>OY754970.1:6816462-7416462 GCA_963576475.1 Molanna angustata | reverse complement strand
ATGTCCTTATTAATATGTAAAGTATTATAAAATCTACACATCCGAGTAATGGGATTAATGTAATGTAATTAGTTCTGGGTTCCTTATACGAGAATTTGTGTGAAGTTTTATTTCAGATAGAAGATCGGTGTCAAAAAATAATAAATTTTTGTAAAAAAATAATAATTTTTTAATCAATCAAATTCATAATTGAAAAACTGTGAACCCGCATTATATCGAACCCGGTATTTACAACACAGAAACGATTTGTATAAATATGACTATTCGAATTATTATTGAATCATGTTTGAAAAAAACACGTGTAAGTAACACTGTAAAATTGTATATTTTTTGTATCTAACTATTGTTAAATAATTATTTCTAATTTGTTGACTGCTAATTCTTGATGGAATTCCATTATCAATTATATAAAATTATTTAAAAATAAGTAAAAACACAAATTAATTTGTGTTTTTAATTTCGTTCAAAGAGCATCTACGGAATGAGAATGGTATATTCTGTAGATGCTCTTGAGCAAAACGCGTCAGTGGTCAATACTTTTTTAAATTAGTGGAAAAAAAATGTGTGTTTGTACTTATTTTATGTAATAAATAATTGACAGTACAACTGCGCAGTTAACTGAATTATATAATTCTAACACCATATAAATAGATCAGAGCTGGTCAACAAGTCGATCGCGGAACAAAATGATAAAATAAACACAATGTATAATATAACATATTAATAAAGCCAGCTGACCGCGAAATACATTAACAAATATTTTCAGTAATAAATTGTAGGTGTTCAAGGATAATTTATTACTCCAATTTTACCTAAAATATAATGTTTATACCAAAATATGTAAAATAAAATTAAGTAAGTTTTATTCTTGCAAAATAAATAAAGAATTTGCTTAAACCAAGATTTCAAGGAGGTATTGGTTCGATCACGTCCAAAGGTATGAACAGCACCAGACTTCCTCATATCGTGGTGCACAATCAGCCTCACGGAACCCGCCCTTCTAGTAGACCGCCTAAAAGATGGATAGGTAGCTGGGAGTCCACTTTGCAGGAGTTGCAGACCTCTTAAAACAGACCCAAAGGTCTGCATAAAAAAGATTTCTATCCTCTGTGACGAAGGGGATGATCGTATCACCGAGAAAAACCTCTGGCAGAGGAGCCGGTTGCGTAGCTCTTAGAAAGAAGTGGTTGAAAAAAGTGGCTATCGGAAGTGCCTTAAAACTGTAATTTATGAGTTGGTGACTTGCTTGAACGTTAAAGCAGATATCATTAATTATTCACGTTAACCAATTATTCTCCTAATATCTTTTGTTGACAATCTCATACAAAAAAATTTTCTTAACGAATTTTTATGAAATAATGTAGATTTGTAGTTTTATATATTAAAACAAAAACAATCACACAAAAAATACCTCTAACACAGCCTTGTAACGCTCAATCAATACCCACGGTAAAATTTATAAACCAGTGTACGATTGAAGACGCGTGCCTTAAATTAAACACGTAATAGCAGGAACAGTTTGCGTTGCTAAACTGTATGCATTTGGAGGACACGTGCCTTGAATTCAATACGAGTTTTTAAGTGCATTAGCGCAACAAACTAGTGTCTAATTCGAGGCAGTACTTGCCTTACATTCCACAAACCGTCCACACACGAACGATTCGGGGTCAAGAAAGTTGCCTTTTTCCGAAATCTTTTATCAATCTTAGTAAAACATAAATATATGATTTAATTTTGTAAAACTCCAAGATGTTATCCAAAAATATCAAATCGTAAATTTGCCAAATAAAAACATAATTGTATATTTTCAGCAATATAGAAACACTCAATTGCATAAAAGATTATAAACGGTATAAAATGCACCGAACAGGTATGGCAAATGTGTGATATCAAGAAATAATTTTAAATAGATCGTAAAAGATTTGTGATAAAAAATTGAGTGCAGCAGAGGGGAGTGGACGTACTTAATGTTTATAACAATTTTCCAACTAATAGTCGAAATGATTTGGCGTGAAATAAGCGAGTTATAGCATTTTTTTATTGTTACGTTATAGCATGGTGAAGTTGATTAACTGATTAGTTATTTCATTATGGTTACAGGTACTGCATACAATTTATATTATAACATTGCCATTGAAATGTTATGTGAATTTACTATACACAGTTTCAGGTGACCTTTAAGTGCGAAGAGATGAAACAAACAAATACTACTTTTACAAAATATAAAAAAATAATGATATTTAAAAAATACACGTTGATACATATACAAATCATAATACAATAATTATGAATCACTATTTTAAACCGTCATCATACCAGTAATCATGGTAAATTATTTATTGACAACAAAAGGACATTATGCTTAGTTTCACAGATAATTATGACAGACAAAAAGGAAGTATAGTGATATAAATATGACATTGACCTATTTTTGTTGTCCCATCCCTAATACGGATTAGTTATAATACCCCAGAAGTCGGTTCATATTGATACTAATATATAGTTATTAGTAAAGGATTTTCTTTCTCAGACAACTATTCCATATATTTAAACAGTTACCTCTAGCTGTCGAATTACATATTTTAAACAAATAAGAACTAACCTTAGATTATATATGATAAATTATATGGAACTAACAAATATATTTAAACCTAAAATTAATTTAATGGTAAGGTCGAACGCTTTGGCATAGTGGTATTTATAACCTGTGCCGGGGTCCTAGGTTCGATACCCAGAAGCAGAAATTTGTTTTAAATAATTATTTCAACAGACTACAAAATGTTCAAAATAAAACAGATTTCAATCTATTATATGACAATTATAATATACTAGCCGTAAATGGTATATGAAAATATATAGACAGTAGCAATTCGTTTTTGTACATTAAATTTCAAAGTCAATATTACCGTGAATTAATTTTTAATAAGACTTATGATTCACCATTTAATTTGTCGCATTTCGTCTTTAAAATGATTAATTGAGGAAACGCGATATTTCAAATGACCAGTTGTATTAAAAAAACTACGCATAAGAAAGATGATAAATACTATGAACTGACAATAAAAACCTTTGCAAGGTGGTATTTGTCATTTCAAGTCAATAATTTGGAAAAAGATCAAAATACCTAAAGCTTTCGAGACTATACGACATAATATATTATGCGTCACTATTTTTTATTGTTAAGTAAAAAACGTAATGTTATATCCTAATAAAAATACAAGAATCAAAGGTCCGAAATATGTACTCAACATGCGGTATTGTAACACTGACGTAATATAGAGCCGTTTCAGGGTAAGTAAACTATAAAAATCATAATAGAGCAACATTTTAAATATTCTACTTTTATGCAATGCACTTATTACTCCTCACTAATCCAAGGGGATATAGTGGGGAGTTATGATTTCGCAATTTTCAAGGCTGAAAGTTTTATCACAGTGTATATGTGTGTGCTATGTGCTATGTACGGCGTGTTCATTTTACTTTATCAATTATAGACTAAAGTACTCATTCGATTCTTTTAAAATTTTGCAAATAAGTATATCTAATACTTGCTTAGTCCCCATTAGATTTTGAAGGATATCTAAATAGTGCTTCTCATTTTTCAACTGTCAAATATTTCAAAGTGACCTCAAGCTTATGAATCTTAAAATTTGATATTCTTATTTTCAAATCGGAAAAAAGGCATATCACTTTCATAAAATGGCATTGAAGAGTTATCAAGTTTTCGTAATAAAATATTTAAATAATAAATAATCTAACAAACTCATTTCATCAAAATGCTGAATATTCTCCATACAAAATTTGAATACTTTATAGAATGACTTGTCAATGAAAAGTATAGCGTTGGCCACAACCCACTCGTTTTTTTTTTAAATATTGTTATAGTACTTAACATGCTCTTTAAAAACCAGAATATCGCTTGAAAAATCAATGATATTTTTTATCCAAATTCTGGCTTTTACATCAATAATACAAAATACAAAGTATTACTTCATTTCGTTAACTCGTCATGGTTTTGCATCCACAATCTCTGAAGTGTTTTCTCGTTTATTTAAATTGACAATAATGTGTACAATGGCGGGTTTATTCTTTCTTGTTAACAAATAAAATTGTAAAAATAAACATTAATCTGAGTCATGTGTTATTATATAGTATACCCTGACAGTTATCGGTAGGGTAGACACAACATGAGAAAATATAGAGAATAACTTACTTTTATACAAAAATCCGCGAATAATTTACATTTACCTATTAGAATATAACAAACTTACGCAGCATACTTATTGTAAGGAATTAGGTATATAACATATATAGGTATAGATAGCAAGTTAGGTATGTGCAATGCAATATATGTACCTAATTATTACAGTTATATAGTAGGTATGACTACCCTAAATGTTGTCTTACGATTTGCCACACATTTAACGCATGAGAAACGATCCGAGATGAAATATTACAGTTAAGAGGTATACACATACTATTCTTGTTATTATTTTAACGTAGGTTTAGAGACTAGAAATAGTTGAAATAAGCTCAAAGGGTTCTTCTAATAATATTTTATAAATAATAAAACATTCAGAAATATAGTTTTAATTAAACTTCAAGTGATAAATAGTTAAAAAAAAAAAACATAAATTGTGAGAAGTATACAATCATACAATAACAGACCTGATTTTTACTCTCAGATATAATATTACAATATTTATAAACCAATTCTAATTGCTCATTTAAAATGAAAAATATTTTAGCGCCCTTCGATCTTCGTTCCAGAATACACAGGAATGTGAAATCTCTAAAAATTATTATTTTGTTTTGTTTCATATTCGTAATTTAAACGTTATGGTAGATAATGCGACAAATAGCATATTATACCTTACAAAATAAGTGAAGCTCAGACTATTGACACCTTCAATAAGAGTTGTTTGTTTTGTATTACCTACTAACAGTTAAACGTCATTGGAATAATCTTAGCATTATTAAACTGCACTTTATGAATTATTATTATCTCTTTCATCCAATAAACATTCTGGCAAGCGACACTCTCCTTCCGATTCAGATAAGAGGATATAAGATTCTGATGATGCAACATCGCACAGTGGGTGAGCACTGTTAGCGGTCAAAAATTATTGGCACAAGCATTGGCTGTAAAGAAAGAAGGGACGGGGCATTGCCCAATCCTTGCATTCATCACTATGAGCAATTGTTGCTCAAGAGACTATCGGCTAATTATCATTATCATCGCTCGGTCAACGACACGATAGTTTTCTCAATAGAAAGACCGGGGAAAAGAAATACAAATTAGAAATTACTATTACTAGGTTGATCGTGTCGAATGGGACAAAACGATCGAATGACAAGTGAACTGTGACCATCTTTTACCACTACATAGAACAATGTACCTAGATTAAAAACTAAACTAAAATTACAGATTAATTGATGGACTCAATCAAAACTGGTTGTTTTTTTTTAAAGTACAGAAATACAAAACAAATTTTGATAATATTATGCTTGGTACTTTTTTAGGTTGACAATCTCTGAATATAATTGTTTAGTAAATTATACATTAACGTTATCATAAAATTGCATATTATTGTTTTTAATATGCGTTTCGATGAAATGATAGAGAAGGAAAACGTGTTTCTTTCACAAAATATTACCCGAAAATGTAAAATAATGAATAAATAGTAATCCATATACTTTTCATGTGACCAGTTAAAATTTAAAGTAAAAAATAATGCTTAAATATTGCGAAATAATAACTCCGCTATTACACAAGTAGCGGAGAATATAAAAAGTAGATATTGAAATACCTACCTATATTTTTCTTACAAAGCAACATAGGTAGTAACTGATAGATTTAACTTAACGGTTGGTTAGTCGAAAATTCGTTACGTGTCATAATATTTGTGTCGTTTTATGTTCATTTCGTTGGGCACAAATCCATTGTATAATAATGCAACCAAACTATGCATAAATATAAAGTTATGCTAAAATATAATTATACACCTATGTGAATAATTAAATTGAGATAACTTGATCACTTGACAAGGTCGCTATGACCAGAATTCTTAGTCCGCCCCGGCCACATTCTACAATATTATGAAATGTTCTAATTTATAATTAATTCAACTTTAATCAAATTAAATTATTCGTGAATATTGGTCATTCTATTGGTATTTAAAAGCTTGCGGCGTTCTTTCACATTGGTATCAATTTAAGAATTATTATTAACTAGCTGGTTCCGCCTCTAACATTGGGCTTTCGTTCAGTATCATTAATAAAACACGTGATGAAATTTTATAAAATTAAAACAAACATAAATAAAAACTTATTCATTATTTATATTTCTGTAGTTAATTACATTTACATATGTGCATAATATGCCTACAAGTATGTTAAATAAAAATCTACAAAAGCATGTACATAATATACCAAAACTGGTAAAAATAGAACATGGAATGTATGTTGCTTTATCAAATATAAACTGAATTTTTGGACTAGTTTTTCAAAAGAATAATCTGCCCATAAAGTTCGTGCTTTTATTAAATGACAAATATTTCTCAGAGAGATAAATTGTGACCAGAATATGAATCATTTGAGAAAAAAAAAACACATGCTGGGATTAAAATGTCTGTATGACCTTAATTAAAATATGGTCGAGTACTCGCTAAAACAATGATTAAACGTTATTCCGAATTTTTCATAACTTCAATTTTTATTATGATCATTAAATTTAAACAACGGCTTAAAGAAAGTTATTCCGATAATATTAAACGTGAAATACCTACACACACACAATATAGTCATTCTAATTAATTTGATTTAAGATTTTCCCGAAATTAATCATTTATTATTTTAGGTTTAAAAAAGATAGAGCTCAAGAATATAAATATGTACCTACCATATAAATTATAGGGACTCAATGCACATATTCCCTTACAAATATTTTACGCGCGAATTTGTTCAATACGGTGGCATTCAACATACATAAATAAACAATATTCTTATAACAAATATAGAAACTATAATAAATATAAAATAATATTATCTAACCGAAAATAGGTATATGTAATGTAGAAATAACAATTTCGCATTCTATAATTAGGGCAAATTGGGTTAAAACATGACATGCGAGACCCTGATAATAAACAAGTAGCGTTTTTTGTGTAAACAAAATGTTAATAAAACAAATATAACTAAGTACATGTACAATATTTCTTTAGTCTGTCAAACCGCAATAACATAAAATTAAAATGATATAAAAAATACTGTCATTTATCATTTCGAAGACTTGTTATTCTCAATCAACCTTCTGTCTATTATTTGTACAGCTGAACTAATTCTAGAAAATATAAAGAGATTGATTGCTTAGGAACAAAACTTATACTTTCCAATGCACCAATCGACGAAGAGTCTCGACCGTCGGAATTTGCTGGAAGAAAAACTAAACAAAAAAGTAACAAAGAAACAAAGATAATTCGGAGAGGTAGACACTATACTTTTAGTTAACAATAATAATACTAAAAAAAATACACACAATACGCACCCATTGAACAAAATGTATGAGCAAAAGTATTACAGTTTTGAAATCTACAGGTGTTTCGCTAACAACGGTCAAGAACAATAACACCCTTCCAGATTTAAAAAAAATATATGGTAGAAAATGGAGAAACATATTGTAAAACCGCTCGAATTGTCAGATATACATTCATTATTTTGAAAGGTACCTCCACCGCAGGAAGCACTTTAGTTGTTTCATTGAAAACACGTGGCGATGAACATTAAATCGAATAAAAAGTATGATGAACACTTGATTCAAATATTACAACTGGAATATTTATTATGTGTTACCAACTCATCGGACTATATTCTTTTATTTTAAATTGTCGATAAAAAAAACATTACAGCGAAATATACACAGCGAGAAGTTATTATCAGAATTGTTCTTTTTGTCGTGTTAATGTTATCAACAATAAAAAATACGATGTTATCAACACGATTTGCCCCCATAAAGATTTTCGATTGCTGACATATAATGTTGAGATTTTTTTAAATTAAAATGATTTTTATCGACGGTGACTTTATAATTCACACGTGATTACTTAGCACCGAGTGATATGGATTGTTTGCCGTGGTAAGGTATGTCGATCGAACAGCATCGCGAGCTATAGAGTTTATAATGATAGGCACAAGTGAAAGATAGGCAGGGTTAAATATCGCGTGGCACATAAGTAGTATTGTACATTGTATGAAGAAAAAATAAACAGTAAAATGAATATGTATTAGACCGCGGGATGTGTATGGAAGTAAATAAGATCTGGAGTATTCTAGCGGAACTGAGAGATAACTAAACCGCACACAAAACTATGGATCAAAAATAAACAGCGGTCGCGTGGTCGCATATTCTGGAACATATGGAGCATTCGGACACAGGGCGTTTGATCAATATTCAAATGGGCAATATATTAAACGTGTTCAACAAATGAATATTATTAACATGTGTTTTTGAATTGTCGGTAAGAGGTAGTACTTACACGAATGCATGCACATTCCGCAACAGCTATTGCCGCATCCATCGCGGAAAACACTGCCAAATAAATATATGGAGTGTGTTGCACTCGCGGTTGAAAAATAATTATATGCAGTTGCACCCACGAAACGGGTAAATGTCTCACACACAAGGGAGGATACAGTCAATACACGATGGTGTAATATCCGCACACACACACACACACACAGTGTGTATGTAAACAAGATGGTCTGGCAACACACGGTTGATAACGGCGGGTGGGTTTACCGGCGAGCGGCGCTCTAACTACTGAGAAAGACACCGGAGCACGTGGTGTGCCGAGCCGGGCCGACGTGGCTTACCGCGGCCCCCACCTAGAAACGCGGCGGGGGCCCCGAGCAACAATTTGCTAGCGTCACAACCGTGATATAACCCGCTACGTTATATCCGTTTGTTTAAAGGCAACGATTTGATAACTACTGGAAAGAATTATGATCGCACTCGGGACCGGCAAGGTTCGTAGTAAGCGAGGATATGAAGATCGCGTACATAAAAAGTCGTAGATCTGTGCCTTTCGCCACGTTTCCTACCAGAAGTTACAACAAAAGCAGGTTTTCCAATGGCCGTGTTTGTATGTGTAGTTTATCAATCACCTGGTGACCTCGCGGTGGGCACCGGTTGCGGCTCTGTACTGTGAAGTGAAGTGAACATACATACAAGACCGGCCAGACGTCGCCGCCCGCCACGTGATAGATGCAGAGAAAATTAGAATAGCGAATATGTGTGTATTTCTTGCGGTTGTTCTCTTCGTCTACCATTATAATACATACGATGTGATGTAGTCACACATTCACTTTTTAATGTCAACCGGGTGTCGAAGTGGCGGACTGCACAAAAACCACATTTCATAAAAAAAACATGCATAATGGCATTCAAGTTCTATATTTTGTTTTATTTATATTCGTGACAACACACACACACATAAATGAACTAAACACCTAATACATAATAAAATATTTTTACCGGAATTATTTCATTCAATTATTTATTGTATGAAACAACGTGGTGTAGACATTCATTTATTATCCGAAGGCGATTGCTGTCAGTCATCTACGGTCATTAAATTTATTCAACTGACCCATCGTCGAACTTTTTCCGACGTTCATTAATTTGTTGAAATATATTAGTGTAGGTCTCGATAAATAAATACTTTGAATACATTCAATCTTAAAATGATATAACATAAAAAGAACAGATAAATTAATAGTCTATTTTAAATTCGGTAAACAAAAATCAAGGCGCATACCTCACTTAATTCTTACTGCACGTTAGTTACACACAATGTGTTGTAGCGTTCGGACGTATTGTCCAAGTCAAAATGTCATCTTGTATGATGACATAGATCTGTGAATTAATGACCAGATATATCATTTCATGCTGCAGTTATTTTTATTTTGAGTAAACGAGAGAGGGAGTAGTCAAGTCATATTCGTTTGTACTTATGCAGAGGGATTCTGTTGTTGTATTCGTCTCTTTCACAGTCATTTGGTGTGAGAGATAATTTATTATGTGATTGCACTGGAGTGTCTATATACGTGTATATATTATTGTATTATCTCTTACTCAATTCTTTCGTGTGTGCTCTTTCTTGGTGATGTATACATTCGATAAAACTGTACCATTTTTCGTAAAGGCGTTTTGTTCTCGTACAAAGTTCTATGTATAAACTGTCATTGTGATGCAGGTATAATATTTGGTGGTACCCTGGTGACATCAATTGTCTTCCCTAACAATAGCCCCGACTATAATTTTTAAACATTTTTTATTGTTATTAACCTTGGCCTTCGTAAATATTTAAAAATATATTAATTCTGTTGTTGGTTCAGGTATTTTCGGTTTTAACTTTCATAATTGTATTCTTTTAATCTGTACCCAGTTCGAAAACACAATACATCACCATCATATAAAATAACCTTTTTTCAATACCGCGCAAAGACCATTTATTTGGGTTCTGCAATAAAACATGGTCAGCAACTAATTGTCTCAGAGATTTGGATTTTTCCGCACTTAAATATTTCAATGCTTATTATTCAAATATAGATTCAGGCTACCTGAAAAAAATCGAACCCTTTTAACCTTCATCGATCGTTATGTAAATCCCCGCCGACGGTGCTTTCAGATGTTTTAAATCCGGTTTCAAATATTCAAAATAAATAGTTTCAGTTTTACATTTCCGTTAATTTTATGTCTCTTTTCTCAATTGTTGCTCTAACGTCGTATTGTCCTCTAGCGAGATACACGGAGGTTGATTTTGCGCAATCCGGGTCTAGCCACCGACGAATTCACTGATGCCGTATTGCTCATAATTCCCGGGGTGGATCTGGTTGCCGAAAGAAACAAACGTGTAAATCGCGAAAGGATATATTCGCGTTAGGCAATTTTACCTTTCAATGAAAATGTTTGCAATGTACGCGCCGGACACGTGACTTTTGATAAACGTCATATATCGCGCGTTAGGGGCTTTAATACAGCTCTCGCGAGTATGACTTTGATAAATCAGTGTCTGACGCTCGTCATTGTAAATTACTTTAAGACAGTCACGAAAAACATTATTTTTTCCATGTTGGTTGTATATCGCGCGTCACTTCCGATAAATGTCACACATCGCGCAATAGTGCTTGCATACAGCCCTCGAGAGCGTGAGTTTTGACGGAATTGCGCGTGTGTTACTTCTCAATACAATTTCACTTCAAAATAAACGGTTTAAACACTGAAAACACTGTCACCGATAGTACCAGCTAAAATATTGCGTGGCCAGGGTTAATTAACTAAATTAGAGTAATTTTATTTATATTAAGTTTCGATCCCACGCAGAATGCAAATTATATGTATTGAATGTGTATTGTTAATTTTAAAATATTTCTTAAGTCAGTTAGTATGCACAAATAATTTTCGTGCCAAAAGTTTTGAATATTGTATACCCCTGTATACCCCCTCCCTTCGGGACAGGGGTACTTTATGATATAAGGTAGAATCCTACTACCTGGAAAGTTAGTTGTCAGTAAGAGTTAGTTAGTAAGAGTTAGTAAGAGGTCAGTAATCAGTCAGCATTATATAGTCGAGTCAGTAGCAAGTCTAGTTGAAACACAGTCGAAGTCTATAGTGGGCCTAAGGGCCGTGTGAGGCGGTCAGGGCTTACGCCCTGGCCGCCGTCTTCAAAGTTTTAAATTAAAGACCAAAGTTATTTTAAAAGAACATTAACATTTTTAAAAAAAGAATCAGTGAGTGCAATCTACGTAATTATCGTTCGGTAGCTTAAGTCGAGTTTAAATTTTATAGAAAAAAAGAGTTCAAGTTAAATAAATAACCAGTCTCGCCTACGGGCCTTGGCAAGACCAAGTTGACTTCGTCGATATCGAAAATTCTATTCACCATTCATCTGACCCAGGAGGCAGTGTGGGAATAAGAAAAGACTAAATATAGTCACCCATCCATCTGACCAAATGGCAGTGTGGGGACGTATTTAGGGCTTACGAGCCTAATCGATAAGGATATTAATTTAATTAAGAATGAATTAGAAGTAATTCAAAAATATATCCAGCGCCGAACGATTACAAAGTGGACATCACGCACCGAAGAACATGGAACGAGCCAACGCGATCTTGTGCACAACAAGCGCCCAGCGTTATCGCGAACCGCGAAACGTTGCGGGCGCCTAGACAATAACAGTCGCACCGCGAACTTAACTTTGACCTCTGCAAACAAGGTACAGTGAATTTTAATTACAAGTGAAAAACAAATAGAACTTCAAGTGAAAACCAACGAACATTTTATTAGTGAAAAAACTATATAATCGTAAGTGTAACCCATGTATGTTCCTTTTGTAGCGTCATGGCCATAACTACGAACATATTGTATTATTTTGCTGTTTTTTTTTGTATTCTGCGATTGGGATCGCACCTGTAAATTTATTGAATTTTGTATGTTTTTTATATGTGGCTATTTTATCGCAATTTGAATTTTGTTTCAAAAACTATAATTAAACAGAAACGAGAAACTAACTTAAAAATTCTTTTATTACTGGAGTGAGCCCTTGTCATTACGATACGGCAAGGTGAGAAGGTGGAAGCGTCAGGATCTTGTACTCTCCGCTTGCGAGAGAGTCAAATCTGGAAGGCGACTTCTACCTTATCTCTACCCCCCCGGTATCAATTGGAATCTTATATTTAATTAACAGCAGACATGCATAATTTATTTATTTATTTAATCTTCTTGTACATATAATTAGTACACTGGCGGACTTATTGCCTAATGGCAATTTCTTCCAACCAACCATAATTTCTACATAATATTTAAGACCAAGACTCAGTGACAGCCAAATTTACGTCATAGTATAAAGGCTGATACTGTACAAGGATACCACAGCAGGTAATAACGATTGGATAATATGAACCCTGAGTGGTGGTAATTTTCGGAAAAAAAACAGCATTTAAAATTGCTATTTTAACATATCATTTATAGCATAAAACTTTATTTTTGTATTTACATTTGTTTTATTTTATTCATTACGGAATAGTATTAGAAATCACTTCTTCCATTGACAAACACTGTGGTTGGCTATGACTTAAGTATAGATATGTACAAAACGACAATACAAAGTCTAGAATCGCGGAATCTTAACACTATTAGGTATATAACATTTTATGTTTTGAACAACGATGATCTTGGACAAGAAAGTTAAGTACTGTTTTCTATGTTAAAATAATGTACTGAATTATCAACTATTAATTTGAACTACCTATAGGATAACGGAATACTATATTCGATACCTAGAAATAGGTATAGATAGATTCAGCCAATGATATTCTTTGAAATTTTTGAGTACAAGAAATAGACTTGAAAATTGCGAAATCATAACTCTACGACCACTTGATACAGCGGTGGGGTGAGTGCAGAAAAAGTGTTCTAGATATTTTTAATCATATATCTAGCTATATATCTAGTTGTGCAATTCGATAGAAAATTATATAAATTAAATATTTGTATTGGACAACGACCTTACAGCATGCAAAAGTTGTAAAGGCACGTACACACTAGATACCATACGATGTTGTTACGTTGCGGACAGTCTCGAACGCGAATATAATCTCGTAAAGTTAGGTTATTACATGAACATGCTTATGAACTTTTTCTTAAACGCCATATTCACACTAAACGAATTCCTCGTACACATTATTAAAAACATAGATATATATTTATGAGCACATCGCGTGTTTTGGGAGTGACGAACCTTCATAGATCGATGTACGTAAAGGTACTGCAATCATTTAAATAGCTTTGTACTCATTACATCGTCACGATTACATTGTTATGGATTAAAAATGGAATACTGTGAATTTCATAACGAACTCCGAATATCAACGTGAAGTTAGTTGTGATGATTGTGATGTGACGATCGAAATAATAGGTATTAGAGCTCGACAAGTGAGAGAATGCAAGTGACATTTTATACAGCATGGTTGCAAATGCTAGGGCATATTTGTGGAAATTCGAGAATATTATATGAAACCAAAATGTAAATACACAATTTGTTCTGTATAATGTAATATAATATAGAACCCTAACACGGGTAAGTTTTCACCTTCCTAACGGGGGAAACTACACAGAGTGTCAATTGTGTTGTGCATGTGGCTATTGTAAATGAATAAATGAAAATGAAACAAAAGGGTCACGCAATACGCTACACAACGTCAAACGTCAACTTACTTTATTGGTTAATTCAAATCCCAGTACAAAAATTAGTTTGTCACTCGCATTCATCTGTTTGGCGAGCTCTAATGCCTATTATTTGGCTCGTCACATCACAACCAACTTCACGTTCACGCGGCTGACATTTTATATAATTTTTTGACTCGTTATTTACTCAGTTGCCAAATCAACAACAGGTCTTGATGTTTCGTTTATTTAGAAAATTAGGTCATGAAACTTAATGGAATCAAATACTAAAAAAATATATATTATTTATATTGATTTTTAATTTGTACAAACTTTAATATTATATGGAATAGAAAAAGAATTGAATTCAATGTATTGCGAATCAGTAACGGTTATATTTTGACATTTATTTTTATGCAAAGGTCAAATTAGGGTATCGTGATGATTGGACCGTTTGATTACTCCAGTGTTGAAGGTCTTGAGATCTCAATCATAAAACAATGCGCATTTCCTTATAATAGGTACATACAGCTCAAAAATACCACAATTTTTGTAAAATACTCATACTTTGTTTATTTACAAAAGTTCGCAATGAACGCCCTCACAAATAAAACCTTTTTTTATTTCAATACTGATCATCTAAAAATTAAATATATTTTTTCAGACGTTTTTAATTTTACATTACTTAGACCAGGGTTGGCCAACCGTATCAAGTATTATCATTTTACAATATGAATTAGTTTCTAAAATAACTGAGTAACAAAACAAAGAAAATATTATGGGAGAATTCAAATAAAAGTTACACGAAGTTCGGCGTTCAAGAAATTCAATATATTTATTATTTATTTATTTAGGTTAAATTTAGAAAAAAAAAACAGCGTTAAGACATAGTACAATACAATAGTAACATCAAGTATTAAGGCCTATTACATTTTGTCGTTGTGATTAATATAAAATAATACAATGAGTTTGCAAAAAAATCATAAAATATGATCATAGGTTGGTATGTAGGTAAGAGCAACATTTCAAGTTTACAATGATTCAAAACATAATATTCAACTAAAAGGAAAAAAAAGAAAAAAGAGAATTTAATACCGTCAAGGTTTCAATATATGTAAATAATACAATTAAATAATAATAAAAAAAATAAGTAACGTAATATATTTACTACAGAAAAAATTGGATGCAACATAGAATATCCAGAGTACAGATAGAATGGTATATTATTCTAACTATACATCATAATGTTAATACCTTCTAAAAATATCTTCAAGAAAGAAATTTATAGCATCAGGTTCGTAAAATAATATCGGGGTCTGTAACAACAATTGAGATAGTTGCCCCAATAAAACAGGTATGCTATGCTGACCGATTGGGCCCCCAGGTATAGGCTATCCGAGTCTTTACAACGAACGCGAATAAATAAATGCCAATATTATAAGATGTATAGTGTCGTTACAATACTTTTCACTACACTTAACAACACGTTCTAGAGGTATTATTATAACTCTAGAGCGCTGTAGTAAATAAAGTGAAATCAGAATATTTATACAGGTACATGTTATTCAATGAGGGTAATCGTAATCAAGGCAAAAATAAGGTACTTCTAATGATAAAAATGTGGGGATCATAAATTATCAATACCATTTACAAAAGAAAACACACTTTATTTGAAAACGTCTTAACGTCTAAAATCCAATAGTCGATTTCGAACTGAATAGTGCTTGTGTTGTGAAATCACAAAATAAAAATTAAACTGTTGATTGAAGCGATTGAGATGGAATTTAGTTTATAGGAATACGCGTAAATCAAATTATACTTCGAGATAAATTATTAAGATTATGGTGGGACCACATAGTAAGAATAGAAGACAACAGGTTACCCAAAATTGTCTCCCAACAAATTAATTTTGGCAATAGACCACGGCCACATAAGAGATGGGGAGGTAGCTGGAGTTCGTCATCACAGAAGAACTTGCGGGAGGATTCCAAAACGTATCACGAGAATAAGACCAATATTGTGTTTTTACGGGGCGATCGTTTCGCACAGTAAAAATCTTATATAAATTCATTACATTGTTTACGTGAGGTTATTTTATTATTTGAATTCAGAATACAGTATCACTTTCGACTATGTCTATGTTTTATCAGTACAGTTTTTTTTTATTTTTACCCGGAGAAACGAGCGTCCTTTGAAAGGAGAGTAAATTTTGCAGTACATAAATCTCGGTTGATGTATTAGTGAATTCAATGTTTTTAATTGGAAACAAGTATTTTTTACACAACACTCCTATATTTATCGAAAAATTAAAAACCGTATGTACCTAAACCAAATTAATATTCTTTTACACAAAACACAATTATGATGATGTACATGCATCAACCAAATGAACAATGACATTTTGAAAACATTGAATTCACGCGAAAAATACGATAGAGATAGATATCACAATGTAAAATAAAAACATAATTCGCGATACTTCAATATTTACATTCGGAGAGAACATACTAGAAACATACATACATAAAACGCGAATATTTAAATATGTATGAGGGTAACGACTCGTTAATACATGGATTACAGAGATACATATAATACATATATATCTGATTCCTGAGCGAAAGTTCCCGGTTTCGATCCCCTGTCGGGACACATGTTTATAATTATGTTTTCAGTCCAGATCTGTGAGAAACAGAACGTGGAAACTTGCAAATTAAAAAATAAGGTTAAATTACAGATTTGTCGTAAATTACGATTTGATTTATTTATCTTTTTGTACATAAAGTAAACAAATATACTGCACACTGGTGATATCATTGTCATTAGGAATATTTTTCCAACCAACCAGATTAACAAGCTTGACAACATAAAAAAACTACAATAGCAAAAAGATTGATAACGAAAAACAAATTGTCAATTTCTATGCAATAATTTGGTTAGAATCAAAATATTTAAAAAATATTAAATATAAAATAGGTATGCACCTACTGTTAATTTACCCATATTAATATTCTTAATGATAATAATTTAGCTTATTGAAATGTGCATTTTATTACACGAACCAGTATATATTTTAATTCTAAATACCCACGAAACATTTATATATTCAATAAACGATTCGCACATAAAAGAGTACATACATATATGGTATGTATGTACTTTAATATAACACACAACCCTATGCAAAAATCACCTCGGCCTAAGATTTCCTGACGAGGAAATAAGATTTCATTATAACCATCGTAATTACATACATATGTACAAAACAGTAACATGTTATATAACGAATAAATAATAATGAAAATAAAAATATATAATTATTATGATGGTTGGTATTCTTAGACTACCGCTGCTCCTAGAGACAATACTACTTCATAATGATATGTATATTACGTACCTATACACAAGATTGTTGCTTTTTCTTTAGCCGATTTGCAAAATGTGATTGGCGAGCGTCGGCAACCAGATCTAGACCCGTCTTTCGTCCGTTGTTTGAATGTAACTCGGTACCAAATAAGAAAAGAAAAAAAAGCGCCGAAAGATTGCAGAGCGTGCTATAACGGTGCACGGAACACAGAAAAAAGCAGTCTTGTTACATGCCACGAAACGGACGCCGCGCGCCGTACGAATAAACAACACTTTGTCCTATTCTGATTCGGTTCAGAGTACGAATACGACTAAATCAACGAGCGACCGTGGATAAAAGGATTTCATCCGCGCGGTGTGACGTAATGAGTCCCGTATAAATGCAGTCAACTTTTCGACATTTCTCTCATACTAAAATGCGAACGGATAAATTAAGACGAATCAGAATAGGACATATTACCCCCTATTCAGTAACTATTGTAACTAAAATAGGAACGTTCTAAAATTATAGATTTTAGATTTACGGTCTTATTTCAGCGTTATAAAATATAAATTTGGACTAAATGGAATAGGAACGTACCTATTTTGGCCGGAACGTTCTTAAAAAGTTCCTGAATTAGACGTATTTTGAAAAAATTATGAAATTTCATAATACGAAAGATTCAGTAACTTTTTAAGAACGTTCCGGCCAATATAGGCACGTTCCTATTCCATTTAGTCCAAATTTATATTAATAACGCTGAAATAAGACCGTAAATCTAAAATCTACAATTTTAAACGTTCCTATTTTAGTTACAATAGTTACTGAATAGCGGGTAATATGTAGCTAATTAATATGCGATCGAAAGAGACTAATGCTTATATTAATATCATACAAAAATTTATTAGTTTCATAGTTTAGTTTCAAAAATAACATGACTAAGGAATAACTTGTATAACCAAATTGAATTTTTGGTGCTTTGGAAATCCACTTTTCTATAACCTAGTATAACCTAGTGTTTTTCCACAAAGTCGATTTATTAGGTATGACTGAACGTTTTCGCCGAGGTGACTCGGCATTCTCAAGGTCTGAATGACACTAAATTTAAAAAGATCCAACATTATCCAACTGTCGATTCGTTCGAGATAATTTAATTTTCTTAATGAATCGACAGTATTAAGCCAAGACGCGTGTACGAATGAACATTTAGTATGGTGTAGACGACTTTTTGCATGCCAAAAGCACCAAATTAGAGGCTTCGTAGCATATATGTTCTATATATATATGGATAAATTCAGAATTTTAAGTAGAACATTTTGTGTTTTTTGTGCCCCCCCCCCCCCTTATAACTTCTGATCCGCTGAATGCACAGAGCCTATAATTTTAGAAAATATAGAAAGTCATACAATCTGTAATTTCCATCTATAGAAATGGAATGCGCAATGCCCACTGGTAACCCAAGCAACCACTCCCAGATGCAAGACTTACTTTTTTCAAACCTATTTTCAATAAGAAAATTAAAAAACCAGCCACACATAAGTTTTTTTTTTTGAAGATGTTATATTTTATACTATACTTATGAGACTATTTTTTGAGATAATATGATTTAGAAATATTTAAAGTACAAAATCACATAGAGTAAGATGATGATGATTGGGGACATTGAAAAAAATATTTTTAAACTCAGTGTAACATTGTTCACACATTCTAACTTTAAATACGGTGGTTATCAATAAATAAAAGCTACATAATTCCATAAAAACATAAATATAAATTACGAGCAATCATTTGGAATACAACGTATTTAACTTAAAATTACGTTAAATGGGATAATATAACTACTTTTCTAGACAATAATAATGAATACCGTTAAAACAAACAATGAACCATAATGCGGCAATTAATTATAATAATCGGAATACTCCTCACTACCAAATCACTCCACAAATTATGGATATTTTTAGTATTTATCTGAAATAATTGTGTTAAATTAT
Organism: Molanna angustata; assembly: GCA_963576475.1. Classification (NCBI taxonomy): domain Eukaryota; kingdom Metazoa; phylum Arthropoda; class Insecta; order Trichoptera; family Molannidae; genus Molanna; species Molanna angustata. The sequence goes on along the minus strand of OY754970.1, from coordinate 7,396,898 downwards.
TTTTGGTTTAAATATTATATTATGACCTTGATAATTCTTCAATGCCATTTTTTGAAAGTGATGTGCCTTTTTAGTATTTTGAAAATAAAAATATCAAATTTTATGTTTCCTAAGCTTGGGGCCGCCATTGAAATAATTCGACAGTTAAAAAAAATTGAGAAGCACTATTCAGATATCTTTCAAAATCTAATGGGTCAAAGCGAGTTTTAGATATACAAATTTGCAACATTTGAAAATAATAGAATGAGTACTTTAGTCAGTAATCGATAAAGTAGAATACATAAGCCGTACATAGCACATAATGCACAACACTCACACACAGACATATATAGGTGTCGCCAAATAACTTGATTTTTTAACAGAGAAGGGGGGCGATTTGCACGTTAACCAACGAAGCAAAAAGACACAAATTTGCGCTCTGCGCAACCGGAAGCTCGTTCAAGATATTTAGCGATAATTATACATTGTGATGAAACTTTCAGAATACAATCTTAGCAGATACTTATTGATAATCTGCAATAAAAAAATAATCATAATTCAAATTCAAAAACTCCTCACTATATCCCCAAGGGGTAGTGATGAGTAAAACATCCCACAAAGCTAATGAGGGTAGATAGAGAGAACCGAACGCCACACGTTTCTATTTCATTGCTGTCGGTCTTTCCTCATCATTCCTACCTATTAAGTTATGTATTCGTTTTACAAATGTTCTAGATACTAAATTGTAAAAATATAAATTAATATAACGGTTTCTTTGTTTTTGATATTATGTAAATGTGTATTGTATAAGTATTAACCGTGTATCAATCAAATCTTAAATAAATAAATATATTCCGTAAAGACAAAACAGACAGAAATATAGGACATATTTATACCGGGAAATAAATGAAAACAATAATAAACGGAGAAAAATACTATTTTACAATAATTGCCCATCTTTTTATAAGTATAGGAAAAATTACGAGAAACATAGAAACGAGAGTTAAGGCGCATATTACTCAGAATTTTCAAACCATTTAACCGAAAATAACCATATTTTTATTAATAATGTAAGCGTAAAAATAATCCATAGTAATTTAAGTGATAGACAGTTAGACAGCCTGGAAATCAGAAAAAAAACGTAAATAAGAGAAATAATATAACCAAACATAATTCATAATATCCCTATATGAAATATTTTCCCAATACAAAAACAATAAACCAATAACTTCATCGCATCCCCCACCCTACAAAATAATGTAACCCAACCTACACTCCACCCATTATGTTAACTTTAAGTCTATATATTATATTTTTATTTTAGCATACTTTGCATCCTCTCAAGGAACTTTGTTCTAGTAACATGTAGAGGAATTTTTATTTAATTGAATACAAGTTATAATTGTAGTTGGTAGTGTACACTAAGTTGTGTTTTATTTAATTGAAATTTCTTAGTTTATAATATTCATGTAAAACATCATTGAGGTGAGGTTTCGCGAAACGTGGCTATATAAATAGTCCAACGATAAGAATAATCAAGTATACCAGTCAAAATATACCGTAGACAGCGAGTAAAAAATTATATATACTTATGTGATCATAAATCTGTATGCGATGTGAAATAGGCAGACACGAAACGACCTTAGAATAAAATCTAAGAGGTCCTTGATCGAGCAAGTAAGTTACTGGTTTAGTGACGTTAATAAAATACGAATTATTATTGAGTATCAAAGTATTGTAACCGGACACTGAAACATTCCGTTAACGATTGATTTATCGCAAGGTCGTGAAGTACATTACGAGGTCAGGGTAACACGAAATATAATTGATATTATACTAATTTTGAGAAACGATAAAGAAATATTTGTAAATCTCTTCAACCTATCTACACCTGTAACTTGATGTTTCAAAAACAAAACTTTTGAAAGCATTGTCATAACTGGGAAATAGCATTTTTTTTAAACTTTAGGCACGACTGTAGTTATCGTCAATCCATTTGCTTCTATGTAAAATCAAAAACTTAATGTTCCTTACATTTTTATAGGTATATTGGAATTATTTTACGAACTGTGCATTCCAGGTAATGGAATTTTCGGCTCAGTCTTTACTGACATCACGAAAGTGATCGGAATATGTATACGAGTTAAAATTGTACAGTTATTCATTGCCAGGGCGGTTTCTAGTAACTAAGTGCCTTACACTTGTGTCAATAAACAATATTTAAAAAAAAATATTATAAGTTACGTTAACATCTGAAGTTATAAGGTCCATAAGTATTATTACAAAATAAATAAACATTTTGTATTCACTGCGTAGAATTAAATACTAATTTGATTGATTAGACAAAAGCAATAAGACTCCCATATTTCTTTTATAATTAATTATTCTTATTTTATAGGAATGCTTTTAACATTGAATTTTTAAAAGCGTGACGTACAAGTTTATAGTATCTCATTTTGGCGCTTCCGCAATTTAGCGTCCCAACGTTAGTTATTACTTTCAATATGCGAGATAACAATTCAGGATTTGCCAAAGTAAATCTTGTAGAACCCCCTCACGTCGTTCGTGACTGATATATTTGAGGCGCAAATTTACATTAAAAAGACCGGTTCAATTCGACGAACGATAAGATAGTTTTAATTCTTCATTACTGTAATTTCTGAGTTTGAAATAATACCGTGAAAATTGTGTACATACGTGAAAATCGTTATATTTGAAATAGATTCGATTAAAAAATAAATCATAAATTTTGACATACGAAATTAAATGCATATAAAAATATTTATAAATTAATACTTACAATAAGTTTCGTTGAGAGAATTCCGAAATCCAAAGATACACACTTTTGTCAAATGAATTCCTGTAAAAGAAAAAAAAACAAATTATAAAATAAAACAGATTATTTCGTATAACATAATAATATGTAGGTATCGATTAGTATAACATAATATGTAGGTTTCGTATAATATAATATTTTGATGGATAATTAACGACCAAATATTTTCAAACAAAGTCAAAGGTTTGTTATTTTTTATTATTTACGAGGTCTACTTTATTTATATGCAGATTTCTCACGCCACGGGACCCAAGAAATTGATATTTTTTGTTTCTACATAAAATTGCTTATGGATACTAATAAATAAATTATTCTAATTGTCGATTTTTTTAATAGAATTTATTTCTCTTAACATATCAACAAAGTATCAAGCCAAGATATGCGAGATTTGTATGCAGGGTCTATATTTTTCACGGTTTTTCCAACTTTGAAGTCAAAAAACACTTGTTAGAGGCTTCGCAGCATATATGTTCTATATATGAATTTACTCAGAATTCAGAGTAGAACATTTAGTGTGTCTGTGTGTTCTTATAACTTTTGATGCGCTTAATGCACAGTGCCTAAAATTTCAATATATATAGAAAATTATAGGCCTACAAAACGTTTAAATGCAGAATGTTAAATTTTTGTTTAAGTCAGGGGTCAGGGGTTATTACTTTATTTTTCCATATATCTCAAAAACCACAAAAGCTGTAAATTGATATACTTAAAAATATAGACAAATTCAAAATCTCAAACTGAAATTTTTTTTAAAGTTTCTAACAAGAATTTCTAACATTTTTTTAAGAAAAATATTTTTTTGGATAAATTTGTGTTTGACTGCCTATATTTCCAAAGTTTTTAAAAATATCGAAAAAAAACGAAACGCCCCAACTAGATGTTTTATTTTTTTTAACAATTTTTATAAAAATCTAATTTAGTGACGACATCATTTCATACAATTTGTAAGGTAGTAAACACTACACAATATCTCACTCAATAGTTTGATACCTACTTAATCTACAAATATACATCATGCTGTTTTCATATTCTCTGGGTAGGTAAAACAGACTGACCTCCATAATATCCTATCCTGACATATCGTCGGTTGACAAGTAAAACTCACTAAGTGACACTGCAGCTAATTTGAAATAATCAAGTTTTAGTTAGTTTTTCCTGCCGTAAGAACTTACAAAACAGCAATTAATGATATCTTTCAATAAAATACTACTATTTTGAATTGCTTTATGCACTTAGTGATTTTTTCTTGCAAAGGGTTGTTAATATTTGGGCATCATAATGTATAATAGTCGTTCAGTCATAAAAATGTACTTAATGAGTTTTACTTGTCAACCGACGATATATACCTACATGTTATAATATAGAAAACAAAATATCTTAAAATATCTATTAATTTGTGTTTAAGTGTTTATAGTTTGGTACGTATTCTTCAATTATGCCATCTACAGTTGGATCTCATTTGTTACATGCAACTAGTATATATATAAAGGATAATGATTTGTTAATTTGTTTTTATTGGAAGAAATCTTTTTATGCAAATATATATTTATTTACATGTTTTTTCTATACCCGGAAATAGAATTGAAGAGTATTTCTTCTTCTTCTTCTTCCTCTTTTTGTAGATCTATGATCTGTTTTTACAAGTCCTGGTACGAGGATGTCCAGCTCTCCCTCCATCTCTTTGATGGTCTTCCCCTTGGTCGGCGTCCCTCTGGTATCTCGCGTATTACAATCTTATTTCCCATTTCAAAATAAATTATATCGGGCATCGTGGCTCAGTTGGTTAGATATTTAACTTCTGCGCGGAAGGTGTCTGGTTCGATTCTCGGTGTAGATATAAAAAATATTTATTAGATAAAAATAAAAAAAATATATATAAAATAAATATTGAAATATTGAAAATGTTTCAAATTGGGCAACCCACGTATCACGTAAAATGGGTGGTCCCGTTTTGCTTAGACTCTCAAATTATATAATTCGAATCTGAAAACTAGCCAAACAAAGATCCTGAAATTAATATTAAGAGATATAAGCAAAAATGAAAATTGTATCTCATATTCGGCATCCATACCCTACCTTTGTTTTAGAGGAAATTATTTTTCTCTAGAAATCTATAAATCATTTCGGGATAGGTATCATATATTGTTACCTCTTATTGTACATAAAAATGATGAGCCATCAACAGTTCTCATGTCACCAGCTAATACTTATTACAAAAATTGCTAACTAAAGAACAGATCACATGGCTGCGCAGAAGACATTTTTTGCTTGGTCACGTGTAAGCGCAAATCATTGGCCAAACTACGCCGAAATATTTCTAGATGTTCGGCGATAGCAATGCCAACTACTGGAATGTGCATTCTGGGGGAATTTCACCGATGTCTTTTTCTCACACTATCAGCACCGAACACAATAATTGTGCTTTTGTGGCAAATTAAAAAAAAAACAATATACATATTAATCATTATCACACTAACTTGTTCATGATAGTGTTCATGATAACCTTGATATTTGTTCGTAGATTTTCAGTGTCATATTTATTTATTTATTTATTATTGCTTCTCGGGCAACTAACAAATGTCAAAAAAAAATATTTAACACGCACCCAATAACAAGTTGCCACATTCTGGAGACTTACGATATTGATCGTCTCACAGATCCAGACTGAAAACACAATTAAAAACTGTGTCTCCACCGGGAATCGAACTCGGGACCTTTCCGAAGGCCGTCATATTTTCGTACCTATATTTGAAATTTAATTGTTTTTTTTTAGCGTTACATTTTTATAAAAATGGAAATGATGAAATAAAAAAAAATGTTTTGGATTACATTAAACTCTTCACTTCAATTATAAGTGTACATTGAAGTTTCGGTACTATTTTGAATTTCTTTATCTTGATTTTTTTTACCTTTATTTCAGGCTTTTGAATGAGGCTAATATTTTTTTTTTAATTTTTTACGTGAAAATTAAAATAAATACTAACTTTCCATAACGAGCATTATAAAATCATAGAAAAATCTACCGATATTTATAGAATGCAAAAAAAAATGCTCAAAATTGTGAAATCATAATTTAACACTTACAATTTTTGATTTTGCATGACAATATAGATTTATATTGTTATATCATAATCGCATCTGATATAATTTGAATGAAACTCTTAAAACCAATAATAATTGGAGATTTGTTCTATTTAAATATAACGGGTATTGTGGACCATGATGTAAATTAATTTGATTTCACCGACAATGTCTACATGCACACCATCACCACTATAGGCGGTAGAGTAGTGTGGTGTACTCTCATAGTCACCAGTCACCAGTGGCTTTATAACCTCACAGCCCACTGAATTCAAATAAAATTATAAATTGTAACCTAATTTAAACTATATAATAATTAGATGAAATATTGTTTATTGTATATTATCTCTCATGCGTCCCTCCCTTACAGAACACATGGGTTCATCATTACAAAAAAAAAATTGACCTATACTAACTAAAAGATAGTTATACGTAATATGCATAATAAACTGATATATTTCTAGTGTACTTGAAATAAGATATAGTTATTGTTACAACTATATGAAATGTTATAGTAAACTTCTAGAAAAATCGCATGGGTGTGCAAAAGACAAATTTGGAATTTTTGCTTAGTTGATTTTATCATGTGTGTGCGCAAACCGCCCCGCTCCACGTCGATAAAATCTAGATGTTTGACGATAACTATACTATAAGACATTTTAAGGTCGATACCGTGTTTAAACAAGTTGTAAATTTTCATGCAATTCCATTCATTCTTTTTTTCAGATTGGTTAATTACGGATTAAAAAATGTAAATATTATCAAAATTTTCTGCGGACCAACAATCTGGCGACCTCAGCCGGAAATGGATTTAGTCGATGACGTCAGAACGAGATGGTCGTCGGAGTGTTCGTGGCTGGCAGAAAAAATCTTCGAAAGGAGATAAACTAGACGGGTCCAGTGGTCTTACTGACATTTCGGAATCGAGTCGTGTGTAACAAGAATATGACAACGTGATTAATTTCGCCTAGAGTCTAGAACAGTCATATCAAAACTACGGCCCGCGACCAAGATCTTGATCTTAAGATTACATACATAATATTATCGAGAACAAGATTACAGTTAAGTGTCTAGATCCTTGAAGTCAAGATAAATTATTTACCTTTTCTATTATTTTAGTAGATAAAATCGATGCTAGTTACCTATTGTAAAAGGATCAAACATACTATACTATGTATGTATGTATCTACCTAACAAAATAAAGATTCAGTATATGATTGAGTTTTACTAGCTTACACACCCGAAATTGTGTAAATGACCCTATAGTTAATCCAGATTGACGCCCCTGGTCTAGAGAAACCTCTTTTTGGTCGAGAAATAATAATGAGCGAGAGTTGTTGCCGTGCCACAACCAACCCATACTAAGTTCTAGGGTACTTTTCGCCGGTTGGTGTGTGTGCTTTTGTGCAAGGCTAATCTGAATATATAGTTAAAATAAACCATTTTTATGGGATCTTATCGATAAAAGTTTTTTTTTGGATATTTCATAAATTGCTATCACTGAGTAAAAACAATAATAATACTTTTATGAAAAAAATAAACGATTTTTACATAATTGATAAGGAGATCGAAAAAAGAGTTATGGCAACAAACAGTGAATGGAGCACTAACGGCCGCTTTCTCCAAGGTCCCTCAAAATCGAACATCAGCTAAGTACCCATTCGAAACTTAAATCCTTAAGTGGCTTACTTAATAAATTTGCATTTCACCAACAAATAACAGCCACACTAAGCTAAGGTCAGGATTAGTTTTTGTTATGTTTCCGGTGAACATGAATATGGACTCAAGATAACGTTACTTTAAAAAATATGCAAATAAGAAATACATAATAAACTATAAAAATATCATTAAAATATTCTAACGTGTGAATTTCACGATTTTTACTCTATATATAAATTCATTCATTCATTCATCCATACCATCACGGCATATCCCACAATGTGGGGTAACCAGCGAAAGGTGTGCGGGTGTGCATTGCCTTATAAAAGGGAGCACAACACATCAGTGTATACCCACACACCAGTCTCGTCTCACATAAAAAGGCACTATATTCAGAATGGGTGGTGAACCTCATTGCTGAACTATGTGAGATGTTATTGTTGCCTGTTGTATTTTCGATTACCCGGCTCTTACGGGACACTCGAAAACAATAATAGAAAAGAGTGGAAGCACTATTCTAAGCCGGTGCCTCACCTATATATAAATTAATTATAAAAAAGTACTACTTTGATCTCATGAGTACAGGTAATTGCCGCTGGCGCCAACAGATGGCGCTAGCGGCGCTCGCTGCCAGGGTAGCCTTATTTGTACACCAGTTTTTGTTTTTGACACATCATGTACAGACAGTTTATTTAGTATTCACACCAATTTAGTTATTTTATTTTAATATTTGTTACTTTTTTTAATATACATTGCAACTGGCTCATGCCAGCCGCAATTATAACTACAGACAAACCTAACCAATCTATTTTTACCAAACTTTTGTAGGTTTGGTTTAAAAAATCGGTGTACATCCTAGGATATACTCGCTGTCATGGCTGTTTATTCGCTTCGCACTTGTTGATTGTTGAGATTGTTCGACACGGGACGCGCATATTTATCAGAGTATAATATTTAGCAGAGTATAATTATGGATAAACCAAGGAAACGTTCTACAAATTTTACCCCCAGTGAAAAAACTAAATTAATTGAATTAGTTTCAAAAAACACGGCAATTACTTCAAAACAAACGGATGGTGCATGTCTATTCAACAATTTCACGAATCCAGCCATCTTCCAAGATGATAATAAACAAAATATAACTTAAATTTTACAACAAAAAAGATAAATTCAATAATAAAACAACTCTGCGACGAAATCGTAACCCAAATATCTATCTGTCAAAAGCGTTAAGTGACGCTTATGACGGTTAATCCACTAGAGACCGCCACTTAAAATTTTATGCGCCGACGTCGCTAAGCGAGGCTAAGATTGTTTGGTGAAATGCAATTTTGCGCTAAGTGGTTCATAAATGTGATTTTTTAAGTTAAGGAGCCTTGGGGAAATCGGGCATAAGACCCGTTATGAATGATGGCAACATATCAAAGGAAGCTAAAGTTGCCATTCATAATGCTAACTTAGTGCCAACCTTGACATATGCAAGCGAAACCTGGACATGGCAGAAGTCGCACGAAAGCAGAATAAATGCAGTTGAAATGAGATCGCTAAGAATCAGTAATAGGACGATGTATGACAGGGTCAGAAATGAGGACATAAGGAAAGAATGTAAGATGAAGAAAGATGTCATTAATAGAATGAAAGTGAACACTTTGAGATGGTTTGGCCACATGGGGAGAATGAATGAGGAACGCCTGACTAAGAAAATATACATTGCAGACAGGAATGAGAGGTCGGGGCCGCTCAAGGAAGGAATGGCACGTACATGTGAACGGTATTTTGAAAGACGGAAATGTCAGAAGCATGAATAACAGACGAACATGCATAAGACGATGTATGAATGTCGACGAGGCGATGAATGTGTGTCAAGATAGAAATAAGTGGCGTTCGGTTCTTTCTGCCTACTCCGCGAGGGACATGGCGTGATGTGGCGAACTAATTGCCCGCTATCGTTGCATTGTGTCTTCTTCTCCTTTTCTATATCCCGACTCTTTGTCTGTGTCGACTTTTGGTGTTGGCTCTCCTCGTCCTTAAATTCTGGACGAGTTTGTTTCCTTATAAGTGAATATATGGACATATGGAAAAAGCCTACTCAGTGAGGGACATGGCGAGATGATATGTATGGAGTAGTGGCGTGCAAGCCATACATGCCTCTATGCCTGACATGACTATCAAAAGCATTAACAGATAAACATTTTTTGTTGAGTATTTACTTGAAACTCGATTTTCGAATATAAATCGAAATGCACCATGAAAATCGTATATTCTCTCAATAGAATTCGCATGTAAAATTTCTGATTGACGTGGTTTTGAATATAATACTCACATTTAATATCCATGGCCATGTTCCATGTTAGTAGATATTACGATCCAGCTATCATACAAATAAATAACTCAAGCATATTATAACGCGAAGGTTTTTTTTAACAATATGCTAAAAACTAAGCCTATTAACAACAAAACAATTAATTTTGATTAGAAAAAATATAATCATCTTGAAAATACTCGATTCAATTAGAAACATTGATAATAATAGTTTACAATAGACGCATACTTTAACAGAAGAATTATCCAGATTATTATGACACAGATATTTCAATACTAATTATGATAAATAATTGTCGAACGTAAAAAAACCCAGATGATAAAAGAGTTATCTTTTTTTTAAATTAAATTTGTACGGTTGGACATTTAGGATTGATTTATCAGAAATCAACAGCCAAGATTCGTGAACAAATATGATAAGATACACGAAAGATAAGAAACTATACAAAAAAAATATTTATTTACGTGGGAACGTAATAAATAATATAACACCAAATATTTTAAGTTGAAGAAAAAGAAATTAAATATTGAAACTATTATTGCCGATAATATAAAACATGACTTAAACAGACAAAAAAGTTGAAGGATGCTCAATGTTACCATCTTTAGGCAACATTGTTGATTATATCGATTCTCAAAACCTTTAACAACTCATATTTAATAAAAAAAAATAGCAGTTCCCGTTATATAATAGCGTCATCGATAAAGAAAATGATCAAAAAATAAATAATTTATATCATTGTTGTCCGGTTCATTACATTATTAGTAATGTACAAACATTATTAATAATTCAATGCGGCCATTCCCATGCATGTTCAATAAGATGAAACTTTTTGGTTTTATATCATTTAGTAAATTTATAATCTCTCATTCTGAATGTTAAGGAAATTAAATTTTTGTGACATTATTTACAATATTTACATCTGTTTTATAAAATATTTATTCAAATTAAAAATAAATAAACATATTTCCATCAGTGAGCATGTGGACATAATGTATTATCATGAACGGTGCAATCTTTAGTTGCTATAAAATACAAATCATTGGAAGAAATTGCACGACTTAGTACGAACAGAGGTTATATTCCTTAGATAACCAACACACCAATAGTAATAGGCGATTTAATGGTTTTGTTTATAAGTACATATATAATGTTATCATATTAAGAGCACACGACAATCCATCATAATATAATGGCCGACCGAATCGATTCCCTAAACAGTAAAATAACGTTTATATTCATTATTGTGTGTGAATCAACAATGAATCATTTCCGAACATGTATGTATAGAGCATAAATAAACAATTAAAACTGCAATTATATTACATTGTTGTAAATGAAGGGACAACATAATATTAAAATTTGTTTTACATACATAAGTTTTCGTAAAATCAATCGATAAGAACACAATAGAAAAATTAATAATCAAATGCAATAAAATTATTCAATTTGCGTTCTACCCTTCCTGTTCGTATTTCTGAGAAAAGGTTGCATGGCAACGATAAGAAGACATGACAACAAATAAACATGGACTACAAAATTATTTAAATTAATTTCATATGCAAATATTGCTTCTCTGTGCTGGAAACACTGGTTGATTGGAAGAAATTGTCATACGGCAATAAAATCGCCACTTGCGCAGGGTGCAAGGAAGTGTTTATTATTATTATAATGTACCCAACACTTGAAACGATTGCGAACTGATCTCTCTCTAGATTTTTATAATTTTAATATTTCTACATTTACAGATTATTACATACAATATTATGTGTTTAGTTTTCGTTTATTAATCATTATTATTACTAATTATACCGTTTCCCTGTAAAAAATAAACATAACGTTATTTATGTGGTTTGGATGAAATAGCTATTAACGATGTTAGTAAATGTGTAGAATCAAAACAAATCGTTTTTAAAATTAATTTGCAGATTCAGCCTTTTATAAAACAAAAATTGTTTTACTTAAAATAAATTAGTAGATTCAGCCTTTTATTAAACAAACTCATTCGGCATAACTACCCGCTATTCCAATTATGAGTTGCATTACTGAAGTTATATAAATATGTACATATAATTTAAAGTATATACATAAGTACAGAGTGTAGAAAGGGTTAAAAACTTCGAAAGGTGAATGACCCGCCGCAAACTTAACTTACGTTCTCGGGATACCGTCCAGTGCCAGCATGACGAATTTAGGTAATTATTTCAATACAAGCGATGTCAAAAAGTTATCAGACTATGTCATGTTTTGTATTCCTTCCGAGTCAACGATCGGGAGCTTTCGACAAACGACGCAAAAGTTGGCTGCTTGCCGCATAAAAATCACGAACAAAGAATACCAAAACAAACCCGTATCCAGGGAGGAAACTTATTTCGGAGACAAGATAAAAACCAATGGTTGAAAAAATGTTAAATGTGAAACGGAACATCCCTTATAAACTCGACCTCTTCTAAGCATAGACAAATTTACTTCAAAATTGAAATTCCAATGGCATAAGTAGTTGTATTCTAAGGTGTTGTGGAAATTAATTTAAAATAAATAAAAAAGTAAACTTTGATGATTTTTTTCTCTTTTTAGTAAGTATACTTCATTTCCACTTCATTGTTGTTTTTTTTATGTAGGTACAACTAATTTCGAGAACTACCGTAACATAAATTTTTATAATTATTTTTATGTCATTAATTACCAAAACTTTATTATTAAGATATTTATAAAAAAATGTTTGACTTCCCTTCCGCAATATTTGACTAAAACGAGTGGCTAACAATAAAATTCCCATTACAAGTTAGCGTACACATTTATCTCCTTCATAGTGCGGCCTTAACAAGTGAGGAAGCATGGAATTATATCTCTGTTCCAATAAAGTTTATGTCGCAAAACCTTTGGATCTCTGTATAAATAAAAAAAAAACAAAAAAAATCTCATTGTATTTAACATTAACTATGCAACCAACACGACCCGTTCGTTTATTATTTTTTTTTATTTATCTGGTGAAAAAATAGATAGACCTATTCATGGGTCTTGCCGATAGTAAGTTTTTATCATGATTTAGATTTAACTTGTTTAGAATAATGTCCGATCGACTTTCCGCATGCCCAATGGGACCTTGGCTCACGGACAGGATAGTTTCCAACTTCCTTGTTTTTTGGGTACTTTTCTTATATATAAACATGGAACTTCTGGCTCGAAAGCGATGACAGGTCGTAATGTTGACAAAACTCTTAAATGTATTTTAATAAAGCCTACCAAGAGATGAAGAGGCTGGCGAACAACAGAGATACATGGAGAGTTGGTGCAAACATATAGATTAAATCAAAGCGAAAAAATTTATAGTTGTCATTGGCAGCCCGTATATATTCTATCTGGATCACGATTCATGATGAAAAATTAACGATCGCGATCCAGATGTACTGTGTAATTGATTGATTGACGGGCCGGCGTTCCATGTTAAACTAAGATCATTGATTTTGATCACGGATCGCGATCCAGATTGACAATGTACGTTACCTATGGAAATCCACTTATATAGCATATTATACAAAATTCGTGCAACGCGACATGCCTCAATAAGTCTCAATACAAATATCCTATATTTTTGGCAACCAAGCTTATCATCACGTGTACAATGGAATGGAGACTAGTGCGTGCTATGTCCACTCGAGATAGGTGGTACATACTCTTCTTCTGATTTGTCACTTTACTTATCACTTTATCGCGCATTTATTATCTACATCTGTTAGCGCGACCCATTTTCGTACGGAAATATTGCGGAAAATCTTCAAGGAACTCAATATTAATTCTTTCAATTCGTTTTATTTTTAAAACAAAATCTTAGTCAACCGAAGGACTAGCATTTGGCAACGCATTCAAGATATAATAATACTTAAACTTAATTCCTTACTATTTACAAAATATCACCCAATGTACTTTTGAAAGCGAAAATGTTATTAAATTATTAAAGAGATGACCTTTATTCGGTGGTCCGAACAGTGGAGAGCAGAGATGACTGGAGACGATTCGTGCTGTCCATTGGCGGTTCCATGGATCACGACCCTCATCAGTGAAGAAACGTTGATAAATATGTATATTTATCAACAATCTGGCTGGCGTGCTACCATTAACCAACTATATCTATATAAAAATATACATATTCAGGTTTGGTTATTTATTCATCTATATGAAAATTATATTCCCAGAAATCGATTCAAAATCAGTTTCGAATACAAAAAATAAATAATGTGAAAAAAGGACAAATTTAAACTCTTGAGACAAATAACTGAGATATCACTTCATTTTTCTGTTTTATTTTTTAATTATTTTTACACTTATTAACTTGTAACCATAAACTAAATTAAAATAGAGTCCTTCCTCAGAACAGATTCGTCTAGCGAGGCAATAAATTTCCAAGCAGGAACACAATTTGTGCAATTATGTTCATTATAAGTTTTCTTAATATACATACCTAGTTATTTTTTGTATTTCTAATATAAATTTTATTATAATTTAATTTCAAATAAATTATGTGCCACACGCAGTCTGAGTGTATCATAACGGAATTGCATCATCGAGAAAAAAACCTCAGGTGGTGCAATGATCGATTATTCCGTTTACCCGACATACAAACCAGGCAGTCCCTATGTCACCAGACAGACAAACACGGTCGACATAGCTTATCTGGCTTTCACAAACTAACTAACGTTTGAAGGAAAATGTGGGCGTTTGAAGGGCTTCTTAAGATCGTAAAAAGATACTGGAAGACTGACAAATTGGGCTAATGAAAAGTAGGTATACAGATATTCTGTCCTTAATAAATTAGTATTATTTACTCAAAATACATACAATACAAAACTGGTGTGCAGAAATCATGAATGAGTCAAGTTATAATTTACCTACGTATACAATGAGTACGCTGGGCTGTGTTCACATACATTACTCGACGTCGGGTGTCGGATGTACCCGAAGTTGGAGATTATGGCGTTTTTCACACCGATCTCACTGAACGCTTTCGAGCGGCGTTTCAATCGGAACGCAGCATCGAGCGTTTTATATGTCAAATGTCATTTAACGTAGATGTAATTTTTAGATTATGTTCTCATCGAAAGGCAACAATTGGGCAGTGGAGTAAAGAATGCTGTCTGACCTATTATTGGAAATCATTGAATGATATTTTTAATATAACAAACTTTTTGTGAATGCATATATTGTCATAAATAATGTAAACTGATATAATAGATGCCACAGAAACCATTAGAAGAACTGTTAAGAGCGTTTTTCACCCGACAATTTTACAGAGCGTTTTGGCGTACACTCGACGTTCAATCTGAACGCCAGTGTCTTTCTTGCGTCTGTTTCCGGTAATTATGAACGGCTTAGGCCTCGCTCACATTGGATGCGTTTTCGTACGAATTTCGCTCGTGCGTAAACGTACGTAAATGCACGAACGATCCCGATACTTGATGTACTATGAGAGTGCTCACACTGGATGCGAGTTGGTCGTACGTGATCGTACGTAGTCGTACTGTGGTCGTACGTATACGCACGAATTGTTACGTCTGAGTTCGCTCATGGACATGCTCACATTGGATACGTTTACGTACGAAATTCAGTCGTCCGAATACGTACGAAAACGCACGAATAATCCCGTTCCTTTGAGCACTATGAGAGTGCTCACACTGGGTGCGAGTTAGTCGTACGTTGACGTGCGTATAGTTCCGACATACGAATTCGATCCAAACTTGTTTGGATATTTTGCTCCGTTCGTACTTTGATTACACATAAATGGATACAGAAAATTTTGTTTTTGGACACAAATGTTTATGAGATTTCTGATTACGTTATGCAATTTGATCCGAATTCAAATAACTAAATATTTTTATATGACTTGGTATTTTTATCTTTGTAAACTGTTATTTTAAATTTCTCTTCATGTGATGTTACCTGTTTTTTATAATTTGCTTACCCCAAGGTTTTGTGATGTTTTGTGCTATGTGAAGAGAATATGTTATTATAAAATGTTATAAACAAGATAATTTTGTCTATATATATATTACAATTGTCGGCCTTCGTTGCTCAGTTGGTTGGGTATCTGACTGCTGATCCAAAGGTCCCGGGTTCGATTCCCGGTGGAGGCACAGTTTTTAATTGTGTTTTCAGTCTGGATCTGTGAGACGACTAATATCGTAAGTCTCCAGAATGTGGCAACTTGTTATTGGGTGCATGTTAAATAAATATTTGACATAGTATCTGTTAGTTGCCCGAGAAGAAATATTAAATAAATGAATAAATAAATAAATAAATGGGAATAAAATTAGATGGGTCGATGGCAGAGCGATTAGCGCGCTGGGCTAGTAATCCAGTGGTCGCGAGTTCGAATCCTACCTCAACCGATTTCATTCACCTATAGCACAAGCATTTATTTTCTTATTTTAGGGAACGTAGGAAGATGTATATGTACTTGTTTAACAAGGACATATTCATTTTTATCTAAAAAAAAAATTGGCTAACCCACAGAGAGGCTGTGCCTTGTGTGATTTTTGTATGCACGGTAGCTTTGTTGTGATTGATATTATGTTTATGTGCATTGTTTGTTATCCGTGTACCAAATCTTAAATACATAAAATTGTATGACCAGCATCGTACGTCGACGTACGATCAAATTCGTATCAAAAATCGGAGAAAGCCGTATCTAGTGCGCGCACTCGACCAGTATCGTACGTATACGTACGATGCGAATTCGTATCCAATGTGAGCAAGCCAGTGCGCGCACTCGATTCGTACGACCAGCATCGTACGTTTACGTACGACCAAATTCGTATCCAATGTGAGCGGGCCCTTAGAGCAGCGGTTGGGGAACTTTTTTAACCATTACCCCAAAATATTTTTGCGTTAAACGATATTACCCCTTTCCCCCATTTTGAAAAGAAGACAATCAATGTATATTTAAATAAACATTATTTATTGAATTTAGTTTGTAAAAATACTAACATGTTTATGAACTATGAAACAAGAAAAATTTCCTTATTACCCCAAAAAAAAACATATTTACCCCATTTGGGGTAATTTACCCCGGTTCCCCGACCGCTGGCTTAGAGCGTCATTAAGTGCATTCGCCGTTCATTGTGAACCCAGCCCTGTGGTAAAATTGTAATAGTGAAGAAAAAACACCAATAATTAAAAGCAAACAATTCATAACTTGAAGAAAGATTATACCGCCAAGTAGCCTAAGAAATAAAAAATAAAAAAAACATACACGTATGTGTCTATTTTAGAGAGAACTTTCTAAAATTTACATAAACTTGAATGTATAAGAATAAATACCATTAACAACAAACAAACCTAACAAACCCTGAAAAAATATTAATTATAATATTTATTTATTACTTCTAAACAATATATGTCTTAAGAATATTCGATCTAATCACACAACTTATTAATTATTAGAATTATTACGTAGTTGTCTGGGTCATCCAGTTGAGATGGTAAAATGAAAGAAATCATCGACAATTTCTTCAACTATTTGATACACGGAAAACTACTTTTACAACATGACGATCTTGACAAGTCATGGCCAACGAACTAACAATTTAAGGATGTCTTGAACGGAGAAAGTTGACTACACGTGGTCTTGGTTATTGCTTCCCTCGTTGTTCGTATTTCCTGACAATCAAAAGCATATCAAATTATCGTTTATTTTCACAACAATCACATAGTGTGACATTATTACGTGCAAAATGGAGATGCTGATGTACATTGTTGATAATTTCAAAGAAAAAAAAGTAATGGTCATTTTTAACGTGACACGAATATAAATAGTATCTACGTAACGCGGAGCTATTCAAAATATTTGACGATAATTTGAATTTAATGAAACATAATTAAGACTGCTATTCAAACACTTTATCATTGTTAAGTATTCACGGAAGCATATGGAAAATAATTATTATTACAACATGAACATTTTGAAAACCTAAATTAATCGAATTATTAAATTAAAATTGAAATACGCACAGACTCACAATACCGGTACAAATATCAACAAGTGGTTTTGTTAGAATATTTGTTGTATCAAACAAATTGACCATACGCTGAAAAATAATTTGAAATACTAATATGACGCCGGCATAATAATTGACGGTCGTGTACAACTTTCTAAGCTCTCGCACAAACAGAACACGATCACAATATAAGTTATCTCTGTCTCTCTCTCTCACTTGTATCGCCATCGAGCTTACTTTCAATTTACGTACAGGCAATAATTATCGCAATTTCAAAATGTTCGACATTTACGGTACGGTTTAAGTTCGGTATATACCGCGTGCTGAATCAACACTGTACACATACCATACTTAGTTTATTTCGGCGCGACGTTGATATTCTTGCGCCCTTTGTGTCGGATAATAGTCGACGCCAGAGCGCGAATAACAAACTCAACTAAAATAGTTTATATAACATGGCCGACCTGTCCTCTCTCTGGGGGGAAGCGGCGTGGATCCATATACATTATAAATAAACACGTTTTATTTCTCGCGATTTGTGTTCAAACTAACAAAAATATCCCGTATCGACATTGGAATTTATACTAAACAAACATCGCATTGTGCAGACGGCCAACGATAATTCAGAAAATACAATTTTACCGCAAATTCGGAAGAGAAAGAGTAAGCGTCATTACTTAATTCTATAAAAAAAAAACTGGAAAAATAATTTTTCAATTAATTTATCAACGAAAACGATTGATGCAAATTTTGCTACGGCAAATAATGTGAGAACATATATTATATTTACATACGCCTTTTGTGTTGGGGTATTCAATCGATCATATAAATCTTTACGTGACATTTTATCGTAGCGTCCGCGATTTAAACTAAAAATAAATTTGGTCCAAAATTAAATGCAAGAGAAAGTATGTATGTACTCTTGTGTGATATAAAAGCCTATGTCATACTCATACAGTGGGAACTATGCCAATTTAATGAGTCACCATATTGATTAGCGCATCCTGAAGGTCATGTAACCTACTGTGAAATTTTAACCAATATGTGATACAAAATATAAAATCGCTTTTGTGGTCCATATTATTAACTAATTAGCGGTCTTCTTCATATATTTACACGAAACGTAATACTAAAAGATTTTTAAGTAAAATCCGACACCGTTTTCAACGGCTATTCTTTCACGGTTCATCTGTATTGTTAATAATTATCATGTTTAGGTCGGGATGACCCTTATTATTATGAATCGCTTTTCAGAATCCTTGATAAGTGCATGGAAATATATATACTCTCAAACATTCCCAAAAAAATAAATTGATGGACCACTTCATCAGTGGTGCGGCACCATAGATGGAACCAAAGAGTCCAGTCGCCAGAGTTCTTCTCTACGCTGTTGAGAGGACTCAACAGGGGATGTGGCCTATATATATAATTAGATCTAGAGGAGAAATTGTTTCTCCAATGTTCACAATTGTTTAGACCGAAAAGATGAAATTCTTGTAGGTCCAAAGTCTGCCTGAAGGACGACCAAAAAGATGGAAAGATAGCTGGTCATATGCATCCCAGGAGTGAGCTGATCAACAGATCGTGGATTTATTACAGGAGAAAGCAGAAGATAATAACGGTATGGATTAGTGACAATGATTAAATTAACAGTTACCATTCTTAACAAATATTCGAACGGATTTCACTTAAAACTCTAAATCAGTAAAGAGGGACGAAGAAATAAGAATGAATATATAACAAAAATATGGATTTAGGGACAAAGGCTGTTAACTATAGACAAATATCCTAACATGATTGTTATAGTATTGGAACGCGTTACTACCACTTGTGTCTCTGTATCAGTAAAGATGGACGAATAATTAAGAATGAATATCTTGGCATGGGTTACTGGTACAGACTACGTAATTGCAACGCATGGGATTTGTACATGGACGATGCCAAGTTGTTGCTAATACATTAGCGGGGTCCCGTGATCTCTTGCGAGGCGGATCACACGTCTTTCTTCTCCTAACTCCACACTCGGTGACATCTGAAACGTCGACAAGATGTCATCAATTACACTCGACTTAGTATGAAGAATTCGTATTCGCGTCGTGTCTATAACGAGAGGACACTGGCAATGGTCTGACCGGGGACACCGTTGAGATTACTCACTGCTGAGAAATGTCAGTAAATCAAATACTTTACCACAACCCAATAAGTATTAACGATAATTTTAGTAGCGAAATAGAATTTTTCATTATTTTTAAATTCATGATCTATATTTGTTTGTGGATCTTGGGTTATATATTATTGGATAATTTACGACGCCTAAATAAAATTTGCAACGAGTACGTCGAAGATCCTTCAAGGTAGCCCCAATAGAATAAACATTGAAAGAGGACAGACAACGATAGTATGGCCATGTCATGCGAAAGGACATCTACTCGTTAAAAACTGTGCTTGATATCCCATCAGAACCCCGAGGAAGAGACAGACCACCGGTGTCATGGCGAGTATTGAGAGGGAGCTGGCTGCACAAGGTGTCCCACTTTAGACATCTCAGAGTCGCAGATCATGGCGACATTTGACTAGGAGGCTCGACCCCAGATGAACTGGGATAGAAGGGCAGGAAATAATGATTGCAGCGCCGTTTTCGTAAGAGCTCAATCTTGTTATTGAATTAGTTATTAATTGTATTATCTTTTTTACTTGTAGAGTGATGAGATAGTTTGGCAAAAACAGAATTTATGTAAGAGGCAGGGGTTGATCAATAAAAGCTGACGACTTGAACAATCCATGCATAAATTGGCAAATGTATGAAAAATTTCGCTTTTCAAATAGCAGTCAAAATTAAATTATTTTCATAATTTTGAAATTGAGATATACATAATAATGTTGATAATAACGTACTTGAGACACATTCTCCGTAACAATAAATACGGTCTACTGAACCTCATCTTGAAAGGAAAAAATGTGGGTAGTCACAGCGTGGGTAGGAGGCAGATCTGATGTCTGTCTAATAAACATCAGGGTGTCTACAGAGTATACGAGCTGTTCCGGTTGGCTCAAGACAGAGATGTCTATGCCAGAGTGGTAGCCGGCCCCGGGGGGTAATATGGCACAAAAAGAAGAAGAAATATCATAAATTTTTGATGCAAAAATATTAATTTGTAATTTCAAATTATTGTAAGGAATAAAAGACAAAAATGTATCCACGTAGTTTATTTCTGCTAAACAAATAATTGCGAGAGAAAGTTTATATATGTAGCTGTTATTAGCCTACTCATTTTACATAACGACAGTCGAAAAATTAAGCGAATATTAATATGTGCGAAATGGTAAAATATAATATCGTGACAGGGGTGCTCAAAACGGTCGATCGCGAGTGCTTTTTCAGTCGATCTAGAGAAAAAAATATCCGATATAGAACTATTCACAGATTTTGTTTTCGTAGATAGGTAACAAAAACAAAATGTAATAAATAAACTAAAATTTATTCGATCTACAATTAGACCAGAATAACACCCTCATCACTTTATTTTATCGTAATAACCTCCTACTAGAGGCAAAAGGCAGCTTTATCAAAGGAATTACTGAAATGATTAGCGCAATAAACGCATTCAAAGGTAAATTTTAACTTATGATATATCAACTGAAAAGAAATGGTCTGAAACATTTTCCGTCTTCGAAAGCAAGGATTCCTCAATTGAATTTATGAGGCAGAATTATCAAATATTTTGGGCCAATTCGAAATACGTTTTTATGATTTCAGTAAATTGGCAAATATCGCATCCTTTATCTTTTATCGCATCTTTTAGTTATTCTTTTTCGTGTAAAAATGAGGAATTAGCTACATACGTTCTGTTGAAAATGAGTTAGTGCAGATTATATCAGGTATACATTTCAAAGCCACATCATCTGATACAAAATTCTGGTGTTTTATATACGAAGATAAATATCCTAATCTAAGGCAAATCGCTCTTCAGCTGGCGGCAATGTTTGGGTCAAATTACTTGTGCGAGTCTGCATTTTCTGAAATGAAGATACTTTAAGTCAAAATATCGCAATCGACTAACTGACGAACGTCATCATGCTTGCAATTGGCACTCAGTAATTACGTATCATCTTATGAAAAGTATGCTGAGGACATTCAGTGCCATGCTTCAACATAAGTCACTCTTTAGTTAAGTTTAGACACTAGAACTCGTTTGTTTTGTAAGAACCAATAAACTCGCAATTTTGAAAATTATACGTTTTTTCATTGACATATTAGAGCAGACCTACAACTTACCTTTACAAAAAAATGCATATTGTGCGGAAAACTAATATCTATGCAACGATACACCCTACCTAGACGAGAATCCTGTATCACACATACTTGCAGCCTCACAGTCGATCGATCGTAGTCCAACAATATTGAAGTAGAACCGCCAGCAGTTCAAGTTGGAGCACCCCTGTCGTAAGAGATAGATTTATACTTTCACAGGTCACGAGACAGGCGATAATGAACACCAGAAGCAACTGTTGTACAAATCATATGTTATTAATAGTCATGTATAGCAAAGGATGAAGAATCAATATGCAAAGGCGAAATAAGACAAAAACCTTATTCTTCTTGTTTATAAGACAAAAAAAATGTCGTTTCAGGAGGGGGGAGTCTCTTGCGAGGCCGAACTTCAGCTTTCTCAACATCGCTATGAGTTTATCTTTGGTTGGCGTTGTTCATTTGGTATCCATTGCAGAGCCATGTGCATGTTGATATTGATACATTTGACGTTGTCATCCCCATCTGACTACACCTCACAAACCTCCCGCATTGTGGAGTTCTTTATAATAGTCATGCAGGGAAAATCTTATTGATTATAATACAAATGTATATATCGCCGATTCCTGGATAACTACCAGACGGTGGATAGTCGTAAAGCATAGCGCCGTTTAAGATAACGCCATCAATGATACAGGATACATTCGAGAGCGTTCATGGTTGATTTTTGGATCTGCGAAACAATGCAGTCATCATATCAAGCGAACTTATAATTCGGACGATCTCAATGTAAGATGATTTTCTGAAGGTATATATTATACAGAACATACCCCCACTTTCACCAAGGTTCCTTAGCGCTAAAATCAATTTTTTGATGCACTTAGCGTAAAATTTCGTTTCTCCAAACAAACTTACTACCGTTAAGTGACGCCGGCGACTCAACTCTTAAGTGACGGTCTATTGTGGATCAAGTCATTCATCAACGTATTTTGTAACTAAAATTATTACATTTTAGCACTTGTTATATTTTATATTATATTTCTATATTATCCAGATATATTATTATCACGAAAGACCTGGTTTGAGAAAATAGTTGAATTAGCCGATGAAATAGTTAAGAACGCTTACCCAGGTGAAATGAACGAAAGAATTTATTCATGATGTCAAAACATTGCTTTTTGTATTTGTTAAATAAAATTGAATTTCATTTAAAACAGCATAATAGATGTCAACGAAAACAATAATGGCAGTATGCACAATAACACAGGTAGCAGGGGTAGAATATCAGGTACGCGAAATGTTTGTAAACATGGTTTCAGGTATACAGCGCCCGCGGCCATTCACGACACTAATGCGAATATACCTACTGATGAGATCAAAGTAATACTTTTTTTCAAACAATTTCAAAACTTGTAAAAATTGTGAACTACACACTGTAATAATATTTGATTGTTATTTTAATAAAGGAAACAAGATAAATAATGTGTTCTTGGTTTTTAAATATTTCTATATAATTAAACTTGAGTTCGTATTCCTTTACACCGGAAATTTAAGGAGAGTTGAGCCTAGGGCTCAATTAAGAATGTTGGTTTTTAGTTGGTGAAATACAAATTCACTGAGCGATGTACTCAAGGATTTGAGCTCCGAGCAGGTAGTTAGTTGATGATCCATTTGATGTTCCTTGGTGAACACGGCCAATAGACTCGTAAGGCCAACGGTTCTTTATATACTCGTTCTGGACTTGTGTAGTTAAATGTTTGATTTACATTTTTTATCGCTGTGATAGACAAAACATACTATTTTATCGATTTATGTACACTGAAAAAAAATATTGTGACGACCGAACTGGCTACCTGCGTTTTTAGCCAAACTTTTGTTGTCAGTAATAAAAGTTAATCTATTTATGACTGTAGTATTTAGCTCAGGGTACAAAATATTTAGTAACACTAAACGAACTGTTTTGTAGTCACTATAGTTCGGTTAATTTTAACATAACTTTTTTTTCAGTGTAACCTCAACAAGTTTCAATTGTACACTTATGCGAGAAGAGATAATAAACATGCGCTAAACATTTCTATCCTTGTAAACACTCACCTCTTTCTACACATTCATGAAATATATCAAATACTCACCGGCTACTTGTTCAGACTAACAAGGTTCAATATAAGGTTCTTCCTTCGTTCAATATAACATGCACATGCCATTTCTTTTTTGGGTAACCCCCTGCACCTATATTAGTTTGCGTGTGGCCAGTCGTTCATCTTTCGTTCATCAGTCCAAACCACCTTTAGCAATTCACATTCAAATAAATTACATCCTTCATTGTCTTACTCATACTTCTGTTATCATACACCGTCCCGTTATACATATTCCTTGATGATTTGTTTTCAACTTTCATGGGTCGACTTCCTCGTACTACATTACATTTGTATATTTTGAATAAGAATTTAATCAAATCAGTGACATAATCAGTAGGTATTTAAGTCGTAATGTCCGTATGTAAGAATGTATGTAGATGTTCAAATAAAATCCAATGTGTTTAAAGCAGACCTTGTTCAGTCGATTAAAGCATTTTTAGCTGTGCCTATTTGACTTTTATTTAATTTTCATACCCACCCTCGGCACTGATTTATTTATTCTTCCAGATAGCTGTAGAAGATTTGAATTATGATATTAATCGGCTTACTAACTGTGCCGACCGCCGTGGCGCAGTTGGTAAGCCGTTAGGTTTCTGTGCGGGCGTCCTGGGTTCAATTCCCAGCAGAGGAGAAATTTATTTAAATTCATTTCTCACGCAAATATTGCTTCTCTGGCTGGAAACACTGGTTAGTCGGAAGAAATTGCCATACGGCAATAAACTCGCCACTTGCGCAGGGTGCAAAGAAGTGTTCATTATTATTATTATTATGAAAAATATATCTACTGGCATAAGAAATTCAATTTTAAACATTATAAAAACGTGATTTCTTCTTATGTTTGGATTGCTTCAACAATGAATAAATTAGATGTACCTATTAAAAGTTTTATGAAATGAAAGTATTTTCGTATTTGTTAAAATAAAAAAATAATTATATACCTACATTTACTTAATAATACAAATGGTACAAACCAATTAGTTGGAGAAAAATACGAAAAAAGTACAAAAAAGTAGGAATTGACAAATGGGTAGGTACCTTTTCCACCCACCTTTTACGAATGGTTTGTTTACAATTTATTGCGACTCGTTTTAATGTCAAAATCTTAGATGCGTAATTCTGACATTTCGACGCTGGAGAAATAATTGATGCAATTGAAGCTTATTTTAAATTATAGTTTTGCATTCATAAGGTTGTTTGATAAAAATAATTATATTGAAAAGTATACAGGCGTACAAACAGCTAGCTGCAAAATCTCACTTGAACGCATTTTACCATTATAAACAACAATGGAAAAAGAAAGAAAATTGAAATTTAACATCACCTATTAAAGTCGTAAAATAATGGAAAAGAAGAACTAAAAAAACTAAAACATTACTTCTCTATACGACAAAGATTACTTTTTCTCGTGATTTCCGTTGTTCAACATATTACGTATTAACAAAATTACGCAGACGCAATATTTTTTTCTGGGATAAGGATATACTGTGTTATCAAGATTACATCCATGAATACATATTTCATACATTGTTGTAGTATATAATACTTAATAACGAAAGAATATGTAACAGTATTGATAAATATTCAATGTTGATTAACAAACCAGAGAAAGATATGACACGAGCCAAGTTAACCTAACACAGGAATCCATTATGAAAAGCCAACATGTGACTGCCACTACAAAACAAAAAATAGATTTTCCACAAATAATCTCAAGAAAAAATTCTATAATGTGTAAACCACATGCCCGCATTGCTGAAATCTTCTCGAATACAATAATTTTATCCTCTAAAAGCGTGGAAATGTGTATACATAACTCAATGTTTTTATAGGTCAAACTCTTATGGTTACAGAAAGTTTTCAAAAACGATATTCTTATAAGGCATTTAAACGTTTAATCAAATAATAAGACGATTATTGGAATGAAAATGACAAGAACCAAAGGCAGTATGTTCATTGGTAGATATTCATAATCATTTAGTCCACAACAAATAAAGGACAATTTACAAAAAATAAGAAAAACAATGCGGAGAGGATGTCCTTACGTTACGCAATGTTATGGCGCAAGTATAATATCGTGAAAAAATATTGAATAACCTTAAATATGCCGATATAGATTAACTGTAAATAGCATAAACAATAGCTGTACATCGTATTCTTAAAAATTATAAAGATTTTGTTTTCACTACAATTTTAAGATGGGTGGTTATGGCAGACCCGGTAACTTTATATTTTTTCCACTTACCAAGCAAGAACAGCAGTAATACTCCTTAAAATCACTGACACAATTCACACTTTATTTGTTTCTACTGAATGACACAATATAACTATTTAAAATGGACTATTTAGAGAATAATATTCAAATCCACGTGCTCGCAATGTTTTCGTGCGAACGATAAACTGCAACATGGCGTCGAACGGCCCCTTGAACCATTTCCACTATTTCCAGAGACGCTTGAATATTTTGACAAAATTAAATACATTACGCCATCTCGTGGTTTTGAGTATTATTATTATGTTTGCAGTCGGTAAAAACACTGACTACTATATTTACTATTATTTGAGTGAAACAAGATTGCAATATAAGTATTTAAAAAAATACTCGATTGGTCAAATGTGCTCATAGATCTTTATTTAAGCATAGATTTTCATAAAATATACTAGATTTCGCAGTTAGCAAATTTTTTTATAAATCAAAATCAGGATTTATTCCGCGGGACTTTTGACTACAAGGTGGGCAGACCACGTCGTTTTTCTATAGAGAATAACGACTTATGTGAATTGTTGTCGGATTTATTTGTAGAAAAAAAAAACACTTTGTTCATTAAGATTTAGAGAACAGTTATCTAGAAAGTGTTGAAATGTATGGAAAACTGCAACATGTTGCTAACCAAGAAGTTAAACGCGCGATATACCATGACTCACTCATTGCACCTGCACGGAGTACTTCATCTTCGTATTTTCATGGAAACTACGAAATACGATGAAAATATTGTATATAGATGTATTGATGTGCTTGTGAAATATTCGACCTCGGTACAGGCAAAGTCTAGTGAGGTGGATATAAAAAATTTATACACATCATATTATATTTATATGTAGAAAAATATATTGCTAATTTTTATTAATGAATAAATAAATAAATCTAGTATGTTATATGGAAATCTTTGATACAAAGTAGAAGTAAACTTCTTGAGCACGTCTTGAAAATGCTCAATCGAATATTCTTTTTTAATTGCATATACGCAAACATTGGATTTTTTCCCCTTTCGGGAGTCAAATGGTATTTTTATTGACAAACATTTTTTCAACATCTCAATAGAGACGAAGTTGGGATATTGTAGAAGAACCAGGAACTCGAGGCACCTACAGGGCCTACGACCTGTCATCGGCTGGTTTACCTGATCACTTTATGCGCTTGCGCAACGTTCATCAATTATGCCTTCTTATTTTCTTGTTGTTGCTGACATTGGTATTTGACGATTTTGGCGGCCAATTATTAAAAATGAAAACGCGAACAGAAGAGATCACATCAAAATCTAATAAGAAATGTATATTATTATTATCATCATCATCATAAACTTGATAGCCCTGGATGAACCTTGGCTGAATCCAGGAGTCTTCCCCATTCCTGTCTAACTGTTTCCTTCGTTCTCCAGTTTCTGTAAATTTTTATATTTTTACTGTTTTTACATTAAAAACATCTACTAATAGAGAATATTATTTTTACATCCAGCCGAATAAAATTAAATTTTATTAACGTTCAGTCGGAAACACACAGCTTTGTTTACTTAATATGAAATACAAAATTGTTCAATTTTATCAAATGAATCGAGCTGGTATAAATAACTAGCGTCTACAATCCGCACTCACCAGTTTTCGGTTTTATAAGTCAAAGTTTAAAAAAAATATAAATTTAATTTAAAATATTTTATAATTCAATTTAAAAAGCAACTGGCTCACGCGAGTTTTTTTTTTTGTTTAAGGCAATTCACCCTGTAAAGAGTGCTATGTGCCAATTATTTCATGTCAGAGGAGAAAAGTTAAATTTATTATAAACTTATGTCATTCAATGAAAGGAATTTTGAAATAACGGACAGTACACGTGAATTATTAAGAGACAAAAGATGTTGGATATTAAGTGGAGATTGGTGAGTGATTTTAATTAATTGTTTGTATATATTTTTGAAGGCGGAATTATTTTTATAGTTAAAAAATACATGATCAATTGTCTCATCCTCACGCGAGTTGCTATTGTTGTTATAAACAAACTTTAATATAACCGAAGAATGCAGAAAAGAAAAGTTGGGACTAGACGCTACTGTATCAATAGTTTACGCATGCATTGTCATCGGGAATACACAAATTCTGAAAGTTTTAGAGCTCTAACTGGTCGGGAAGTTAGTTGAAACATGGTTGCAATTTACAGTACAAATGAAGTTAAAGAAAAGGGTGTAAAAAGATAGTGCTTCCTTTTTATTTTTTTTATACTTGTTCTGACGCAGTTGTAAAGAATTATGTGCTTTTGCCTAACAGTATTTTCCCGCTGAATCGCTTTTAGCGATCGAGTCCTTCATCTAGTAGTATAGAGATCTATGAATTGAACATTATCGGTCGGTGTATTGGTACCATTGGTAAGTTAAGTTTCCTCTTTGGTCTATTGCGACAGCGCTTGCTGTGTCGTAGATTTTGACCTTTTAAATTAATGTTTAGTTGATTTTGACAAAACAAATAACATGCCGAAGAATAAGGGAAAAGGAGGTAAAAATAGGCGTCGTGGTAAGAACGAAAACGAAACAGAAAAACGTGAATTAGTGTTCAAAGAAGATGGACAAGAGTACGCCCAAGTGACAAAAATGCTTGGTAATGGCCGCTTGGAGGCCATGTGCTTTGATGGTTCAAAAAGACTCTGCCACATAAGAGGGAAGCTCAGAAAAAAGGTTTGGATAAATCAAGGAGACATTATACTAATTGGGTTGCGTGACTATCAAGATGCTAAGGCCGACGTCATTCTGAGGTATACTCCCGACGAAGCGAGAAATCTCAAAACATATGGCGAATTTCCAGAAACTGTCCGTATTAACGAAACTGTCACATTCGTGGATGAATTTGACGAGGATATTGAATTCGGCGATGAAATTAGTTCGGACGAAGACGTGGATCCGGTGGACGCAATATAAGTTATTTCACAATCATCGTTTCTGCCCGCAACGTCATTGTTTTCTCCTTAGTAGTGATCTGTTTTGTCGATAAATTTATTTATGGATAAACAAGATTGTCTTATAAATTATTTGAATTGTGATTAAACATTTATGACTTTCGACAACCGCCTAGGAATCCAGTAATTTATTTTGTGTATTGAATATAGTGAAATACAATTGGGACAATTATTTGTGGTGAAGATGTTTTAAAATTTCTATATGAACTATTAATCTCTTGATTATTGGCACTTAAACATAACACAAAAATATTATGTGATGGTACATAAATAGTATTCATTTATTCTAAATGAAATCTGTCTTGGCAACCTATACAGTGTATCTACATTATTGGCAATTATCATGCCCTGTAGCTATGTTATAAAATCTATCCTTTTTTTACACCTTATCCTTTATATGCATGTTTGTATTTTTTTATATGGCATTTTTCGCTGTGACATACAGGTTGAAATTTCATATAAAAATATACTTGGCATATCTCAATGCAGAAACTAGTATTTGTTATTTGGCCTAACCCATAGCAGAAACTTTAATATTTGTTACTTGGTCAGGGCCTGTGCACTGAATGAATTACCCGATATACTAATAGAAAAACATGTCAAATCGAATAACAAATTGATTCTGTTAACGTATTATAAATATGTCTCATATAAAACAGATGTTCCATAAGAATTTCCTGCCATTTTTTCATTACATCTTTTAATAGTCCTGCAGGGCAAGTCTCTCATATCAAGCTATTAACCTATGTAGCAAAAGTATTATATAAAAAAATTGAAAAATCGAATATCTAATTGGAGGGTTATCATGCTGCCGTTTGACTGGACTTGCTCACCTGATTTCAAGATCAAATGGTCGGAAATTTATCAGTTTATTGTTTTATTAACATTGTTTAATGGCAATTTATATATTGTTCTAAGATAATTATATCTACACCATATTCTTGGTGTTTCATTTATGTTCAGATTTATTTATAGTATAATATATAAAACTGTTAAAAATTAGCTTAATGTTCATTTTTAAATTTCTATTATTCTTGTCGCGATCTTGTTGTGATATTGCTTAGAAATATATTTTGAACATTGCTTTAATTGATAATCTATATATTATTTAATCAAAAAAATTAGCAACTTCATTGATTTCATGTTTTTTCTTTGTGAACAAATATTTTTTCGTCCATTTCAATATTAATCATATATCAAAAATGAATCATTAAGGTCAATACATGTAATAGAACATATACCTAATAATTATATAAATAATATAGTTTGACAAAGTTACTGTGTAAGATATAAATTAATGTCATTTAGGAATGTAATTGCAATATATGAAAATGTGGATCTTCAATGTATTGGAGAATAACAAGTAACTTTTCCATATTGTATTTTTATGTAAAATAATAAAAATGTTTTATTTGATTTTTATTTCTCTTTAATTGGTCTCTTTTGTTTTAAATTTCCTTCATCCCATCTTGACCAAGTTATAAGTTAAACAAATACAAATTAATTTTAAAATGCTGCACAGGAGAATAGTGACTGAATATTTTTTGTCATGCTTTGTAGCTCAGGCCACTCCTGAACCAAAAATCTTGTGTTTGATTCCTAATGTAGTCATATTGTTTTATTTATATGAAGATTATCAACACATTCCAAAGTGTCGTCAATTATCAGGTGCTTCTTAGATTTATTAATATTTGAATTAGTATGTGTGAGTTGCCTAAAGCCTCCTCTACACATCGACAGATGCGTCGGCAGATTGTATCTGCTTTATACAGTTTGCTACTACAAGTATTGTGTTAGAAATGGGTATAAAGCTTAACAATTTATTTACTTTATACAGTTTGATACTACAAGTATTGTGTTAGAAATGGGTATAAAGCTAACAATTTATTTACTTTATACAGTTTAAAATATCAAATTTTATGTTTCCTGAGCTTGGGGTCACTTTGAATAGTGACCCCAGGCACTATTTCAAAGTGACAGTTAAAAAAAATTAAGAAGCACTGATCAGATATCCTTCAAAATCTAATGGGGTCTCAGCGAGTATTAGATATTCAAGTTTGCAAAATTTGAAAATAATCGAAAGAGTGTTTAGTCCATGATCGATAATAAACACTCCGTACATATTGTGATGAAACTTTCAGATTACAATCTCAGCATGATAATAGTTGATAATTTTCAATAAAAAAATTAACTTAAAAATTGCGAATTCATGACTCAACACTATATCCTCTTGGGGTAGTGATGAGTAAAAATCATCATGTAAGGGAAACAATTAATTAATTTATTTCGTATAACAAGTGAGCATATGTAGATATATTGCCACAAGACAATCTCTTTCAACCAATCCAATAACGCGAAGCTGAAATTAATTTGGAACAATATTTACAAATGACAAAATGTAATATAATTCATCGATGTAATAACTAATTTCTGGAATAAAAATCCGTTGTTTTGTGATTAAAAAAATATTGATCTGATATTTAAGTTATCACAGAAATCCACTGGCAAAATGAGCTTACTGCACAGAAAACAGCGTCAAACAGCATCGTCAAATATAGGTTTGAGGAAGAAATCTATCAAATGAATATAGCCATAGAAATGGTGGGTAAATTATTCATTAAATTTGTACCTCACCTCACATTTAGTAATGGTTAAAAGTAATTCCCACAGATGCGTCTGTCGATGTGTAGACGGGGGGTTTTGCTCGTCTGTGGTAGGTATTTGACGTCGGCCGATGCATCTGCCACATATCCATTTGGTGTCGGTTTTTTCGACACGGATCAAAGAGCGGCAGCGCGTACGCAAGGCGACTGTCCACACATCTGTGAATAAATCAGTATTGGACGGAAATTTAGTGAGATAGCACGCGTGCGTGCTTAGTTTTCTCGTCGAAATGGTTGCTGTTATGACCACTGAAGAAACATTTAATTTATGAGTGACTGCGTCGCTATTATTATTACGAACAAACCTATCCTAACCGAAAGATTTTGAGAAATATGTATGTCATGATGAAAAGTAAATATCTGTAGTAGACGTTAGTAGTTAATATTGTCAAAATATTTATTCGGAATATATTTTTACTTTGTTCTGTTTCTGTGTATAGTCACCATCCACCACCTTTTGTACCATTTTTTCTTAATAACTCTGTTGTGGTTCACACTTAAGTAGTAATTATACATCATACATACATACCATCACGCCATGTCCCTTACGGGGTAGGCAGAGAGAACCGAACGCCATATCTTTCTATCCTGGCACACATTCATCGCCTCGTCAACATTCATGCATCCTCTCATACATGTTCGTCTATTGTACATGCTTCTAACATTTCCGTCTTTCAGAATATCGTTCACATGGTCGTGCCATCCCTTTCTTGGGCGGCCCCGGCCTCTCAATCCATTCCTGTCCGCGTTGTATATTTTCTTCGTCAGGCGTTCCTCATTCATTCTACCCATTAATTATAAGTGCCTGCTAAATAAGTAAATAGCAGCGGCCGCTACTGTATCCACATCCATTTGTTTGCGGCACGACATGCGTCTTTTGAGGTTGAACACAGACTGATTAACTCGCGGATGTGTGAACGAATTGAAATTTATCCGCGGATATGTCTACTGATGCATCTGCCGACGCATCTGTCGATGTGTAGAGGAGGCATTAGAAGTAATGTGTCTAGAGGTTTAATAATTGAAAAAAGTGTAAGCAGCATTTCAAATTGCTTTGTTTAGGTATGAAGATGAGTAAAGTTAAGCTTTTTTAGTGGTTTTGCATTAAGGCCCTTGTATACCCTGGGTAAATGGATGTACACAAAAATGCATACTAAAGTACCTTCTAATGTATGAAACACGAAAAAATATTGTATATCACCTAATCTGTACAATATACAATATTTTTTCATGAAGAAAAGGTAAAATATAGAGTTTTTTTTAATTGCAAGAATAGTTATTAAAATATTCTAATAAAAAAACTTAGCCGGTAGATTTTCATATTCTCTTTCAATTGAAATAAAAATCTACTTCATAGGCCTTGTAGTATTTTAGTTACGCGCAGTAAAAAAATAAAAAAAGGGTTTTACTAAAACTAATTTTACTAGAAAAGTATTAATCAAATTCTAATTTCAAAAAACTAATGCGATAGAATTAAGATGTAAATATAAACTGTTCTTTATTTTAAATATGTATCTTTTGAGGGTACTGGATTTTCAAAATATACTATAAAGCCTACAATAGCCTCAATGTTTATATTTAATAGTTCTTCAGGGGGATTTTCACAATTGTATCACTCAAATTTCAGAACAGATGTTTGATGCATGCATGTATTTTTTTGCATACAATCAATTCTTCTGTTAAATTCTGCACTCTTTTCACTAACCCTAACATAGCTTGATGTTTGCAATTTAGATTTGTATATGACCAAAGAGAGGTAATATAAAGGAAGATTTCAATCATAGAGTGAAACAGAATATACTAAGATAATTTGAGTACATGGGGATAGTGAAGGTACATAGAATGCCTAAGGAAGAAAATATACAGAAATGACACGAAGAGCCTAAGTCATCCAAGAAATGACGGTATTACTGAAAAATATTGTGAAGGAGGCAAACGTAAGAAACTTGAACTAGTGTTCGATGTTTGTCAAGATACAAAAAAGTAGCGTTTGTCAAGATATAAAAATTCATGGTATAATTATACATAAAAATGTTTTTTTTTACCTTTGTAAAATTTAATCCTTTGCTCAATGCAATTACAAGAATATTTTTTTCTTATTCATCTTACTTTAACAAACGGTCAGTCCTTCAGCATTTATTTGTGAAAACCTTCCTAGCTTTATGCAGTTCATCATTAATTTGTAGTCTGCCCAGAATAATTTTTTAATAATCTTTGACAATCCATGATTCTATATGTTGAATTTTTCTTCTGTGTGTAATTACGATACTCCTCTCTCGAACACAAGTTTTTAACTCTATCGAGAGAGTATTAACATTGTAATTTTTTTTATATATTGTTATTAAGTAAAAATATTGTGTAATGTTATATACCTGAATAAGTAATAAAAATAAGATTGATTTCACTATTGTGGTCATCCTGGTGGTCCTGAAAAGA
Organism: Molanna angustata; assembly: GCA_963576475.1. Lineage (NCBI taxonomy): Eukaryota > Metazoa > Arthropoda > Insecta > Trichoptera > Molannidae > Molanna > Molanna angustata. The sequence continues at coordinate 7,362,325 of OY754970.1, read as the reverse complement.
ATCTTTATTTCTGAATTCACTGAGAGGTTTTTGATGTTCAGCTACCTCGTTTGTGCTGGTCCACGTCATGCTGTTGTTTCGTTTGTTTACTCATTTTTTTTATATTTCACTGTAGATCTTTGGTTAACACTATGTTTTTTGTCCAGCACGTCCTCCTTCTGTTTTAAAGTATTCTGAATAAAAGTATACCTTGAAGGTAGAGCGAGGGAACAAAAATTATAGCTACCTACCTTAGGGATCAGTACCTATTGTCCCTACTCATTTTCAATCTCTACATGGCAGATATTCCAAATACAGAAATTTGCTGACAAAATGGTCCTGGTGGCTCAGGTGAGATTCTTTGACGAGCTGGAGTCAACTTTGAATACTCATTTACACAACTTCCAAAAATACCTAGAGACAGCATTTGCGCCCGAACCCGAAGAAAACAGCTTTAGCTCTATGTCTGAATAACAAATATAGATGGGTGGTGGCAGAGCAGTTAGCTCACTGAATTAGTAATCCAGTGGTCGCGAGATGCCATGACTGATTTAGTTTCAATTCTGCCATGACTGATATCGTTCACCTACAGCACAAGCATATGAGAAGCATATTTGGAAAATGTATTGAGGTTGTATATGTACTTGTTACAAGGACATGTTCATTATTTAAAAAAAGAAAAACAATCATAAATAGAATTAATTTTTTTTAATTAATTTTTGGCGTTCCACCCGATATAGAATTGAAATTGCAGATATGTAGTAAATGGATCACATACTGAGTGATATTAAAATAAGGTTAAAGCCAAAAATAACAATATAAACATACTGTCAGGAACTTCGTGGGGTAGTAGAGCGACAACATTGCTTAGATGAGCAATAGCTTTAGTATACAGTTTTCTGATATGGGGAAGGAGTGCTCACTGTGGTATGATTCTAAGCAAGACCATGAGGACTATAATGGGTATTATAAAATCGACCCCAATCGGTTGCCGGTGCTGTCCAACATTGCTCCACCAGAACTCTGTAGAGCACATAGCCAAAACATTTTTTATCGCAGTCTCCCACTCCAATTGAGAAAGTTATAGAACATATTATCCTGTACATCCCCAAGATGGCTACTCTTCGGACAACACAAGGTCACAAGGAAGAACTCTCCGTTCAAACATATCCAGTGCTTCGGTGGATTTTACGATTAATGTCAGTACCTCACATCCATACATACTCCAATACAACTAGTTTTATAGAAAATGTGGTATGGATTACATTTTCTGACTTCCATTATCCAGTGAATCTGTAGATTGTTTTAATTTTTTTTTTGTTTTTGTCCTCATTTTGCTATCAAAGCAAAGAAAATCAGAAACCTTTCCAATTATCAATTCTGTAAGTTATGAAACTTATGTAACATAGAAACCTTTTCTTTTTGTTGGCTATTTGTATTTCATGAATCCTCTGTGCTGGGATCTCTTTTTTATTTCTCTATGCACGAATGCATAGTCTCCATCATATTTGGTATGCCATGTTACCAAAAAAATTAGTGTAATCTTGGTAATATTTAAATTTTGGACAGCGTGTAGGTACATCGCTGCTAAAATTTATTTTAATTTTATATAGGACAGTTATTTGTGTAAAACAAATATTTCATTTACAGTGTACTGCTCTTTTCAAAAATTGTATTTAAATGAGTACCAATCTCCTTGGCACCTTCATTGGCAATCCCTTTGTGCTATACTTATTTTACTATTACCACTTTTGTTTACTGTATCATATGTAGTGAAAATAAACTTTGAAACATTTCTTTTGTACTTAATACAGAAAATGATATCTGTGCATCTGGTGTTGATAAAGTTGATAAAATAACTATTTTTTTTGCTGGTGCCTCTTCAACATCCTTTGCTTTTTGCTCTCTCAATAGCTGTTGTTTATTGTTTTGGTTTGGCCTTATTCTGCTTGATAAATACTTTTATCCCCATTGTTCATATTTTTAACTTGTCACAAAATTCGCATTGATCTTTTTTAATAAGTAGGTACATGGAATATTCCAATATAGACCTCCTGCATCTTCTTCATATAGAGCCGATTTATTTCTCACTGCCGATATAAAAATGCAAAAGTGAGTTAAATGCAAGTACCCTGGTTTATACATTCAAGATAAATAAGCATGGATATTGTAACATTGTATTATTTGTTTTTTAATATGCAAAATTTTGAATTTACATATTTTTCTTTAACACTTTCAAGATGCAGTTGTTTCATATTATTATCTCAAATATAAGAAATTCAGGCTATCGATATGTATATTATAGTAGTGCAACTCAACCTTTTCTTTACAATTTTTGTAAAAATTGAATTTAGTGCCTACCTACCTTGTTTTATACAATTTGTACAATTTCAATTTTTTCATTGTTTTGTACAATCTGTATGGCAAAATATCTACAGGGACTCTCAATAGTTTGGTACGTATCATTCATACATTCAGACAGCGTCAAGCTGTTGACATATTCGGGGTAGGAAAAAAGGGCTAATCTCCACAATAGTCAATCCTGACATACATGTTTGCATAGAATACAAAATATCTTAAAATATTCAATAATAAATTTAGATTCAAGGGTAGTTTATTTAGTAGGTACATATTCTTCAACTGTGTTGCATGCAACTAGTATATATACTTATTTAATAAGTATATAAATATACATTTTAGACTTTTATGTGTGACAATATTTAAATAAATAAAATAAAAGGCACAAACTGTATCAAAATTTAATATTATAAAAGGTATTTTTAAAATATTTTATAATTCGTACAGTATTTGAAATAGTGTCATCTATAGAAATTCTGTCAAAGTTAATGTATTTCATTTCTTTATACTGCCATCTCTTAATACTCTTGTGTACAAAAATCTAAATATAATCATAACAGTAAATGTTTTTACAATAACTTTAGCAGAATTTCTAGAGATCCTCAAATACTCTAGGAATTATAAAAATATTGTCCATTAAATTTTGATATATTAAGTACCATTTATTTTTTTTTGAATTTTTTTTCTAAAATATAAATGTAGCGCATGATATCATAAAAAATAAGATATATTTCGATAAAAACTATTAATATATAATAATTTAGATACGCCTTATACATTCCTCGGTAGTATAGTGGTCAGTATCCCCGCCTGTCACGCGGGAGACCGGGGTTCGATTCCCCGCCGGGGAGGATTTTTTTTAATTGCATAAGTATTTTATTTAAAAATGTGTTTATTTTTTGCTAAGGCTATTCATCCTGCAATGAGTAAGAAATTGGGTGGCGTTCTAAAAAGGATGGCATGACAGTATAAAAGATATTCTGAAAGACGGAAATGTAAGAACAACAGACGAACATGTATGAGACAATGCATAAATGTTGACGAGACGATGAATGTGTGTCAAGATAGAAAAATGTCGAGTTCGGTTCTCTCTGCCTACCCAATGAGGGATAAGGTGTGATGGTGTGTATGTATATATGAACGTTTATTTTGGTTTTTTAAAGGGGGTTCAACATTTGTACGGTGTAATATACAATTATAAAGATATCAATGTTTTAGAATCTATGTATATGGATAATTTATACATCTAAAATTTAGATGTACTTATAAATTAACCACCCGTCGATTTGTTCACGATAATTTAAATCTACAGTATAAACTATAGTCTCGTGTGAGAGAATTGTGTGGAGTAATGGACTTTTTGCATGGTTTTTCCATCTTTGAAGTAAAAAAACACCAACTTTGAGACTTCGCAGCATACCTATGTTATCGATGTGGATGAACTCAGAATTCATAACTCAGAACATTTAGCGTGTCCCCCTTATAACTTTTGATAAAACTTTTTTGTTCAAATTTTTTCTTCCAGCCAGGGGATCACAAATTTTTAAATTTATATTTCCACATTATCCCAAAAAACATAAAATTTAGAACGCTAAAAGTTTGTATAAATATAGAAAAATAAAATATCTCGAAGGTTTCGAGGATTCTCATATTTTTTTACCAATAAAAATTAATATTAGTGACAATTTTTTGTGTTTTACTGCCCATGTATCCAAAAATATCGAAAAACACCGAAACACCCCAACTATACAGTTGGGGTGTGTTATACAAAACAAAAAAAAACAGTAGCAGCGCATCTCAAACTTTATGTGACGACATCGTTTCATACTTTTTGTATGGCAAAATATACAATATCTACGGGGACTCTATAAGACCCGAGATACACGGACCACGGACTGCTTGGCTTGGTGCTGTCGGCATCAACTGCTTGGAACAGTCGGGTTCTCCGCGCGGGTACAGTATATATATCTTTATTCTATGGGGAGAACAACACGACTGCTCAATAATTATTGTGTAACACGAATAATAATATTATCGTAGATTGTAGCGCCAGTTTGAAGCGTTGAGCGGTCGGTTCAATTTCAACAGGACTGCAGTCCGTGTATTGTAAACGTCGAGCACTAGTTTTTAGTCCCATAAACATATGTAATTACATTACATACGACGAAGGACTGCGGCAGATGCGGAGAGATACAAACAATTTCACGACCGAAGACACCCCCTGCATCACCATCAGCCAGTTATGTCGCGTCTCAAGTCTAGAAATAGTTTTATCAAAACTACCTCCCCTGTTGAGACCTCACAGCAACGGAGAGAAGAGCTATGGAAGCTGGATTTTGGAGCGACGCCACAGACTGACTTACAAGAGGGTGCACGATTGGTCGAACATCTCCCATACTCCATTTGGACTACCCTCAATAGGCTGAGAGCTGGTGTCACTCGATGCAAGAAGAACCTCAAGAGGTGGGGGTACCTGCCTGCAGATGATGATGTTTGTTGTGATTGTGGCGAAACCCAGGATGACAGCCACCTACTGATGTGTCAACTGATGAGGGGAGGCTGTACACCTAGGGACCTGATTATGGCCAATGACAAAGCGATGAAAGTCGCGGCTTACTGGAGTGGCAGAATCTAACCCGGACACGTAAAGTAAGTAAGTAATTACATTTTTATTAAATTATTTTTTTTTATTATTCACTCGGGTTAGGACTCAAAAAATAAATAAAATGTTACTTAGTTAGTTAACGTGTCTGGCTGGTTTAAACCCTGCCACTCCAATATGCGGCGACATCAGTGGGCATATCAGTAGGTGACTTTCATCCTGTGTTGCGCCGCAGACACATAACATGTCATCTTCAGATAGGAACCCCCATTTTACGAGGTTCACTCTACATCGTGTGACACCGACCCTAAATCTGTTGATGGTGGTCCATATAAAATAGGGAAGATCTTCTCATATTTGGATACCCTCACGTGGGTGCATCCAAAGCCTCGCTCCAAGGTCTTGCTTCCATACAATCTCTGTTCGTTGTTGTGAGGATTCAATCCGGGAGGTGATTTTAATGAAGCTATTTCTGGACTTCAGAAGTGAGGCTGTTGGTTGATGGTGATATAGAGAGTGCCTACGATCATGAGTTTGTTTGTACCTTTCTGAATCTGCAGCTGTCCTTGGAATGGGGTGGAGCGATTCCGACAATTGGATATAATTTCCCAGTCGGTGTTGATTTTAAGCATTCTGATATCGTTCGTGCCATTACATTGATTGCTATGTCCACTTGTTTTGAGTGAGCAAGTATCGACAGTCTTGCTCCCTATATAGTTCCCGTGAGTTTCCGTATAATATCATTTCTCGCATATATCTTCTTCTTCGTGTTCATACATTGCTACTTATACATCAGTGCTCTATCTCAAGCAATCCCTAGGTATTTTGGTGTGTTTTACTGTTTCTCCCATCCATATCACGTTCAGCGCTCTGAACGCATCTCTATTCCTCAGGTGGAAAGCCCACAGTTGTGTCTTTTATGGGTTTGGTTTGAGGTTATTTTCTTAATATTAATGTTGGAAGGTTTTTTAAATCAAACAAAGTGATTTTTGTTCCACATTACTTTGCTCTTTTTAGCAACGACAAAACATTTATAACGTTGAATTGAACAATATACAATTTACAAGATGTGCTTTACCATTTGGGTCAGAAGAGAAGTAGGTACCTTAGAAGGGAGGTATGATTCAGAGGAATTTTTACTGTATTGAAGAACAGAGTAGTTTTATAGACGTTTGGGGTGGAGCAGGGTTGGTCTGGAGTCTGTTGGTCTGATCCGTTAGGGGTGCGGTATTGGGGTGAGGAGTGGGGGTGCAGGGTGCAGTGACTCCGGGGGTGGAGGCCAGACGGGGAACGACCTGCCGTTCATACCGACACAACGATGCACCAACAGTTTCAAACGGAGACGATTCACAAACCGCTCTACTGAAATCTAACATAAATACCGATAGCGAAATTGACTAAATTTAATAAGAGAAAATCATGCAACCACTATGATTTTTAGCTGATTGGTGTTACGCTATTCCAATGCAATGTAGAGTATTAGGACCATACATACTCTAACTATTTGTATGATCCGACCATTATGCTTAGTGAGTATTATAGTTTTCAGTCAAGTTATAAATGGTGTACAATACTCGTTCTGCTAATGGGGCTCTGTGTATCACCGAAGGATTGACACAGCACCAAAAAGTGCCAATGAATGCAAGCTGTACTGTTCCATAGAATGACAGAACTAGTGCGTAGGTAAGTTGTGAATGACGTACCATTATTTTAATAAAAAGGTTCATTCGCGTTAACTAAAAACGTGCAGTAAACTAAAATAGTGCCCCGTTGTCTTAAAAATAAAATTTAAAAGTTTTTTTTTCGATAAGTATCAGAAAAACCTACATGATAAATTATGATAGATAAAAAACACAATTTTCACAATTGTCCGTATGAAAAAAATAACAATCACATATAAGTTCAAAGGAAGGTTTACATGATTCCTTTAATAAATTTTGTATTTCCAATCAAAGAAATATTTTTCGATACTCTATTTCACTTGCTGGAAACTCGATATCTAAAACCTTTCTATCGAAATAGCATCCCATGTTTTTTCATATCAAAAAGTGAGTAAATAGAGAGTAGTCTGCGTTCATTCAACTATGTTTTGTTCTTCAACTGTGTTTGTGAAAATGAAATAGTTAAGGTATTGTGTATCTAGTTGATACCTATTATACCTAGGTAGTTCGTAGCACATTTAAAAATGTTATACCAAAGTCTACGCCACAGGTTAAATACATGTAGGTACCTACATAATAATCATGTAATTTAGGTCGTAATCTGAAATGTAATAGCATTTTTTCTACATTCATTTCAAAACCGAAATACATTTAAATTACGAGTGATATAGGTATTTGATTTTTGTATTGATAATAAAATTTGATGTTTGCAAAAAATATACGTCGGTATTTTATATTTTTTTCCAAAAAATATTCTTTATAAACAAAAGTTTAAAAACATCTTTTTCACGGAAAAATATGAACATGCAGGTTTGCGTACTTATTGAATTTGATGTTTCATCAAAATTACAATTTATAGAAACAATGTAAAAAATACATATTTTTATAATGCGACACAACATAATTGATGATTAGAAATATTATTAATATTTAATATTTTTTGTTCAATGATGAGTTGTACAACGTCTATTAAGTTCTCTATTTTTTTTGCACACATAGGATTAAGCAGGCTGCATGAGACGGACCGGACATGTTCAGATAATGGTCGATCATCACGGGTACCAAAAAGAGTCTCAGAGAGGCACCCAGGAGGCAAAAGAACGGTCGGAAGACCAAAACTGCGATGGCTGGACGATATTGTAAGGAACACGTCCCAGCTTCTGAATGTACCAAACTGGAGTCCTAGATAGTGACATGAGAGTTTGAATTTTATTTACGGATATGCTCAAATTAATGTTCAATGACTTTGTTTCTTTTTTAACAAATTTTTAATTATCTCAATAGAGACGAAGTTGGAATATTTACTGTAGGAGAACCGGGAAGTCAAGGAAAAAAAATCCAATGTTTGCGCATATGCAATAATAAAAATATTCGATTACTTTGTTTCTTAATTTACCGTTAATTTTTAAAAATTTGAATAATCAGCCGGTAACAATATCTTCGTGGAACCGAAATCAGTGATTTCATTAAAAAAAACTTAAATTTATTTTTGATTAAATATATTTGCTGGCATTCATCCTCAGTCCGTTCTCTATGCATCCTTTATATATATCAAACTTACAATATACTGTGGAATAAGGGGTCGAGGTTGCCCAAGAAAAGGATGGCACGACCATGTAAGAAGCGTGAACCAGAGACGGACATAATGTATGAATGTTGACGAGGCGTTGAATGTGTGCTACGATATAAAAATGTGGCATTCGGTTCTCTCTGCCTAACCTGCGAGCGACATGGCATGATGCTATGTAGGAATGTAGGTGGTATGTATGTGTTCGTAAAATATATTTTATTGTAGATATTTATAACTCACAAAGTTTTAAAGTGCTTCAATAAGATTAAAAGTGTATTTTTAATAATTTGCACATTTATTTATAATCATTTTGTAGTTAATTTCATTATGTTAGTGATCCTGAATGTGTATTGATACAACTTCCATATTTTTGGAAACTAAATCGGTAAAGTTTGATTCGACCATGTATGACCTTCTTCGTGTTCTTGCAGTTTCCCCTTGTTTCGAAAAAAGAGTTTGTGGATCCGTGGGTGAATGTATGTAGGTACATTGGAAGTAGTACCTCATGCGGTGAAGGTCTGGCTGGCTGACTGTATGGGCTGCCCTGGCTGCGAGGGTATTACGGAAGGTTGTTGGAAGGTTAGACGAAGGTTGTCTCTGAACACCCCTCGTTCCGTCTACTGATCGCTTTACTCTTGGCACAATGTGATAAATGTACCGAAATATTAAAAGTCAAATAGGAAATAATTCATTTCACTTGGAGACAGTTTATTACATTATATGAGTTTCAGGATAAATAGGTACATTATCTTAGTAAATAAATAAATAAGATGAGAAATAGGGAAAGAATGTAGTTAAGAATTTAATATATACCTGGCTTATGTTATTCACAAACATGTTTAAATTAAAATGAGTAAATAAATAGACTAGTATTTTTCCACAATATTTTTTTATAATAATCATAAAAAAATATTTTGGAAATATACTAATTTATATATACATTTCCACTCTGATAACACAAAAACTAATAAATAATAATAATCATGTTTAAGTTAATAAGTATTTTGTGTAGTTAATATATTTTAAGTACTTATTTACAGAGAAATAATCAAAGAATATTTTTATCTTTTATTAAAATAAATTAATTTGATGACAGGCTATAACTATATGGACGTAAGTACCTACTTTTTATAATACTCATTAACTCTTATTGATATATTGAAAATAAAATTACTTTTTTACACTTGGACTAAGTGATGACTTTGTTGCCCAGTAGAATTATCATTAAAAAGTATTTTTTTCCTGCTCTTCAAAAGTTGTATCAAAATTAAACTAACTATCGATTGGAATTATAATATGTAGGTACCTATTGTTATAATATCAATTAGAGTAATTTTTTATATTTGAGTATCGAATATTTTTTTAATTGCATATACGCAAACATTAGTAGGTAAACAAGCCAAAAATGAAATAATATTTCTGGCGCAGTTCAGGGGTGACATCTGTGTGAGACACCGTCATCTCATTTAAAAGGACTGTTGCTTTCATTGTTCACAAATAAACTATTTCTTAATTTCTCAATAGATGGCGTTACAAAAAGGCTTTTCCGTTACTGCATAGATGGCAATAGTAAGTATAATATAGTTCCTTATTTTCAGGTGAAGTGTTACAGACTATTCAAATATATAGAACTTTAAAAAATTACATTGATAAGGGAACTCAGTAAGAAGGCATAATTGGTGAACGTTGCGCAAGCGCATAAAGTGATAACGTTACCAAGCCGATGACAGGTCGTAAGCCCTGTAGGTGTCTCGAGTTCCTGGTTCTTCTACAATATCCCAACTTCGTCTCTATTGAGATGTTAAAAAAATGTTTGTCAATAAAAAATATATTTGAGTAGGTATGCGGCCCGTAAAAATAGTTTCATTGTTTCTCAGTAAAACATTTTTTTCAATCATACCGTCACGGTATATCCCACAATGTGAAGTAACCAGCGACAGGGGTGCGAGTGTGTATAAACTTTAAAAGGAAACACGACACATGCGTCTGAGCCATTGCTGAATCATCTGAGATTTTTTATTTTATTTTATTTTACATTACTTCTCGGGCAACTAACAGGTTCTATGTTAAATATTAATTTAACACACACCCAATAACAAGTTGCCACATTTGGAGAGTTTCGATATTAATCGTCTCACAGATCCAGACTAAAAACACGATTAAAAACTGTGTCTCCGGTTATTTTAAAAAATGAACATGTCTTTGTAACAAGTACATACCTATATCTGCATACATTCCCTAAATTATGTATAAATGCTTGTGCTTGAGAAAGAATTATTCTGAGCTGGTGCCTTACACGATATTTTTAATATATGTAAGTCTTATCTTCACTCATCATTGCCCTGATTAATTTTATTACCCTGATACTAAAATTTGAGCTTACACCAATATCAATATGAACATTCACCTACATGACACGATTGTCTAGTCTTGCACATGCAGTGGTGTGTTAGTTTGAGTCCAAATCTGCAGCCGATTTGTGTATCTGTTATTTGAGTACATATGTAGTTATATGTAGAATTGGAGGTTAGTCGGGGTCGAGTGAAAGTGTTCCCCTCCAGCTTCTGTTGCCGCAATCTCCCCCGTTCCTCGTCCCCAGTCTCCCAACCCCTCATCGCCATACTTCATCCCTGTACAGAGCGAGAGGTGGTTTCCCTCACCAGCCCATCAACTGAGGCCAATTCCCCCAGCTTCTGTATAATGTGACCTTTGTGATTATTGCTCCTGGAACTATATATGATGATCTCCATATTTATTTTATTTATTTATTTTTTTATCACACCATTTAAATAATCGTCATTAAAAATAGATAACTGCTGCCCAACTAGGTATACCTGTTTTAGGGCTAGCAGTGTACATATTATTATATTTCACAGGAGACATATAGGTTGTTCCCAAAGACCTTATAATATACTTTAGTATATAAGGTCTTTGGTTGTTCCTATTTTCATTTTTAAAAAGTAAACAATATAAACATAACTATTGTACACAGATTAAAAAATGGAATTGGAGTTATCATGTTATGCATATTATACATAATAATAAATAATAAAAATAAATTAAAATTGAATGTATCCAAGAGTAAATTTATGATTATTGGTAAACAGATACTTAGTGACACTAAGTACACACTTAAGATTCATGATGAGGAAATTGAGGAGGTTGAAGACATAAAATACTTGGGAGTATTAATTGATAATAAATTGAGATTTGACAAGCACATATTATGTATTACGAAGAAAATCGCGAAGAAGATGGGATTCCTAGGAAGGATAAGAAATAAACTTGATTTAAAAACATCTAAATTAGTGTATAATAGCATTGTTGTTCCGCACATTAACTACTGCTCAAGTGTATTATTTATGAGCAATGTAGGTGAAAATAAAAAACTACAGATAATACAAAACAGAGCAATGAGGACAATATTAAAATGCAATAGATTTACCCGTATTGAATATATGCTTGAGCAGTTGAAACAGCAGTTGACAGTGAAACAACAAATAATTCTGAATGTGCTAATTTTTATTTACAAATTAAAAAATAGACTTTTACCACCTTTTTACAAAAAAATATTATGTACAATTTTGAAGTTCACGCATTCCCGACGAGAAGTAGGCGGGACTTTAGACTGCCGCAGACAAACCTGGCAGGTACACAAAATAGTGTGTACTACAAAGGCTTACAACTTTATAATGATTTGCCTGAATGTGTAAAGGAGGCGTCTAGTCTTGCCGCTTTTCGTCGCTTAGGTGCTGAATACATAAAACAAAAGTTTTTTTTAAAAACAGATATTATGTTCTAAGACTATAATATCTGTTTTGCTTGTTTTGATACTATATTATTATTTTTTTTTTTTCATGTTCTTTGATGTCTTCTATTGTGGTAGTGTGTTTTTATTTTTTTTTACTTTGTGTTTTATTGTTATTGATAGATACGTGTCTTTTTTGTGTGTTCATTTAGTCATCCGATGTTGATTCGTTTATTTTTATTGTTTGTTTTTATTTTCGTTTATACTAGATGTAAGAAATTGTATTTTTTTTACATCTAAATAAAATATATACAATACAATAATATTGTGCATGTAGGAATCTTGTAATTTTTATTTGTCAATTGCACAAATAATCTGAAATAGTATCTTAATAATATAGATGCTTATTTGAGAACTATATATTTGAAACAATTTTTCTCTTTAATCGATATATTTTTTGTAAATGTTTATTGATTCTATAAACAGGTTTATTAAATAAACCAGGTTTATTTTTTACTGGTATAAATTTTATACCAGTTGCAAACGCATTCACCAGACAAAACGGTTGTTCTGGATAGGAATTAAATTTTATTTATTTATTATTTTATTTATTTATTTATTGTTTTCGAGTGTCCCGTAAGAGCCGGGTAATCGAAAATACAACAGGCAACAATAACATCTCACATAGTTCAGCAATGATGTTCACCACCCATTCTGAATATAGTGCCTTTTTAGGTGAGACGAGACTGGTGTGTGAGGATACACAGATATGTTGTGCTCCCTTTTATAAGGCAATGCACACCCGCACACCTTTTGCTGGTTATCCCACATTGTGGGATATGCCGTGATGGTATGAATGAATGAATATTTTATACATCTTCTTGTACATAATATAAAAAAATATAATGTACACTGGCGGGCTTATTGCCATTAGGCAATTTAACAAAAAATAAAATAAAATTAATTAGAAGAAAAAACATTGTTTAATTTTTATGATGGAATTCTAAATAGTCAGTGTGGAAATAAGCTTATTTATACCATTTTATAATCAAAATAACTAATGTGTTTATTATTATAAAAATATGTCTATTGTCGACCTTTCTAGCTCAGAATCTCAGATATCTCAATCCTGACCCAAAGTACCCACATTTTATGAATTAAAATTTTATTTGATACAATCAAACCTCTTTCAATGCGTATTTAGATATATTCAACAGTATTTTCCTATCGTCATTAACTCTTTGTAATTTTAGTTGGAAATATTCCCATTGAACTCCTACTTATCCATCTAGGTTCCATGCCAGAATCTTCTGGTATAATTTCTATATCACAATTGTTTAAAAATCATGTAGTTAATCATTTTTTTTTGTTTTTAAAATTGCCTCCATATTGGATATGCTCTTGTGATTCCAATTATAATTCTGATTTGCATGAATCTTGAACTAACCAATGCGTGTTTTTTTTCATACATTTCACCAATTTTGTTTCTTTTCTGCGATCCCACTCCAGATTTAAATTATCCCGTCGATATATCTCTTTATCTTTCATTCATTCCTTCCCTTCTTCATCGTTTCGTTCGGACACATCAAATTAATCTATAGATCAATAGTTCTTTCATATATATTTCCACTTTTTATCTAGTATTCCGTACACCTCTCTTTCGATCAACTATCGTCATGTCGGTTATATTGCGCATGGATGATATGTACATATCATCTCTGTATACTTGAATAATAAATATGATATGTCCATAAACAATACGTCAAAAATCATGTAATAAAAATAATTGCTTTATCTATACTGTTCATTTCTTTTTTGTGTTATTTTAACATACTTATTATATATTTTTTTAAAACAATGTGTTACAGGCGAAACTACGATAATTCTTACCGTGGCGTTGAGTTGTATAAACAAAATAAATACTTTCAAAAATATAATGAACGGATGAATAATAAATTTTCTTATCATTTTGGCAAGCGGAACCTTTGGAATATCAAATGTTTTATGGTCTTTTCAAATTATGTAAAATGATTTTGTTTACATGAATCATTTTGAAAATGAGTTAAAAGCAACAGTATCTACCATCTAAAGCTAAAAGCTTGTACAAAGTATAAATACCTATATATAACAAGTATCTACCGATATCCAAGCTTTAGAAGTATCCCATTGGATTGCCATTACAATGAACATAAACTTTTTAATTTTGTCAGTCTGTATTTTTATCCCTCCCAAGATGCTCATACGGCGTGGCCTGGTATCCGATACCGGGAATATCTCCGTTAACATAAACAGTATCGCCTTATACCGTAGCTTTGTAAATTAACATTGGTATAACTGTTTTTTTTTTGTAAAAAATATGAACAAGTGTTGTATTGTGTACAGCATAAAATCAAATAACCATTTTTTTGTCTTTGTAGTATCAATGCTGTGACGAACTTATGAAGAAGACTAAATACTTAAATATCTCATCGGCAAATCTTCGTTTATGGGCATCTTCATCCACATATTTTTATAATATAAATTTGAATTTATTTATGTAGGTAGTTTATTTATTTATATAAAAAAAATATATATTGAAGATTGAACCAGTCATCGTAGCAAGTGAAGCCATCAGTTAATAAGAAAAATAAATAATAGTACATATTTATTACAGAAAATTGATTACGTCTATAAATATAATATAAGTAGGTAGGTATTTTGTTTAAAAAGACCGTCTGGGTTATTGTTTGAGTTTAGGTTTGTGAACCGTACCGCGTGCTTCGTTCTCCTGGAAATTTGTAATGGCGTTCGGTGGCTGGTTACAACCCTATTTTGGTCCAGGGTGGGTGTCTTCACCCGAGGTGCAGTGACCGGGTCTGTGTCTGGCGATGCAAGGATGTCAGGGGTCACGGGAGGACACAGAGACTCAAAGGGAACAATGTCCTGGACTGGATCGTTCTCTATCCTTGCAAATACATCTAACCTCTTCTATACATAAGTGGACAATGCTCTTCAAAATATTAACAATTCTTAAACGATCAAATTAAAAAGTCATGTTTAGTGAATTGTTTTTATAAGCTTACTTCGTTCAGTGAGTTTAAAGACAAAACTATTGTGATTTTCTGCTATAATTTTAAATAGATTGCCAAAAAGGAAACTTTCAGTATGGTTTATTATTTTTTAGTGAAAGTGACTTTTTTTCATTTTTTCGTGGAAAGGTGAAAAAATGAAAAAAAGAGGATGGGAATAAATGTGCAAATTAAATAAGTGTAGATTTAATTAATGCTTAAGGAGTTTGAGAAATCGTTATTACATTTTGAACCAAATTGAAAATATGTAACGTCAGAAAAAGTAATCTCGAATTTATATATATGTTTATCGGAGACTAGATTCATTCTTAACGTCAAATTTGTGACAGATGGTAAAAAAAACTTGGGAAATTGTTCTAGAAATAAAAAAATGATAAACCCGCAAGACGATAAATTGGGACAAAGATAGCCATGGCAAAATAAAAAAATCGCAACACAATACCAATTTGTATACATTGTAATGTTATACATCACACGTTATCGATAAGTGGATAAGGGAAAATAAATTCATACAATTTCGACTAAAAGTTTTGTGTTATCGGGAGAAAAGAAGGAATTTTCGTATTGTGGTGTTTTGAATGGTGAACAGTTTTGACAGAATGGGAAAGGGAAGCGCCATGATAGTCTGTTCATAGCGAACGATCCCCCGCTTCTCCTCACCCCGAATCTCCGATTCCAACCCCCGCCCCCATGCTAGGGGATGGAAAGCACATTCACTTTTCACCTCCAGCCAGTAGTTTAAGGTCAGCGCGGCAATAACGATAAACCCCCATCTACTTCTACAAGAGTCTATTTCGAGTTTTCTTGCAAGCGAAGCTTGGGTACTGATACCCGCTAAATTGAAATAGTACTATTGGTAGGTACCTATAGAATCAATTAATTATCAAGAATACGAAGATCCCATACTAAGAGAAGACTTGTAATATAAAACAAAGAAAAGCTAATGCATATTATTTTTAGTTAATCACAACGAAGAACTCTATGTTCTAATCTGTTTATTATTTAATTAATATTGACTGTTAATTAAGGTCCAATATTTTGTCTAAAAATTCAAACTTCAGTTTTGTAAATATTGTTTCATTAATATTCGTAGGAATTTCATGATAAGCTTATTTTTCTTCTTCATTAGCCTTCTTATCACCACTTCTGGATTTACGTTACTTCCATCTGTTTCCACAAATTTTTATCATGTCCCCTCTGCATCCAGGTGCTCCCAATCCAATATCATCAGACAAGCGGGTCTACCAACGCTCATCTTGTCTGTCCACGGCCTCCATTTATATGCTTAAAACTATGGAATGAATTTTCAATAATCTATACAAAACTAGTACCTACATTCAGAATATATATTTCACAAGATTTTAAATAATATTTTTTTGAACAATCTTGTCTCTACATTCTTTATCTAGTATAATGAACGTGTTTAATGTTGGAAAGCTATGAATTTCGTGAAATATTCCCGCCATCAAAGAAGAGTTCAAATATATTTCGAGTTGGATATATTGTGTCACTAGGCAAATACCTGATCCGAGGCAATACCTATTCAAAATGAATAGCTGTGCTAATGAATAGAATAAGTATTTAATCAAAATTTAGTCCTTATGTGTTGGTTGGTAAATTATAGGTTCATTAGGACATGAGTGTTGGTAAACATGTTGGTTGGTAAATTATAGGTTCATAACAAGTTTTTTCAATCCTCTCAACATAAAATCTAGGTCCTGTAACTTGGTTTTCATTTTTATTATCTTGAGCTTCTATAAACGAGGTGCTACATATCTCTATTCACTTGGAACTGTTATTTGGATATTTCTTTCGGTGTGTCTGAATCTACTTCCTTTTTTCCCCTACCTTACCTTATTCTTATTTTTCTTCATGGTTAATTATGGTGTGGCATGTTGCAGTTTGATGGGAGTTCCATTCGTAAAACACGCAATTAATGTGAACACAAGCCAAATATTTTCATTTATTATGTTAAAAAAAATGTTAATTACTTATTGTTATCTTTGTTGTCATGAATAATCTTACTGCATATTATCAAAATGTACGTGGTCTCCGAACCAAAACACATGATTTTTTTGATAATGTTTTGAGTTCTGAATATGATATAATTTGTATAACTGAATCTTGGCTCTTACCACAAATCGACAGCGGTGAACTATTTGATAATCGTTATAATATATATCGAAGAGATAGAGGATATGACACAAATTCAGTGAGATGTCCCGAAAGTCATGCTCCTGAATCTACCTTAGGTGGAGGAGTATTAATCGCAGTTAAATCTTTATACCAATGTATGTTACGCAGCACTTGGTCTACATCAGGTGAAGATATCTGGGTAAGTCTGCAATGTAAGAAACTTAACGTAAATATCAATATATCTTGTGCCTATTTTCCTCACAACAATAATCACAAGCAACTTGTAATGAATTATTTTAACAAAGTATCTGATTTAATGACTGCACATCCAGATGATATATTTATACTAACTGGAGACTTCAATATGAGTAATATTGAATGGACTATAAACGCAGACCATAATTATCTAACAGCGGCTTTAAACAGTGATCCATTTAGGACCATCTTAACTGAATTTCTTGCCTTCAATAACATGTGTCAATATAATCCTTGCTATAATGTAAATAATCGTATACTGGACTTGATTATCTCAAATAAATCATGTGAAGTTACTCGCTGCGATTTTCCCCTTATAAGAGAAGACACTCATCATGTCGCAATTAACATTGAAATTCCCATGACACACGATATAAAAACAGTAACATCTTCAATTGAGGTAAAATTGTTTTCCCGAGCTAATTACTCTCAAATCTGTTCCGCTCTAAGCACAGTTGACTGGAATAATACTTTGTCCAATCTTAATATGGAAGAAGCTACACGAAAATTCTATGATATCTTAAATGATACCATTAATGAATTCGTACCCAAGCGCACTTTTAAAAATAATAATAAAAGCCCACCATGGTTTA
The DNA here is from genome assembly GCA_963576475.1 of Molanna angustata. NCBI lineage: Eukaryota > Metazoa > Arthropoda > Insecta > Trichoptera > Molannidae > Molanna > Molanna angustata. The sequence continues at coordinate 7,344,355 of OY754970.1, read as the reverse complement.
CTGTTCCTTTAATAAAAATCATATCTGAAAAACGTAAGATCCACAGAAAATGGAAAAAATATGGTAACCCACTTAATTATGCTAGCTTTTCCTGCCTCAGAGCACGTTATTATACAAAGATTATATATATAACGCAGAGCAAAATATTAATGTAAACCCGAAGAAAATATTCACTTTTATAAACTCCAAACGTGCTGCTGGATCAATCCCCAACGAAATGGTCAGTAATAACACTACTATTTCAGGTGGTAAACAGATCTGTGATGCTTTCAATAGCTATTTCAACTCAATATTTATCGAAGACAGGCAAGTCTCCCCTCAAGTTAATGTCCCTATAGACTTAACAAAAGAGCTTTTTCATCTCTCATCGATTGAATTGCAAGAGAATACCGTTCTTAAATATCTACTTTCCATTGACGTTAAAAAATCTCAGGGATCGGATGGAATCCATCCATTATTTATTCGAAACTGCGCGAGACAGCTGTGCACACCACTTAATATCCTCTTTAATCTTTCCTTTACTGAGGGCTCTTTTCCTACAATATGGAAACAAGCTTTGATTTCTCCTATTTACAAAAATGGTGATAGACGAGACATGGTAAATTATAGACCAATTTCTAAATTGTCAGTCATTAGTAAAATCTTTGAAAAAATTGTCTATGATCAAATTCTTGCCGTTGCCCGACAACATATTATCCAAAGTCAACATGGTTTCGTGAACATGAAATCTACTGAATCAAATCTTTGCGAGTTTACCGATCGTGTAGTTAGTACAATGAATGAAGGATTTCAAACGGATGCAATCTATACAGATTTTTCCAAAGCTTTTGATAAAATAAGTCACAAAATTCTTCTCAGAAAGCTCGAAGAGATGGGTATTCATGGCGATCTTTTGCGTTGGTTGAAATCTTATGTAAGTAATCGATCCCAAGCTGTTGCTCTGAGGGGCTATTGTTCAAATTATATGTCGATACCTTCAGGCGTTCCTCAGGGATCACACTTGGGTCCCTTACTATTTTTACTTTACATCAACGATATTGAGATGGTTATCGAAAATTCAACAATTATTTTATATGCTGACGACGCAAAGATTTTCAAGCAGATAAAAACGAGTAATGATTGTGAACTACTACAAAGTGACATTTCACGTCTAAGTAATTACTGCATTCAAAATCAATTGTATCTTAATGTAGATAAATGTTTAGTTATCACTTTCACCCGTAAAAATCAAACAATTCAATTTAATTACTTACTTAATCAATCGATAATTCGTCGAACAAACATAGTTAAAGATTTAGGTTTGATGTTAGATTCTAAATTATTATACCGTGAGCATGTTGAATGCATCACCAACAAAGCACTCAAAATGCTAGGGTTCTTAATCAGAGTGTGTAAACCATTTAAATCAATTTTCACCCTCAAAGTCACATATCTGTCATATGTAAGAAGCCTGGTTGAATACGCTAGTACAGTTTGGAATCCACAATACTTAGTGTATAATGATCAAATTGAAAGAGTACAAAAAAGGTTTCTTAGACATTTAGATTATAAAACAAATATACATTGTCCCAACTATTCTGCTCGCTGTAAACATTATATGCTCCATCCACTACAAGAACGTCGATCAATAAGAGACATTATGTATCTGCACAATATCCTAAATTATCGCGTTGACTCCCCATATTTACTGGGAAAAATAAATCTAAGAGTTCCTACGCGATTTACCAGAAATAATGATCTCTTCAGTATTCCGGCAGTACGTAATAATTACACGAAAAATTTGTTTATCACAAGAGCTTGCTCCAATTTTAATTCACACTATGAAAATATCGACATTTTTTTTAATCTTCAAGGGCAATTAAGCGATGTCTGCAAAGCAATTTAACGATATAATAAACTTACTTCTAATGTATGTGTGTGTGTTTGCGTTTGTATGTCAATAATGTACCTAATTATTATGATAAATCGTTACGGGGAAATCGAGTTCTCATCATGGTGGCATGTCACATATAGTAATATTGAAATATTGTTAATCTTCCCTTTTAATCCTCTCCTAGATCCATTTGATTCAGATGCACCATTACTCACATGTTTTTATCAACTATGTATTATTGGTGTTACATATTCTGGTCCTTATATGGGTAATTGTCTTATTTAATATATTTTTGTAATTGTGATTGTTTGTAACCATAATAAATAAATAAATAAAAATAAATGAGTGAGAATATTAGTTGAATTACCGTGATTAGATATAAATACCTACATATTATGCAATCAAATTATAATGGAACACTGTTAAGCCGGTTGCAGACCAAAAGCTAAACTAAGTTAGTTTACTTTTTTTAACTTTTCTACGGACAATTCTTGGTAGAACTCCATTTCAAATAATAAATAAATTTGGAATGGTAAAATAAAACCAAAGTTTTCAGTTCTACTAATTTAATGACACTGACTAGTTTCGGTCATCCAGTGACCATTTTCAAAGTGTCACACTTTGAAAATGGTCACTGGATGACCGAAACTAGTCAGTGTCATTAAATTAGAAGAACTGAAACCTTCGGTTTTATTTTACCATTCCAAATTTATTTATTATTTAAGTTAGTTTAGGTTAGCTCGCATAGCTGAGGTCATATTTCATACTAGCTCACATACTTTGCAGTCTGCACATTTATATGAAAAACTACCTCAGCTATGCGAGCTAAGCTAAACTAACTTAGGTTAGCTATTGGTCTGCAGCCGGCTTTACGGATGTATGCTGTACTTGCCCCATAGCTATCTGGGTGCCTTAGTTTTAGAGAAATAATTTTGGAACTTGCGGTACAGTTCAAATGTCATTTAGGGCACTCTATACTACGGACTATAATCGTCTGATAGTTTGGTCGGATTGGACTGATTGCTAGTTTTGATGTCAGATCGGCCGACACCGAATCGTTGTTATACACGCCCTTGCATACATCTCCAAACCAAACTATCGTCCGATTAAATAGTCTGTAGTCTGCGTGTGTCTTTATTGTACACATTTATAATCTAACCAAAACATATCTACAAAAAAATAAACAATATTTTTGAAAAAAGTTTGAATGATTTTATTTCAATAGTCATTTAATATTGCTTCTCGGGCAACTAACAGGTAGGTACTATATCAAATATTAATTTAACACACACCCAATCAAAAGTTGCCACTTTCTGGAGACTTATGATATTAATCGTCTCATAGGTCCAGACTGAAATCATTAAAAACTGCATCTCCACCGGGAATCGAATCGGTGGAGATACAGTTTGATGTTTTATTTAGTATGATTTTCGTATGATTGAAAACTCATGGGCCTTAAAATTAACACAAGAAAAACCAAACTATCGGCTGACGAAAAACTCTTTAGTGTACATGCCTTAGTTGTCAAGCTAAATCGATAGAATCTGCTGAAAGTTTGAGCTTATAGAAATTTTGTCCCATTGTGTTATGTAATTGGCGTTAAAAATGGGAAACATAACTTATTGTATACCTATTGTTAGTAGCTTTTGTATTTCCAAATAAAATAATAATAAAATGAATTTTATTTTGTAAATAGATTATACAATGAGGCGGACTTATTACCTGCAGACAATTTCCCACCATATTATTAATATTGATAAACATACAGTGAAAATATTAATAAACATCAAATAATAGGTACTGTGTCACTGTCTCGAGATGAATTGGCCCCGGCACAGGTTTTTTTATGCCTAGTGGGGCATTGCAGATTAAATAATTATTGTAATGTCTATCAGTGTATGTATAAATAAATAAATACCAATGTAAAAATATGAAGAGTAGACGTTTTGATTTTACAATCGAGTAGTTTATGAATGTATGGCTGTAAAATTACTTTACACATTAGTCCTTATTTAGAGAATGTATTCATTCTGTATTTAAATTTTTGATATTTGAGAATCAGAATTAGCGGAAAAACAAAAAAAAATCATGGAACTCATGCCGAATAAAAATCAAATTTCTTTTGAAAATACATAGAATAGATAACATGGATTTTGGTGGGAATATGTATTTGGCATAGAATTATAAGGTACAGAAGCCGCGTGTAGTACAAATTTCGAATTCAAATGTACGCCAAGTTTTTTTTTTCATGTGTGTGGGAGGCGGTAGATCGGTTGGTCTACGTATTATGTAGGTGTGCGTATCGGTAGGTGTACGTATCGGTAGGTGTACGTATACGGCCGGGCGAGTGAAATTCGTCTATTTCAGCGTAGTTTTAGTTGGCATACATTCATTGCGCTGACAGGTATCTGTATCATATATAATCTAAGGTATTTGGTTACTATGAAATATAAATAGATTACTATGAATTATAATAGAATAATAATTGATAATAATGTGTCAATATAATATTGTACATAAATCTCCAACCTCGAAACAGGCGTACTCCTAGTGAGGTTGGGATAGTAATTATAAATAATGTTTTAAATATCGAGATGGTATAAATAATATAAATAAATAAATGTATCATGCAACAAATTATCCGTATCATGTAGATATGGTATGGTATGGTATGGTATGGGGTATGATAGTAACACTGTAGTATGGAAAACATTCAAATATGTAGCTAGAATATTAAAGTAGTATTTAACCTGCAGTATTGTCGGGCAAGGTGCGGTTAAGGTAGGGTAGAGGGAGGAAAATGCAGCGCTACAGAGGGGAGGGGGAAGGTTCGGCGGTTACCATGGCAACCGGCGAAGGGAGGTTCACTGCCATTCCGGCGGAAAGCATGGGACTTTTTTACTTAATCAGGTCGAGATACTAAATATAAAGTATTTAAACTAATACTTGAACAATGCCACTTGCACAAAATGGTACATATAGCTTCTTTTTAGAACTGGCCGCAGAAATCCGGGTTGTTCACAAGCAAGATGCTCAGATTATATTAAAAGAATGGCGGGAGGTCAATGGCACAAAGTGTTTATTAGGAATAGTTAATCATGGATGTCGATGGAATTGCTAAAGTTGTAGAAAACTGCCCGGTAGACAATACTGATGGTATTTAAGGTGTAGAACTCCATTATACTAGATATTTAAAAAAAAACATGGTTCTACATATATTGAGAGTTGATAAGGGCAAAGTAGATGATAAGGGCCTTGTCCTAATACAAAGAAAATATAATATGTAGCATAAAAATCAATTTTGTGTGATTTAAAAAAAACTAGTTCTATACATCTTCTTTTTATTGGTCGTTGACCTCACTCTTTATACTCTTTATGTTCGATTTCACCTTGCAGCATACCATGTACTTTCTCCACAGGATTTCGCCACTCCTTCCTATCTGTAGCCAAGTGGACAGCCTCCTGGAGTGTTGGTGCTATTAGTTTTCCAGTATTTTGGACACATGGTTATGGACGGATACTCTGGATAAAATAATAATGGTCGGAAATGCAACTGGAAGAAGAAACAGAGGGAGGACACCAATGAGATTATGAGATGGATTTACCAGACCAGACTAATATTATAAACCACCATCCAGCCCAAGTTTGCCCACTGTAGGACAAAGCTTCTCCTTTTCAACTCATAACTCATATTGCATAACAGTGTGATGTTGTGATCGTACGGTTTGGTATCACGGATTGTTCCGTTGTCCGCGGGGGCCGACATAATATATTCGTCTCTGTGTCCTACGTTCTGTCTCTGTATCTATCCTTCTCCAAATATAGGCGCATTAAATAATATATGAAATACTGTTATCGGTGATATAAAATAAAAACTTACTCTACTGTGTGTTAAATAATGTAATCAGCTGTTCTTCCCCCACCACCACCCGTTCTGCTTATGGGGACTAATAACGGCCCCTTGCAAAACTCTGAAAGAACACATAAAGAACATTTGAAGAGTCCGGAGAACTCTAAAACCTTGCAGACACTGCACTTAATGTGCCAAAGAGAGCTAATCATGTTGAAACAACTGGCTCACTGCTCAGTGATAGTGAAGATAATAGTGCACCGAATTTAAGACAGAAAGTCTTGAAAGCCCTAAAATTGCTCTTCGTGGCTACAAGGTCCGCATGTCCAATGGGTCCAAAGAAATTCCCACGGACATCGTCGTAGAGTTCTCGTCGGTAAGTTGACACGGAGAAGTTAGTGCATTCCCATAGGATATGCTCAGAAGTCTGTTCAGGGTTATCACAAAGCTGACATGAGGACGAATCGGATAAGTGAAAACGAAAGAGATAGCTTTTGAAACTGCCGTGTCCAGTAAGGAATTGCGTGGTCCAATAATCGGGAACAATCCACGAGGAAAAAATTCGAGTCCTCACATCGGGAAGAAATAAAAATGTCAGTCTGCCCACGGAAGAAGAGGACCAGCGACGTTGCCAAGCATCTAAAAGAGAACTCCGGGCCAAGTTCTCGATCTCTCCACGAACTGTGGGTAAATTTACAGGTGGGAGAGAAACACCACCCAAAATTGAGCTTCGGCCTCTATACAGGTTGTGAATTGAAGCTCGTCGCTGTGTTTCCAGATCAAGGGGAGCCATACCTGTGAGAATAGAAAGTGTGTCGGTAGCGCAGGTTCTGTAAGCCTTTGCTAAAGCTATTAGAGCGAAGCGCTGTCCAGAAAGCAGCAGACGTCTAATGTATTGGGTTTCACAACGATGAGCCCAACAAGGAGCGGCATAACACATAATACTCAGAAAGGTAGCGTTGTAAAACAGTCTTGCTACTGGAAATTTAAGGCCCCAACTAGCTCGAGCAAGACGTGAAATCTTTTGGAAGGCTATTTTTGCACTGTCGGATACAGCACGAACATGGTATTGGAAAGTTAGGCCTCTATCTAGTGTAACACCCAAAACTTTGACCCTATCCTTAAATATTACACGCGTATTGATAAATTTGATGGAGGGAGGACTTTTCATTATGCCTTTTAACACTAACCCATATGTCTTATTAGGTGCAAAATTGAGTCTATGACTTATACCCCAATCTGCAACAGAAGAAAGTAACTGAGTAGCTGCGCGCTCAATAAGTGCTCGGGTGTTACCTTGAATAAGGATTGTAGCATCATCGGCATATGCCAAAATACTGCAGCCCGTAGGCGTTGAAAGTGATAGAAGGTCGTCGAACAAGATGTTCCATAACAGTGGACCCAGAACAGAACCCTGAGGGCACCCGATGCTAATTGGTCGCCAGTGCAAATCCTGTCCCCCGGGCATGGCCACATGTCTATTAGTAAAATAGCTCTTCACTATTTTATATATGTTGCAAGGAACCTTACGGTCTCGAAGTTTTTTTAAAATTAGAGGCCACCAGGCATTGTCGAATGCTCCCGCAATGTCAAGAGATATAGAGATAACATATTTACTATCAGAGCTACTAACAATATCAGATATAGCCAAGATAGCATCAACCGTTGATTTCCTAGCGCGAAAACCGAACTGACGATCGGACAGTGGGTGGGTACTGGAAAGATGATCTTCTAAGCGTCGACATATAAGCTTTTCTAAGACCTTACCCAAAATAGGTAGTAAAGTAATCGGTCTATATGATTTTGGGTCAGAAGGATCCAGGTCACTACGCTTGGGAATAACAGTCATTAAACCTGTTTTCCAACAATCCGGAAAGTAGCCTTCTCGCAAGCAATTGTTGTACAATAAGATAATCTCGTGGCGAGCTATGTGCCAGCACCTTTGTACGAGAGCTGCGTCAATGCGGTCAATGCCAGGAGATTTGTTTTGGTGAAGATTCTTGATGATAAAATCAAGCTCATCGAGATTGGCGAAGGTCGATATGGGAGTTTGCGGGATATCGGATTGGTTATTGCGTATTTGTGAATGAAGAGGAGTATCAGATGAAATGTCATCAGAAGAAATAAGTATGTCAAGTAGCGTGCTCGTCGTCGAGTCAGAGTCTATTGTGATAATTCCAGTTCGTGGATCACGGATACACGAGACTGACGCATTTGGATATTTTTTCATTGATGCATATCTAAACACAGCACCCCAAGGATCTGTGGTTGAAACCTCAGATACCAAACGGCGCCATGCTTCAGACTTGGCACGAGAAATCTCGCGTTTATAGATATTATTTGAGCGTCTATACTCACATTGAAGTACAGTTACAAAGTCATTTGAACTTCCTCGACGACGGGCCGCTCTCAACGCGCGGTGAGCTCGAGTCGAAGTTCGTTTAAGGATGTCTAAGCCAGGATGCCACCATTCATTAGGAGACATATGACTAGAAGAAGTTCTGCCGATCGCCTTCTCGGCACAATAAATTATACTCTGCGTAAAAGATGAGGCCATTTCCGCAGTAGTACAAGATCTACAAGATAAACGATCCAGCGAGCATTCAAAGTAGCGGTCAAAGTCTAACCAACGCCATCTGTCACACCTTGTCCGGAATCTTCTAAGCAAAGGTTTCGCTAAAGGAATTGGGGGTACATTGGAAATAATCTGGAACGTGATAAGGTTATGGTCACTACACGAGGCATCCTCGTCAACAGACCAATTACATAATCTGTGGTTAATCTGAGGTGTAGCTAAAGTGACATCTATATGACTTGTACCCATGTGGTTGGAGAAGGTAGGTGGACTGAAAGGATTGTTCAACACACTCAAATTGTGGCGAGAGATAAAATCTTCGCAGCTTACACCTCTGGTGAATTTTCTGGACCCGAAAGTGGTAGTGTTACACCATAGAATAGATTCGGCATTAAAATCACCTCCAATAATTAATGATGCGTTGCCGAGTTGGCCCAATATAACATCCAGTTGATCCAGAAAACGAAATTCGGATTCACTAAACTGAAAATATATCGAAATAATATAAAACGAATCACTTGGAGAAGAAATCTGGACTACAACCAAGTGACTAGAAGATAAGTGATCCAGGCATATGAAGTTAATGTTGGGATTGTAAATAGCTATACAGCTCATCGGAGGGTTCGTTGAGGTACAGCTCGAAGCCATAGCAACTCGAACACCCGGACCAAATGATGGCACAATTCCATCTCGAGAGTACGGCTCTTGGATAAGACAAACATCAATGTTCATGCGATGAGCAGACTGACTGAGTTCGGCTGAAGCCGATTGTCCACGGCCAAGATTAAGCTGACCAAATTTAACAGAAGCATTACACGCCATAGTCAATATTGAGTAAAGCTCTGCTGACTGTTGCTTGATAAGCTGGACAGTCATTAGTGCCTGATCGGTGTACTGCTGGTTTGTTAAATAACTTACAAACAGCGCATGTGGGTTGATTGGCTCTATTCGGACATGACACGTAAACGTGTTCCGTTGAAGCACAATGTGAGCATCTGACGGGTTCTTTGCAAGTTTTTGAACCATGGCCGTACATTCGACAACGGCCACAAATACTGACTGGAAGAAAATCTGTAACACGACAGACATTCCAGTCCACATACACCTTTCCTAAATTGATGAGGCTATGGCGAACGGCAGCAGGTACTGAAAAGACTCTATCGCAAGTCGGGCCAACTGTAGGTCCTGTTAGATGACTGAATACTGCAGTTTTAATGGCATGCTCTTTTGTATTCTCTGCAACTATCTCTAAAAATTCGTCATTAGACAGGTCCCGTGGCACATGACTAAACCTCACACGAGGTTGTCTCTTGGTAGCGAGTCGTGCGGTCAAGGTCGTTGATGCTTTTATTGCCGGGGCATTCAGCAACTTGATTGAGTCTTCCGTGGTGGCCGTGTTAACAACAACGCCGTGACCTCTTATGGTACGTACACTTGTGACGCGAGCACCTACGTCGGAAGGCTTAATGGCTGCATTCAGCATTTTCCTGGTTTCCATCGATGACTTGACTTCATCGTTGGTGGGAAAAATGCAGACGGCAGGTTTTGCAGGGAGTGCAGGAAATCCTCCCTTGGATAAGGGCGGTGGACCTGTCACTTGCGTGGCATACAGGGAGGTCGGGCGGTCGTTGAGTTTATCGGCAATTTTATTCATTACCGGTGCAATCTGTGTCTCAGTGGTATCAATTTTCTCACACAGATGCAAGATTTTTTCATCTCGGCTGGAAATCGTTGTTTTCAGGCAAGATATGACGCCTCTTGCTTCCGCCAACTCAGTCGACAGATCACCAATAATTGATAATAGGCGCTGAGCTTCACGACCAACTCGAATGAGATGCGACTTCGAAATTTTTGAGTGTTTTTCCACAATGTCTTGAACATTACTCAGGCATACGTAGGCTGCTTCTATTTTAGAAGATGGCAAATAATCATTTTCTCGCTCATCTTCTGTATCAGAGTCTGAACTCATATTCTCGGATTCAGTGGTCGGGGCAGGGACTGCAGATGACAAGGGCAGGGGAGGAGGTTTTATGGAGGCAAGGGAGGAAGGGACGACAGAAGGACTAAAAGTTCTGGTTCTTGAACTGGGAGGAGAGTCATTAGCGATTGCAGGAAGACTCAAGAGTTCTTTCTGCCTCTTCCGCTTTCGTTCCCTTTTTGTCATCCTATAATCAGATTCCTCCATCGAGGTGAAGGGTCATGGATAGGACAGCAGGAAAGGTAAACCACTGGAAGCTATGCAACAGAGCTGCCCTAACAGAATAACAAAAGACTGTACGACCTGACCTAGCCCACGAAAATTGCAGATATTGCAGTCTTACAAGTGACTGGGACAGGTAGGAGTATAATGAATAAATAAATAAACGACGGAAGTTAGACGCTAGGAGACAAGAGAACATGCGATATGAAGAGTAAAAAAAAAAAAAAATTTTAATAAGGTATGGAGTAAAACACTAAGAGCAAAAAGAATAGGTAGATAATAATATAAATCAAAAATAAAACTTAATTAAAAAATAATAATCGGCAAACGCCGTAAAAAAAAAAAAAAATAATATGTGTACAAGGGTATATACAAAAACAAATATATAGATAGGTACGAAGGTATATACAGAATAGGTACCAGAAAACAGTACTCGCTATAATTACTAGTACAAATAAATTATTACCTAGATGTACATAAATAAAAAGGAGCGAAAGAAAACAATTAGGTACATATAAATATATCAAAATATATAGTCTTAATATTAACTAGAATTAGTAGAGAATAAATACTATGAAGATATTATAAATATAAAAATACAAATGATTGTAATTCGGTGCGGGAACAGGATAAGTCAGGGGGGTGAGGGGCGTCTCTTTGACGGGCGGCCTGTATACTAAGAATTTATGCTTTTCGACGCCGAAAGGGCGTAAGTGCCAGTATGGGGAGCGCAGAAAAACGTTAATATCTGATCAACGGCAGTTGGCAGACACTATCTTCCGCGAACTTTTCTGTGCACAATTTAATTCTACATTCAATGACACTAGAGTCAGTGACGTAAAATAATACACACGAGCAACGCACACCGAAATGTAAAAAAAAAAAAAATTGAAATCACGATAAAATAGTAATAAATAGTAATAAAGTACATCAGCTGTTGTATTTCTGAATCAACAAATAAAAAAAAAAACTCCACTGCTCCTGTTCCTGTGCGGTTCCGTCCACTAGGGTCCAACGAATCCTTTGGAGCCTAGTGGATGGAACGAAACTTTTGGTGGCCGCCCCTGTGGTCTCTTATTGTCTCTCGATCTCCACTTTACCGGTATTTTTGTGCATCTACTATCATTCATTCTTGTTATGTGTCTTGCCCATCTCCATTTTCACAGTGCTATTCTCTTAATATCAAACAATTTGGTCCGACTTTAATAATAATAAGATTATTTTACGACGCAAAAAATACATAATGTGGCAGACTTATTGCCAGTCAACCACACTAGTAAATACTTTAGAGGCAAGCAAAAAAATATTACAAATTTAAACTAATAAATATTACAATAAATAAAAAAATAATACAAAATTATATGTCAAATATATGAAAATGATGGAATATGAAGGGATGAAGGATAATAAAGAAATTATAGGTATGTGGAAAAGAAGTGTGACTTCAGAAGCTTCTTAAAAACCTATTCTAGGGCTAGCAGTTTACATAAAATTAAGTTAGGAGCTTCTATTATATGATTGGGTAATTTGTTCCACAGCCGGGCTGCGTGTGTAGTGAACGAGTAAGTGTAGGATGATGTGTGGTGTATTGGTATTGATTGTGTACTATGGTTTTGAGACCCTAAAATTAGGCTATGATAGAAAATATGGCCGAATTTCTCCTTAAGGTACTTAGGTGTAAGAGAGTTAAAGTGTCTGATAAAGTAAGGAAAGAACATGGGAATTTCTTCATTCTCGGATTTTGAGCCACTTCAACTGTTTCCTGCTCTCACACGTGATCAAACTTTTTGAGCACAAACACATATCGTATGCAGACATTTTGCAGACTCTCAAGTGTATGTATCCAGTCATTCCTCTTAAATTCATATAATGTTATATAAATAAATAAAAAGTTTAGTTTTCTAATAAATGTCCATTGCATAGATATCAGTGAGTGTGTTGACCCCGACCTTAGTTGCGTAGGCGTCGGGACGCCGGCGCCGGTTGTGCAATGTCAGGTGCACGACGTACCGTCCCGTCCCGTCATTTCCCCTACTGCCTTCCGTCTCGTACATTAAGCCTCCTTACCCTGCCCACCTGGTGTATTGCCAAACGATGCGGTATCTCGATTTTTTAACTGAAACTAGTGTGATCGTTGCAGTATACCAATGTATCTTTGACGGAACGAATTGAGGCGTAGTCTGGTAAATTGTCCACGTCAACTGTTAATTTCATCACGCCATGCGCCTATGAGTGTTTATTTTACTAACTATTTATCAATAATTTTAACATTAAGAATGAAATACTATGTATTTCATGGTTCAGTTATGAATATTTTGTATTCAAGGCTGGGTTGTTTCAACAAAAGAATCAGTAAAAGTATAGTAAAAATACTTTGATTTCATAAAATTGTTCAAAATTGTGCCGTTTGATGGTATTAGATTCAATGAAACAACCAAAATATTGCACAATTTTATGAAATCAAAGTATTTTAACTATACTTTTACACAACCTGGCTGTTTTTCTCAAACAAAGATTAAAGTAAAAGTATAGTTAAATACTTTGATTTCATAAAATTGTTCAATACTTTTGTTTGTTTCTTTGAAATCTTGTGCTGTCAAACGACGCAATTTTGAACAATATCAAAGTATTTTGACTAAACTACTATTACTGATATTTTTGTTGAAACAACCCAGCCTTAGTGACACGGTTTCGATTTTTGAATAATTCTCGTATTTTTTTCCAAAATCATGCAATTCAAGTTACAATAACTAGTGATGAGACCTCTCGTCTACCACGAGGAAACATCAAGCCAAGGTGTGGGGAAGAAAAGGAGAGACAAATGAGGACGACACTTAAAATTGTTTTAGTACGGCGCTTTTTTATTTATAATGTTCACAAATGGTCCATGGCAAAAAAAAATAATTAAATAAAAACAACAGACAACAAATAAAACAGAAACACGTGGCATCTACCGAAACGAACTGTCAAACACACGCGAACACACGAAAGGACGCCGACCAGAATATACCGCCCCAGGGTACAGCGACATCCTTCCTCCAGGCATGTCACTGTCTTCCACGTGGTGACTGTAGTTCGGCGGGGCCCAGCCTCTGCGTCAGGCTAGCAGGTCTTCCTCGTGTCCGGCGTGGTTTCTTCTTCTCCTCCTGATCTCCTCCTCCAGACCGTCACCGATGGCTGGCTCTGTGGCCCACGGCACGCTATGACGGCGCATCTCGACAGAGGTGGCATACCAGCTGGGGCCTCACCGGAGGCGAACCGACGCCCCAGACGACACGGATTGCCCCTCGTGGTCCAATCTGCGAGCCGCCGCGTTCCCTACGCGGTGGCCCCACACTGCGCTCTGCCTCCAACCTCCTGTCCTGTTGATGCCCTCATCTTGGTTCTGGGGCACCATCAGCGTCCATGCGCGTGACGGGTCCTGTCACACAGACCTCCTCGTGCTCTTGAAAATATGGCCGCCATCGGGACGCGCGTGTCGACCGATGACGGCGTCGTTCCGTTCGTTTACCGCAGCCGTTCAATAAAAAAGATGTTTACACTACGAAATGTCAGATGCCAAGATAGATGTTTACACTGCGAGCGTTGGTTGTCAAGAGAGCGCGTCACTGAAGCGTTGGCTATAAGCTTCCTTGTCGTTCTCTCACGCCGTCAGCGGCGCTAGTAGTCTTCCGCCAAAATGTTGCCGCGGAAAAAATTAAAAATTATTGTTTTTCGAAAACACTGTTTTTCGGCTATAACACTAGGATTTTTATTTTCTCAGTATTTCCTTCGCCACTGCTGGTGCGTATAGATCTCTTTCAATTACTTCCACTTGTTTCAATTACTTCCCTCTGCATCCAGATTCTTCAAGCCATGGATGATGTCATTCGACCATCTTTAAGGTCTAGGTACTCTATAGGATTTACATAGTTGGGTTAATTGAGGATAATTTAGATTCAATCTAAGGGCGTTGTTAGTTTTACGATACCTATACTAGAATTTTCATTATATTTTCTTCTTCAAGACCCTACATACAACTATACTTAAACTTAACAAAAATTGGCTGTAGACCTTGATTGATCTTAAAAGAGACAAAAAAGGAGTATATTTTCTTGTGAAAAATTGGAAAAAACCCACCTGCAGAGTCTGTTGTTCACGCCATTAGCATTTCCGTCTTTCATAATATCGTTTATATGGTTATGCCATCCTTTTCTTGGGAAACCCAGACCATTACTTCGGTTCCTGTCAGCTTTGTATATTTTCTTCGTAAGGCGTTCTTTACTCATTCTTTTAAAGAGGCGAAACCATCTCGATGTGTTAATTTTCATTCTGTCAAATATATCTTTTTTCATCTTGCATTCTTTCCTTGTGTCTTCATTTTTTATTCTGTCATACATCATAAATAACGTGGTGATAACTGTTTATAAAGTTGTCAAACTGTTGAAAACTGACAAACTGTTTATAAACTTTAGTGCAAAATAAATAGAACCAAATGTAAATTTTATAAATAAATATATAATTAAAAAAAAATGATCATTAGGTACTACGTGTGAGGAAAAAAAACATATTTCAATATTCACATTTGCAAATGTGTGGTAACCAACGACAGGTGTGCGGGTGTGCATTACCTTTAGAAATGAAGAACGACACGAATGTGTATCCCAAAACACCAGTCTCGTCTCACCTAAAAAGGCTCTTCATTCTGAATGGGTGGTGAACCTCATGAGAGATGTGAGATGTTATTTTTAAAGATTATGTTTTACTATTTTTTTCCTTTTACATAATAATAAACACTTCACTGCAACCTGCGCAAGAGGCAAATTTATTGCCATACGGCAATTACTTTCAGTTAGTCAGTGTTTCCAGCCCAAACAAGTAGGAATTTTTTAAAATTAGTTTTTCCTCTGTTCGAACGAACCCAGAATGCCAGTACATAAAGCCACATGAAAGCCATATGGTTAACCAACGCGTCATAGGCGTCTAATCACTGGACCACTTAACCAATCTTTAAATTATGTGATTGGCTATCATCTCATTTTTACAATTCTCTCAAAAAATATTCTTTCGCATTCGCTTTACTTAAATTCTAAGTTTTGTTCATAGTTGGATCACAGGCTGTAGTTTGCACTTATATTATTTATTTTAATCGTCTCCCAGATCCAGACTGAAAACACAATTAAAAACTGTGTCTCCACCGGGAATCGAACCCGGAACCTTTGGATCAGCAGTCAGATACCCAACCAAATGAGCCACGAAGGCCGACATAATAGGTACGTCAATGAGTAATGTGGAATGGAAAATTTCAATATACTATCAAAAAGATACATTCTAGGCAAAAAAACAGTGTTTTTTTTAATATATCTAGATAGCGTGTTATTTTCTGTGTCACCTTTATAAGATCTAACAACCTATGTAGTCTGTGTTTGTGTGTGACCTTATCCTTGACTAAATATACTGAGATATCAATGTTGTTTTCAATATTTTAGGCGACAAGATAACAATAAATAAATTGCGATAAAACGTTGATAAAATAAAGTGAATTCCAAATACCAACTTTTTGCATAAATGAAATAATATGTATGTCGAATTGACACAACATTAATTACATGGCAGTCTCCATAAATACTCTTGCTTAGAATTCCATTCCTATCGTATTTTGAAAATATCAATAAAGTAATAAAATTTCAATGTTTTATAATTGAAATTAACAAAAAATACA
This sequence comes from Molanna angustata, assembly GCA_963576475.1. Classification (NCBI taxonomy): domain Eukaryota; kingdom Metazoa; phylum Arthropoda; class Insecta; order Trichoptera; family Molannidae; genus Molanna; species Molanna angustata. Next base: position 7,328,156 of record OY754970.1, on the reverse strand, counting down.
TAAAAAGGATTGTCGACAAAAAAAAATTTGTCCGGTGCCCAAAATGAAATCCCGGGATCCCGGTGGAAAATCATTTTTCAACAGCGTGATAGCATTTTGAAAGTTTTTCTCTAAAAATGTACTTAAAATTGTGAAATCATAACTCTTTATAAATCAATAGTAAGGAAAAATTAGAAAATCATTTCGAATACGAAGAATAAAAAACCATGATAACTCAAAATGTAAGTTCGATCAACTTCATATTGATATACATAGCTCCTACATATAAATATAACATATTGGGCTGAAAGTCTTTGAAACTCAATTTTGAAAACTAAACTATAAATTAAGAAAAAAAAAACTAGGAGACTGAAATAAAAAAAAATATTTTAATCATAATTTAATGTTATTATGGAGTTCAATTAAGAAGTGACATGAAATCTCTTAATCTTACTAGAAGAATCATGGTCCTACAGTATAAAACTTTTATTCGACCCGTGTATGGTTCAAAATGCTAAAAAATCAGTAAGGCTGACGAGAAAAATATTGATAGGTACTTTCGAAAAGAAGGTGCTGTGCTGTGGAGGATATATGACAGTGGCGTGCCTAGAACATTCAGACTAGCCAAACCCTGAAAGAAAATTGAGAAATGTCTAAAATTTAACGTTATTATCGTTGTAACATCATTGTTTATTCGAGTGGCCATATTTTTTTTAAATCACATGCCAAAATAATATTTACGTTTGTGGCCCTGTAAAGCACCGTATCTACATACGGTTCAATTTTAAATCTTGTAGTATGGTTGCAATAAAATATATAAAAAAATAGTTATTGAATTTAACATAAAAATAACTACATACCTAACTACAATCATTAAAAAAACAACTATCATTCATATTATAGTAAATACATTCTGTACCAAATTGCATAATTTTTGGTATGTGCAATACTATATTAATATGACAACTCACCCTTTCCTCCTCTCCTACCCTTCTCCATGCCCCCCCCCCCCACACACACACACACACACATCACAATACTTGTACACTTACACCACCAAAGATCCCATACAGAGAGGCAATGATTAGGAGGAATTAGGTAGGTCGTACATGTACAAATAACGGGCAAAGGAGACATCTCATAATCGATTTTGAATGGAGCACCGGGGGAAGAAGGAGAGCTGAAAGACCGAATCTTCAAGAATCTTCAGAGGCCAAGACCCGTCTTGGGTTGTATGGATGACGATAATCAAGAAGTGACAGTTTCAAATATGGAAAACAAAATATGTACTATGAAAATGGGCTTCATATAAACACATTCGAGTCAATTATTGCAGAAGAAAGAAAAAGTGTAAACTAACTTTTGTAAGAGAGTTTAATCGAAAACTTAGCCCTATTAAGGAAACACCTGAAAACTCACTTCTTTCGCGAGTCTTACAAAAACCTGTGATATATTCAAAGCGCCCTTGAGGTGAGGTTATTACAAAAACAATGCTATAAAAATCATCCCAATTTATTATTATTAATGTTGACCTCGTTTGAAATACCATTTTTATAATTTTGTAGAATAACCGCGGAATAAGTTGAACGTAGGATAGATAGACAAAACGGATCAAATTACGAAGTATAAATTATTCAATAAGTATCAAATAGTTCAATTTATCATTATATTTAATAAATAATCATATTCATAATCTTATTTTAATTCTGACAAAATTTTTCGTGAAGTTAAGATTGGTAATATATTTTAAGGAATACGTAGGCGTTCTCTGAGAGCGGATAGGCAAGGCAATGTCATCCGGGCCGTTATGGGGGTAAAGGTTGTGAAACTAGGGGCTAAGGCTATATACCGGGGCCATGACCTCACACGGCAAGGGTGCCACAATGTCAACTTAATTCACAACCATCCAACCACCCTTTGCTATACTGTTATTTTATACTGTTGTTTCCTTTATATTGTATTTGTAGAGTCACAGGTGGTAGACTAAATAGGTTAAAATATTTCAAATTCCATCAACATTTTGAAGATCACTTAATGACCATATTCGATGATGATGCATTGATGCATTTCAGGAGTTTTTGACAGAACAATAAATTAAACAAATAAAGCTCTGGAGAAAATCTAAAATTGGTTAAAAATAAATTAATTAAATTTAAATGTAACAAAAAATAAATGTATGCTATTAGGAAACAAAAGATTTTATGAATCAAAGAATGTAATTATTGATAATTAAATTATCCAAACGATAAGCGATATCAAATACCTTGGAATTAATACAGATTCAAAATTAAAATTCAAAAAATAATTTATCATTCACAAAATTTTTTTATTCACAAAAAAATCACAATTTTTTTTTCCTGTACACCCGGCTAACTGTTTTGGGCTCCACTATGGTTGAATTTTCAATTTTTTTTTGTAAATTTCATTGTAATGTTATTGTTCACTACATTGTATAACATGTATTAATCTAACAAAATGTCAATATAAACCAAAATGTACGTCTGTCAAACAAAAAATATACTTTCATGTTTTAATTTCTATACATGAAATGCTTCATATCATGATACGAAAAAATCTCAAACCCAAAATTAGATATAATAAACCATAACACGAATACGACACTAGAATCAGAGAAGATATTAGATTAGACAAACGAAATAAAATCTCAAACCCAAAATTAGATATAATAAACCATAACACGAATACGACACTAGAATCAGAGAAGATATTAGATTAGACAAACGAAATAAAATCTCAACGCAGAATTCTCTAATGCACAATGGAAAAAAATTATATGAAAGCATGTCGAGGAAGTTTTGGTTTTTTTAAGAAAAAAAGGTTTTAACTATATTAAAAAAAATGTTTGTATGTTACTATAGATTAGGCTATGTATTGTGATATATATATCTATTTAAATGAATAAATAAATATTCCAAAAAAAGTTTTATTATTTATTATAGGTACATAATATAAACATAGATATATAATACAAAAATCAAAATAATTACAGTATTTCTCAAATAAGTACTGTCCCAATAAAGTTTAAAAAATTGTGTTTGGAAAAAAAACAAAAGAAAGAAATGGGTTAAATGGGTTAAAGATATGGGTTGATGAAGTAATATGTAATTTATTTATTTTATAAGACTCGCAAAGAAATTGATGATAGAAAATTCTTCAATTGAGAGTGCCTTCTGCTTGCTCGAATAAAAATAAGAAAAAAAAACACAACAATGTGCATACAGAGAACGGTGACTAGACGTGAACCTTACTAATGATGTCAGAATAATTGAAGAAGATTGTTGGTCGATAGCGAGAAATGAAGAGGCCAGGGTTCGCAGCGGACTGCATCGCCATGTCCTGTTGCTCGTAACATATTATTTACTCGTCTTATCTCTCTTTCTTTACGCTGTGTAGCCAGGATATCTGTTTTTGGACAATTCGTCTTCGTCCCTCAAGTATTATCTTGCCATTGAGAATATTTACTTCTTCATATATTGGTTGAAGACCACTGTGGCCTGTCAGAACAGAGTTTGCTGCCTCTTGTGATATGGACTCACAGCTGTTTTTCCAACTTTCGGGGGGTCATCCAGGTATCCTTCTTTTCTTTGTTTTTTTCACGTAAAGCAAAGTGTAGTAGTCTAACTAAAATTAAAAAGAGGATACCGTTATTTTTTTTTATTAACTAGTCTGAAAATAAATAATATAAAACATCTGCTTGTTTTAGTCTAATGTCTGCATTATTATATGAATATAAATATTTATCGTTTTGAAAGCAAACTTATTTTAAAGATGTTGGCATTTCAATTATCGTAATGTGTCAAAAATGATATATTTTTTTACTTGTGTGTGGGTAAGTAAAGAAAATAGAAATAAAGAAATTCACCAATGTATACATTATACATACATACATGTAATTTTTGTCTCAACGAGCCAAGAGATTATTATATTTTAGTGAATTTATATTTATTTGGATGGACAAGGTGAAAGATAGCGATTTTTAAATAAGAGATATCCCCACACCAAAGTCACCGAGTGTTATACAAAAATTATTTTATATATTTTTGACATTTTTCAGCGACGAACATTTAATTTCAACTACTATGGAATAATGAAGATTTAATAATTTTAAGCGTATTTTTTACAATTTATCAACAGGTGTCCTGTATACTATGAGTTTTTTGTGTGTATGACGTAATATGAAATGCTTATGAGTACAATGGCCGTGGCAAATTATTATGGCACATATTATGTAACTTTTTTTTTTAACATGTCCACGTAGGGGACACTAGCTATTAGGATTTGGGTCCATTTTACTCTTCCGAAGAAGCGCACTACGTAGCGTTGGGAGGGGTTTGCAATCTAGAAAAGAGTTTATTAATTCGGATTTTAAAAAGACCCGGGTTGTACGAAGGTGGAAACACAGAATTCGGAAGATCGTTCCACAGTCGGGCTGCTGTATTAATAAAGGAGTTCGAGAAGCGACTTGTTCGTATATGTTGAAGGTCCACTGTGTATGGGTGCTGCGATTGAGTAAAGCGAGTGACTCTGTTGCGAGTGGGTGGAGGAGGGACCAAAGATGCAAGTTCTTCTGAGCAATTCCCGTGGTAGTATCTATAGAATAAACTTAAAATACCGACTCTGCGTCTGTGTTCTAGTGATTGCAATCCACCAGTCAGTGATGGATCATCAATCAAACGTATAGCACGCCTTTGGACAGCGTCGAGGGTATTCAGTAGGTATTGGGGGGCGCCACTCCAGAGGTGACTACCATATTCAATAATTGGACGTATTTGCGTTTTGTAGAGTATACAGATCTGGGTCTTAGTAAAATATCTACGCGCTCTATATAGTACGCTCAATTTTTTAGAGGCGAGTTTCACCTTAGCTTCGATGGAGCCCTTGTAGTGTAATTGGTTCTTTATAGATACTCCAAGCAGGTCGATAGAGCTGCTGTTAGGTAGGGTGCTTCCGTTGAAAGACACTTGCAATTCATTGGGGTACGTGCAGTAACTTTGAGCAGATTGGTTTTCCATTGACAACAAAATGCGTCCACTTTCCGGAAAATAGTTTTTTATTTTTATTTGAATAGTATGTACTACATAATAAATGAATTCAGAAATTGAAAAGAAGAAAAAAATGTCCATAAAAAGTGTACCTTAACATGTAGCATGGAGAGATGGAAATTTTATACAGATAAATGTTTAATGTAAGTTGATCATAATAGCTGATAAAAACCATAGGAAAGAAAAATATGTATTATTTGTAAAAGAAAAACTAAAATAAATACCAATGATTGAATTTTGAAATAATATTTATTGCTGATTCTTGCAAAAAATAAGTATTTGAACAGTTGGAATTTCTCATGAGTGTAAAATCGTCTCCCTTAGAGTTGTGGAAATGCCCTTAACTCAGTGTGACTCATGCAGGCAGGAAAATCAATAAGCAATAAAAATAAAACTACTAGTGAAAAGTTTTGTGTACCCAGATCCTATGTTCTCAAATTGAAAGTTACAAACTTTTATATGAATGCTTGTTTAAAATTATTTATATTCTCTGCTTACGTCAAGTTTATACTTAATTTACAGAGTATACTGTGGAGAGAAAATATTACATAAATATATTACCTTCTTCTTCTGTTTGAGCTATGCCAGGTCCCTTGTCTGGCGTAGGCATCTATATCTTGAGCTAATCGGAACAGCTCTTCCACTATGTGGACTCCGGTCCATTCCCAGATGTTTCTTAGCCAAGACATCTGCCTCATATCCACACCCGCGACCATCCTCAATTTTCCCTTTCATGATGAGGTGCTGTAGATCGTATTTATTGTTACGGAGAATGGGTCCCAAGTATTATGTCATTTTTCTCATTTTTACACTGGACAACAATTCTATTACCACGTCAGCTCTGTATACTCAAACTAATTTAACGAAAATTATTTATTCTCAAACTAATTTAAATTTATAATGGGATTTTCCCAAATAAGTAATAACTAAACGTTGTAGCAAAACACTTGTGATAAACAACACGAAAATTAAAAAAAAAATAAAAAAGTAAGATATAGGTAGGTATGTATATTTTGTGTAAACGTTCTTCGAATTGTTTCTGGTACGCCTACCAAATAATGAACTTGGTGTATCAGGAGAACATAGCTCGATGAAGGGAAAGGTCGTTAGTCGACATGTAACAAAGGGCTCAGACAGTCAACGTTCCCTCGACAAGGGGCAAGGAAGTTAGAGGTCCTCTGTCAGTGGGGTAGGTACAGAGGACATTGCAACAACGCCCGACGATATTAAGTACTCCATGAATCATTGATTCAAATTGGAAACTTGCCAGAATATAACATGAGAAACGATAAATTATTGGAAAATTTAAGGACATGTACGAAAGTAAGTAGACATTCTCCGAGTATTTTGAAATTTAATTTTAACAAATCAATAATTTAGATGGAAAATAATAAAGAGATGAAGGGACAGCTGTACCTCATCATCTCAGTATCTGTCTCACAGATCAACATGTATTTGAAAAGAAAAATATAACTTAAATTACATTCATTCATACCATTACGGCATAACCAGAGATGATGATGATGGTAAAAATATTCAAAATTATTTATAAAAATCGTTATCTTAGTATCGCATCATAAGGCTATGTAAAAATATATATATATATATATATATATATATATATATATATATATATATATATATATATATATATATATATATATATATATATATATATATATATATATATATATATATATATATATATATATATATATATATATATATATATATATATATATATATATATATATATATATATATATATATATATATATATATATATATATATATATATATATATATATATATATATATATATATATATAAAATATAAAATATATATATATATATATATATATATATATATATATATATATATATATATATATATATATATATATATATATATATATATATATATATATAAAATATAAAATATATATATATATATATATATAAAATATAAAATATATATATATATATATATATATATATATATATATATATATATATATATATATATATATATATATATATATATATATATATATATATATATATATATATATATATATATATATATATATATATATATATATATATATATATATATATATATATATATATATATATATATATATATATATATATATATATATATATATATATATATATATATATATATATATATATATATATATATATATATATATATATATATATATATATATATATATATATATATATATATATATATATATATATATAAATATATATATATATATTTCATATATATATTTTCGCGAGTGAAAGATGATGGATTGTTTTCTAGGGTAACCCGCGTATAGTCTTGAGAAAGACTGTTGTTTAACTCCCAACGTTTCAGCCAGATAGCACTGACCATTTTCAAGGTCAGTGCTATCTGGCTGAAGGTCATTATATATATATATATATATATATATATATATATATATATATATATATATATATATATATATATATATATATATATATATATATATATATATATATATATATATATATATATATATATATATATATATATATATATATATATATATATATATATATATATATATATATATATATATATAAACTCATATATATATATATATATATATATATATATATATATATATATATATATATATATATATATATATATATATATATATATATATATATATATATATATATATATATATATATATATATATATATATATATATATATATATATATATATATATATATATATATATATATATATATATATATATATATATATATATATATATATATATATATATATATATATATATATATATATATATATATATATATATATATATATATATATATATATATATATATATATATATATATATATATATATATATATATATATATAAACTCATGAATTTATAATAAAAAAAATATTTTTCTTAATAAAAAATGTTTGAGAGACCCTGTATTTTTTTTGAAAAAATTAATTTGAGATTTTGTATTTGTCTATGTTTATAACAATTTTCAGCGTTCTAGCTTTTATGGTTTCTGAGATATATGGAAAAATAAACCAAAAATTCAAAAGTTGATAACCCCTGACTGAAACAAAAATTCAAAATTATTCTAAGTATAAAAGTTTTGTAGGCCTACAACTATTTATATATTCTGAAATTTTGAGCTCTGTAAATTGGGCGGATCAAAAGTTATATGGAGGGGGAACACAGACACACACACACACACACACACACACGCACGCACGCACGCACGCACGCACGCACGCACACACGCACGCACACACGCACGCACGCACGCATCCACACACACACACACACATACACACACACACACACACACACACACACACACACGCACGCATCCACACACACACACACACACATACACACACACACACACACACACACACCTCACACACACAGACACACGAAATGTTCTACTCCGAATTCTGAGTAAATCCGTTTATAGAACATATATGCTGCGAAGCTTCTAAATTGGTGTTTTTTGACTTCAAAGTTGGAAAAGCCGTGAAAAAAGTAGACCCTGCATACAATTCCTTCATACACGCGTTTTGGATTTAAACTGCCTCTTCCTTCAAAAGAATTCCATTCTCTTGAACGAATCGACAGTTGGATAATTCCAACATCTTTCATCCCTTCGTATCCCATTTTTTTTGTTTTTTATTTTTAACGATATTGTTATTTTTGTTGATTGCTGTTTCTTATTTTTTAATTCCTTGTGTGGTTGGCTGCTAGAATTGCCTACGTAATATTATTATTATTGTTTAAACCACGAATGAGAGATTCAATATGACGGCTTCGTTATCGTTATAATGTGGTCGCTTTGAAACCGGTTGTAAAAATAGCTCATTCTTGATTTTAACAAACTTAATTTTAAATTCAGTTAATAAATAGAATTGAGTCATTTTAAAGACATTTAATACATATAATGAGTTTAATACAACTAATAAATAGAATTGTCATCTTAAAAACAATTAATAAACAGAATTAAGCTATTTTTACGGTTTACCTATCACGGGTCTACGATTTCAATATAATGCATACCTGACATTTTAAAACGGTAAGTAGGTATGTACCTACCTAAGTAATCATTGTTTTTTTTATCGCATTTGTCCGAATTTGATATTATGACTCCTCTGCCATATGCACAGAGGTCACCCATTAACGTTTCAAGATTAGCGGGTCATCATATATCATGGTCATATTTAATTAATTATTATGCAAACACTGTTTTGGACAAACATTACAACAATTAATCGATTAGTTTATTGTTATGGATAATCTTTCAATGTCAAATAATTGAGAGTTATGTTACAAATCACAATAGTCATTGGGTGTCTATTTCTTTATCGTTATGTTCTCCCAAGATGACGTGTTAAAATTTTAACTGATGATAGTGAAATTAATTTCTCATTGCTACTGGAAACACTGGTTAGTTGGAAGAAATTGTCATATGGTAATAAACTCGCCACTTGCGCAGGGTGCAATACTATTCACTGAAAGTATTATTTATTTATACATATACTTAAGGCTCTTGTATACCCTGGGTATACGGATGTACACAAAAATGCACACTAAATTACCTTCTTATGTATGAAACACGAAAAAATATTGCATATCACCTAATCTGTGACATACAATACTTTTTCGTGAAAAAAATGGTAAAATTTAGAGTTTTTTTTCTAAATAGAAAGAATATTAATTAAAATATTATAATAATAAAAAACTCACCCGGTAGATTTTCATATTCTCTTTCGATTCAAATAAAAATAAAAAAGGGTTTTTCTAAAACTTATTTTACAAGAAAAGTATTTAAGAAATTCAAATTTAAAAAAAAACTCATGCATTAGAATCAAGATGTAAATACAAAATCGTCTTTATTTTAAAGACGTATCTTTTGAGGATATTAGGGAAATAATTTTCAAAATATACTATATAGCCTACTATAGCCTCTTAAGTGCAATGCACAAAGGCTGTTGCCATAAGGTAATTTCTCCCAACCAACCCGAGCAACGTGAAATCTCTAAAGATAAATTACTACAATAGTAGGTATTTAGTGAGAAATAAAAAAAAATACAGAGATAAAAAAAATAATTAGACTGATCATAACAATAAGGAAATGAAGGAGGGTACGGAAGGACATAGAAGGGATATTCAGGAACTATTTATTTATTTATTACTTCTCGGGCAACTAACAGGTAGGTACTATATCAAATATTAATTTAACACGCACCCACGCACCCAATAACAAGTTGCCGCATTCTGGAGACTTACGATATTAATCGTTTCACAGATACAGATTGAAAACACCATTAAAAACTGTGTTTCTACCGGGAATCCCAACCAACCGACTTACCACGAAGGCCGACTTTGACAGATAAGGTATGTTTCTTTAGTTTATCTTTCACTTTCAAAATAATTGAAATAATTGACTTGGTTCATAGTTTTATTGGCAAAAACAAAAATATATCGACACACCTTTAATATTTTATAAAATATTAGAAAATAGGATAAAAATGTATATGTAGTCGAAATTCTGGTTCAGTTAATTAATTTTGAAAGTTTAACTGTTATGTATTAATATATAAAAAAACACATAATGGAAATTGAGTATGTGTATGTACGTGTTACTGATAAGTTTGTAATTGCGATGAATCAATGATCATCTCACTTTAAAGTCCTGTGCCGAGGTGTTCATTTGAACAGTTGTGTGACATAGATAGTACATTATGTATAGAGTTCTTGAATTAAATTATACATTAAACAATTATTGAGAAAAAAATGTGAAGTTCAATTATATTTGATTGGGTGTAATTATGTTATTGATTTGTTCTGAACCGGTGTTATATATCCATGCTGTTATGTGTTTTTTGTATTTTTGTGACGATGTGTTTTGTGGTAGCAGTTTTATTGAGGTTGGTAGGCAATTATGTATTTTGATGTCATAGTATTTAAAATGTCTTTGTCCATGAGTAGTTTGCAACTTCGGGATCATGGATCTATGTATAACTACCTTATTGGAGACATGGCGTGATGGTGTGATCGTTGAACATAAAATGACTACTATTTGTTATGTATTTTCGTCTGACCTACAAACTATCGCAAGATCACCCAGCTGATGGTTGTCTGTGACGTCACCTACTATATTGAATCGAGGGTAGTATAAAATATAACAGTTAAAAAATATATTGCTCACATTTTATTTTTTAAAATCATAATGATTTTGAAGGGCAAAATAGAGGGACGTAGGGGAATAGGAACATTCGTGAGTGGACCGGCATTAGAGACGTCGGCGAATGGTTCCGGACATATTTCATTGGAAATATTCCAAATTCAAACAATTGAGTAGGTACAGAAGTTATATATTCACAAAAGCAATATTAAAACTAACTCTAGTCTTTTGAACTTTCTCTTTTCTCTCCTTGAACCATTTCCTCCTCCTTTTCGTCCTAGGTAAATGTATGTCTATGTACTCTTTTTTTTGTATGTATACTTTTAACGTGTTTTATTTGTATACATTTTTTTATATTTTTGTAAATGTAAACCTTGAGGGCAAGTCTGGTTAACCGGCGAAATCAAAACCATCACGATTAGCCATATCATGGATATAATTATTATATGGAGTTCTATAATAACTTGAGATGTTATAGAACTTAATGATAATTATATCCATGATATGGGTAATCACGAGGGTTTTGATTTCGCCGATTGACCAGGGGGGCAAGTCTGGTTGAATCGGTGAAATCAAAACCCTTGTGATTACCCATATCATGGATATAATTATTTTATGGAGTTCTACAATATCTTTAGATGTAATAGAACTCCATACGATAATTATATCCATGATATGGGTAATCACTGGGGTTTTGATTTCGCAGGTCGAACCAGACTTGCCCTCCTGGGGGGTAAGTCTATTTAGTCTTTTATTTATAACTATACCCTAGATTCTGACTGCACCATTAACAACGGTGTATTTGATTACCTGGGTGGACGTTGAAAGATAATCTATCTGCTTTGAGCTTTCGATTGTTGAGAAATGCCAGAGCCATGAATTCTATTGAACTGACAACAAAATCAGTCTGCAGTATAAAATCATTGTTTTTACTGACCAAAATACCAGTCGAACTAATGCTCCCAGCCATCTGAGTTTATGCGATAGTCTGTTTTCTCCCTTGAAGACAGGTTCGCGACCAGACGGTGTTGGTTGAGTCTAGCAGTTAGAGAACCTGCAAGGGTTCATCTACGACCAACTTGCTTTTGCACTTCACTGTAGCTTCAAAGAAAGCTAGCACATATTTGCCGGGAAGAGAAGCAATTAACGTCTCTGTGCAGGCGTTATATACTTGAATTTTCCTTCGACATCTAGGCGACAGATAGCGTTCAATCTTTGTGCTAATCAGGCAGTCAAGGGCGTATATAATATAACGTCCGTTGGGGACGTTATATAGCCGATTTTCTACCGGATCGAGTCGGCTGGATAGCTTTGGTGGCGGTGGAATAGTTTAAGCGAAAAAGTTTCTTTCGCCAATATTTCTCGGAAAGGCGGACCTGCGACGTGCGCGTCGCGTTCGCTATACCATTAATAATCCATCCATCTGCATCCATCTCCCGGAAACCCGGAGGGAGATGGATGCAGTGTGCCCAAGACAGGGAGTTGTGGAGGATCAAGGGGGAGGCCTATGTCCAAGAATGGAAAGAACAGGCTGAAGAAGAAGAAATCACCCTGCTTGGATCCTTAGGTCAACCTAAATTTTTTTTTAATTGTGGCCAGGAGGGGTTGAAAATTAATAGGTACTTTTTTTTATTTATTTGAAATTTTTTTTTTTAATTTTTAATTTATTATAACTTTAATTTATTTTAATTTTTTTGCGATTTGTATAAGGCAATTGTAATTTCTAACGATTTTTTACTATATAATTATTTGTCTTGTACAAATATAAAATATGCACTTAGTTTCCATTCTATTAGTTTAATTTACAAACTTGACTCCCATTCACCGATATCGCTCTTCGACGAGCTTAAAACGTGAACACTAAAATGTCTTTCATATTATATCAAAGTACGATTTAGTCAAATAATTATAAAATCTACCATTAGTTAAGGAAAATTGAAAATGAAACGAAGCGATCAAATTGATACACCTCAATTTATTTCAGACGAATGGAACGTGGATTAATAAATATAATGTAAGTTATTTATTCTAGTTTCCATGTATGCTTGTTTAGATATTTGGTTTATATGCATTATTGAAATCTATTAGTGTAAGGTGTAAGTATACATCATGTATCAGTTTTTCTGGGGGGCTTATGGCTCTTTTGAAGCCGTGCTTTCAGTGCTCTATTTGAACATTAAAACCGACTTCCAAAAACAGAGAGGTGATTTTGATATGTTTTGATATGTGATTTTGATATGTTCAGCGATAACTTTTTGTCATGTCCGATTTCGATTCTTTTGTCGTTAAAAAGAAGGTATCTTTCGATTGGTTCCATTTCAATTTGGTAAATATTTCTTTTTTAATAAAAATAAAGTGCTTCAGAGATACACATATGAATTTCTTCGAGTTCTGATAATGGGACTTTAAGAAAAAATCACCAAACTCTTCACCAAATCACCAAATCACCAAAAAATCACCAAAGGCGTCTGCCATCTACACGACAAACATGACTTACAGATGACGATTATATGGGCGAATATTTATTTACCACGTTAACAGATTTAGGTTTTTGTGTTGGAAAAGAGTAACTTCATCTCTTTCCTTGACCTCATGACTGAGGGTGGTGACTACACTCTATCACCCGTCTAATTATCCGCATTCTTGTAAGACGGTCTCGGTTAGATATTTTAATTGTTACGAAAACTTACAGTGTTTTCGATTTTTTAGTTGTAGTTTTAAAGTTTTAATAGTTTTGAGTTTGTAATTTTGAGGTATATGATAAGGAGCATCGTCAAAAATCGAAATCATCAAATTTCACATTCGCGAAATCTCTGTTACGCGATATTTGAAAATCATCAAAGTCTTTCAATAAGTTACCACTGTTAAATATCAAAAATCTTTATCAAAATAATCAAAGTCGCTCTTAATCAATATCACTGAAAAGGGAAAACAAAAGAAATTTTAATAAATCGACTCCAAAAACAGCTACAATGAAAATATAAAAACTTTAAACAAGGCGGACATAATCCTGACGATCGCCAACCTCCGCAGAGGAGACGAAAATTGAATAAGAAGAATTCTTTCGTCCGTTTTATTCCCCAACGTCCTTAGAGAGTCCTTGGTTTCGCACTGGTGAAAATACCCGCTTGATCTAATTAAGTATTTACTTTAGCTAAGTCAAACCAAGGTGGATTTCGTGTATGAAACTTATGAAAAAAAGTGTAGGTAGTTAGTTACCTACTAGCTAGGAGTTGATATTGTGCCATAATATTTGCTTAGCGATATAACAAACAACATTATTATCGCGTCATCTAATCATTTTATCGGAAAAATGTATTCTGGGAGATATATTTACACGACCTTGGCAGTGAACATAAGTGTGCCAACTGTGCACAGCTACATAATATGTACAGTACATACACGAATAAAACCCACGGACGTCAAAATATACATACGAATATTTAAAAACACATAATTTACACGATTGTTAACATTTATTGGCAGAAAATAAAACGCATTCGAGAAAATATTACTACGTTGAGTTGCTGTTGCTATTGACTAATTTATTTATTTAGGTATAGCAACTCCATACACAACAATAATAAACAAGTGTAAATAAAGAATACTTGGTAAATAATTAAAAATATTTTAAACACAAACATTCAAGGATGTAAGGATGGACGCACTATTGTTATTAGAATATAAAGAAAAATCAAACTCATATGGTGGGGAGCATATATATTTCATATGTGCATTTTTATTATTCTAAAGAAAATTAAATTATTACATTTCATGATTAATAAATTCCATAACGTATAAACTGTTCTA
Organism: Molanna angustata; assembly: GCA_963576475.1. Lineage (NCBI taxonomy): Eukaryota > Metazoa > Arthropoda > Insecta > Trichoptera > Molannidae > Molanna > Molanna angustata. The sequence continues at coordinate 7,313,068 of OY754970.1, read as the reverse complement.
TGGCTGTTATTTTTACACATTTAAAATATTCATAAATAACAGTACATCACATAAAGACATCATAGGGTTTTTAAACATATTTAATATGAAAGTTTATCTTGGACTACAGCTCTTTGAACTCAGTACAAATTAAAATATTTGATGGAAATATTCACGAAATTACCAACAAAAAATATATTAAATATTGCGACAAACTACAAAAATGACAAATATAAAAAATATATTCGTTATAATGCTTTATATTTTGCATCTGCTTTATTATGATAAATTGTCCTCGAAATTTAATTAGAAAATTGAGAAGTCTCATTAGCGGTTGCTTAATATAATGTACAAATACAGAGGGACAGTAATAATTATTCTTTGACAGTTTGTGTGTTGAGACAATTATAATTATTGTGTTGGGATTTACGTCTCCAATATAATAATATTACCCATCCTAGTCAGCCAATAGTTTTCAAATTTGTTTCGAACCTTTCAAAGCTACAAATTAATATATTGTTTGAAGTTAGTACTGAGAGGAAAATGAAAAAATATTGATTTCAAAAACAGAATATCATTTTTTTTGTACAAGCCAATTCACCCTGCAAAGTGTGATTTGTGCCAATTTAATGTTTACTGTTCAAAAGAAGAAAAGGTATTTTTGGTTATATTTTTATATTATGTAATATAATTTTTTAAATGACAGACAATACACGAGAATTTCGATAGGACAGATGTTGGCTTAAAACTCTAATTCTACACAGATGGTAGGCAATTAAAAAGTGGCCAATGCTCATTCTATAAATACATAATATTAATAATAATAATAATAATTAACACTTCCTTGCACCGTGCGCAAGTGGCAATTTTATTGTCGTATGGAAATTTCTTCCAACTAATCAGTGTTGTTTTGATATTACTTTTTTTAAAGCTTTGCGTTCTGAAACCAAGTTCTTGAATAGATTTTTTGCTGAATACCTGCAGAATAAAAACTTTGTTTTTTTTTTCTTGTGGACCATTTTCCATCTCACTTTGAATTAAGGCAAGGAAAAAGATCTGAGATTGGGATTATGAAGTCATCCGGAATGGTGCCTGAGATCCCGAGAAATTCACCAGCCTTTTATTCATTCCCTAGATGACCGGGAAACCAAAATATAATCATATCGAATTTGTCATTTTTGAGATAATACAGATGACTTTTAATAAAGCATATAATTCGATCTTCTAAATAATTGAAAGGATTAGCAGAATTTAATTCCATTTAACAACGGAATCACAAAATAAAATAATAAAACTATCATAAACATAAAAGAAAAAGAAGGTACTGTAACAAAATTAGTAAATATAAAAAATAATATTAAGTGGAAAAAAAAATACAATTTAAAATAAAAGATATAGGTACTTAGGTTGAGACATAAAAATCATTAAAATATACTAAAATAATATACCTACGCACTTAGAAAAAAAAAGAAAAAATAATAATTATCATAAAAAAAAATTAAAAACTGTATAATAAAACAACAAAAATTTTATATAAAAAAATAATAATAATGTAAAGAAAATAAAAGAACTATAAAAACAAACATATGGGTACATACTTAGGAAAATAAAAACTAAATGATGAAACAAAACAAATAACAAAAAAATATATTATAATCACATTTATAGTATAATATTATACTATACATGCAAAGTAGGCAAGCAAAAAAAAAAATGTATTGCAAATCTTAAAGAAAAAGAAAGAATCTAAATTACAGAAAATTTAAAAAATATCACATTTCAAACGAGATTACATTGTTAGCTGCGATTGACTGTTTTTTATAAAACATTGATGTTAGTTTGTATATATTTTTTTATTTTCTTTACTATTCATATATGTATCTTATTCTTGAGTGGTCTTTTTGGTTGATAAAGATAATCATAACCATTTTAGTACATATATTTATTTTTCTTAGCAATTAGCTGTAATACATATTCATTTTGTTATTTTACTTTACATCTTGTTGGTTGGAAGAAATGACAATTGGTAATTCTATAAGAAAAAATATAAGAAACGGTGTAAAAATATAAGAAATACATATTTTATTTTTATTAGATTATAATAAATAGTATATAATGTTAATTCATAAATATTATAATAGAAAATAAATGTTTTGGGGAAAATTTTGAGTAGAAATTTTGCGTTTTAAGGAAAATAAAATGTACGTGATATATTCAGGGGTGACAATAGTTTCAATGAATATCGAGATAAAGTTTTGCGAGCTTTCAAAGGAACAATAATTTTGGAAATATAGGGCATACGGCGTGCGCTTGAGCTAAGGACGAGAAATTTTGTCAAGGTCGTTCATCGCCCTTTGCCCATGGTTTGATAATAATATAGGTTTGGGTGGGTACAAGGTTTGCGTCGTAAAAGAGCGGGGTTCGGGGAGTGAAAGGGATGGGTGGTGGTGTATTAAAGGACGTAAAGGGAGACGGTTCGTGTCAACATCAACCCCCACTTTAATACGCATCGAAAATGGCGCTAAACTCTGAAATCAAATTTAAAAGGTCGCATTTTGAAATTTCATTATTTTCTATATTCGATTTGACATTGTTCCGAACTTATATTTTTATGACGTAAAGGATTAATTTTTTACATGATTTTTTTGTAGGCCGTGTTATATTGCAATATGGATGGTTTGTCGTCTCTAGATATTTTTAATAAAGTTGATTTTCAATATTTAAACGCATAAAAATATCATATTTCCTAGAATTTTTCTAGGGAAACTATAGAAATTCACTTTTAAATTTATATTTATTTATGTATTAAATACTAACAGGTACTATGTCAAATATCAATTTAACACGCACCCAATAACAAGTTGCCACATTCTGGAGACTTATGATATTTTTCGTCTCATAGATCCAGACTGAAAACACAATCAAAAACTGTGTCTCCAACGGGAATTGAACCCGGTACCTTTGGATCAGCAGTCAGATACCCAACCAACTGAGCTACGAAGGCCAACATTTAAATAAAAAAAATATTTTTGTACACCTTCGTTTCAATTCTAAAAACTTCAATTCTTAATAGAAGCTTTACAAATTAGTATCATAATTTGTTGTTGAACAGGTTTCGTATCATAGTTTGTTGTTGGAATTTAATGAATTAGCTGTATGCTTTGTTGTTTCTTTTGTAATTCTGGTTTTATTATTTTAAAATAAATAAAAATATAAATAAATAATAAAAATAGGTATTTGTTTTTACTTAAACAATTCAAATTATTTAAAACCACAATTGAGTTATTTGACTCGACCGGTTTCGAAGTGACCAATTCTTCCTCAGTGAAATTGTTTAAAATATGTAACAGTATTGACTTCAAAAATAGGATCGTAGTAAAATATATATGTGTAATAAAAATAAAAATAAAACCACCACATGAGTATTTTATAATCATATGTAATAAAAACACCTTCGTGATGCACTGATTCCATAACGATGTGGTTGTAAATGAAACACTGTGAATTTTACGCACCTACTCTAAAAATTAATCTAATATTCTAAAAACATGTTGAAAGTTGATGTTTGATGATAGAAAATTTTTTAAAAGTGAATTACCATCTCATGAGTTAAAAAGTATAAGGATTAGTAGGTGAATAGTTAGTGCGGATGGAAAAGTGTTATTTATTTTGTAGAATGTACATAAATTTCAGTTCCTATGCGGTCAAGATAAATTTATTTCCAACAATATTGAATTCGAATAATTTTATGATTTCCAATAATTATCAAATCAATTTAATTAAAAATATATTATTTTGGATAGCAAATTAATTTTCCTAAGTATTACATATTCAAAATAACGTCTTCCAAGTTCATTCATTAAGTAATAATTCAATAAGGCCCATCATGCGTCATACAAAAAGCGCGGGAAAATAACGCATGGAAACATCGCAGTTGGTTTATCAAAGGAATAATCCCTCCTCTTAGTCAACATTCATCGGAAACTGATAATATTATTAATTTACTTTTCTCTCTAAAAAAAACACAAATCTGACCGGAAGTGAAGTGTTAATGAGGGTGATCTTGTTTACACGTGCGTGAAAAAATAAGCATCAATAAGGTGATTCATTTCAATTTCCATAATTCTCAAACCTCTCCCCACAACCCTCAACAGGAATTGATTAAAAAAATGAACCAATCAGAGGCTTTTCCGCGTCGTAAACGTCACTCCAAGAATAGTATTGTAAGTAGGCAGGTATATATACACGCTGTGTGTAATGGTTGTATGGCTAGCTATCTACTCTTTCACAAAACGCTCCATCGATTTTTGAGCCCCGAGTAGGCTCGAACTAAACCCAGTTTCACGGGTTGAACGAACTTGAGCCCCTCTGGGCCCCTCGAGCCCCCGTAAGCTCCTTCTCCCACCCTCGGTGACCTTCACGATATGATATCACGCCCACAATCTGAGGGGAGGATGGGGGGGGGGTCACATTTTGAAAGTGAAATATGGAACAGGGCTGTTTAATTCTGTTATCACAGCCCTATGGAACACCGGAAAATATTTACACAGTTAAAATAATAATGAATACTTTATAATTTTCCGTATAAATGTTTGGGAATTGTTAACCGAATTTGATCTCTAACTACTAAGTATTTCTCTATTATTAATTCACTACGTAGGACACAGTATAACATTATAATATCTAGAAATAAATACACTTTTCTGTAATCTATTTTTCTTTTTTACCATGACTAGTAAAGTCCAAGATTTTATTTGAATTATTGCACGAGTAATACAATTATTATTTTTCTTTGTTTTATTCTAATAGACCTGGTGATTTGTTGGACGGGCCCGTGCCTCCTGTGAAGATGAGGTCCAACGCTGTCCTTCCATTTCCCAACTATCCAAATAAATTTTTTACCACTTGGTCAAATGATTTTTACTCTCCACACTATGGAATAGTGGAGAGTCATGATTTCACAATTTTTAAGCGTATTTTTTTACATCAATTTCTCAACGGGTATCATGTAGAGAGTGCACACTGTGAGTTTCGTCGTGATGTATTTGTATGTATGGCGTACGGCGTTCGCAGTACGGAATTATCCTTTTTGTGTCCTCTCTACAGCCCAAACTAAAGAACGATCGACTTCATATTTACATCATATGTGTAAAGTGCATGCACCTAGGGCTGATTAGTTTTCCATAGACAACTTTTAATTTATTCTCTATGATTTCATCATTTACGTTGTTTTTTTTTGTGTCCTCTCTACAGCCCAAACTATAAGTTCGATTGACTTCATTTTGATATCATATATGTAAAGTCCATAAACTTAGAGCTGATTAGTTTTCCATAGATATCCGTTAATTTCTTCTCTATGATTTCATCTGTCCAAATTTTCAAGATGCTCTCATGGTCTGGAAATTCGAGGTATTTTTATAGTGTTTAAAATTTTTTATACAATAAAAATACTTCCATTAAAAATGCATTCAAGGATTGTCAAAATTTATAGAAAAAAATCTATGGTCTGCCATACCAATGGGAAATAAATTTCATATTTGTATTAAAAATGTATGTAGCTTCTGTATGGGAAAATTGAGTGATTAACTTCATATTTATATTGTATGTGTCTCTACATTTGACATCTTAAAATTTGTTATGTACCTACTTCACACATTTGTCTTTCTGGATCATAAATTCTGCAAAGATAGTAAATAAATTATATTATACAAGAAAAGTTCAAATGAGATTTTACATTGTTTCCCTGAGCCTGAGAAAATACGCTATTTCCAGGAAATACGTTTAAGCCTCCTCTATACATACATACATACATAGTTGTGTTATATTTGAGTATGTTTGTTGGTTGGTACTGATGTAGTAGCGCGCGAGGTTCTGTGGAAGATTCTGGAAACCCAGTTTCGCAGGGCAGGGTGAATGACCTCCTATCACCTCCCCATCCATTTGACCTTCATATTATTTCACTTCCACAACACCCGGATTTACAAGGAACACTTTTTAGTCACCAAATGGGACTACTAATTTTTTTTTTCATAACATATCTTTGAGGTGGAGGATGTGGTCAAATGGAGTCGACGATGTTGACAGAGTTGTTATCAACATGAACTGATGAATGAATTTAAGGATTCCATACATGTCATGGCTTTGCGTGGAATATCAAATGGACAACGTCGACCAGGAAGACCTCCAAAACGATGAGAAAAATGAGAGTTCAGCATCGTAAGAGACACCCCCCTCCCGAAATTGCCGAAACAATATAAAACAACATACAATCAACAACACCAAACAACAAACACAAATAAAATTTAAAAGTAAAAAGATAGAAAATAAAATATATCAGCAAAAATAAAGAAGGTATATATAAAATCAATAGTATAAAGCAACATAAAACCAATATAAAAAATAATATAAAAATAATCAATAAGAATATAAAAAAAAACACAAATAAAATTTAAAAGTAAAACATAGAACATAAAATATATCAGTAAAAATAAAGATGGGATATATAAAATCAACAATATAAAACAACATATAACTAATAAGAATATAAAAAGAAAAACACAAATAAAATTTAAAAGTAAAAACATAGAAAATAAAATATATCAAAAAGAAGGGATATATAAAATCAACAATATATAAAACATTTTAACAAAGATTGCTTTACTTTTGTCACAGCAATTTTTACCTTGTTCATTGTGGTTTTGAATAAAAAAATAGAATTTATACCAAATAGTAAACGTGTGCCGAATACTATTATAAATAATAAGTTTTAAAAATAATTACTTTCTAACCTTTTAAAATGTTAACACATGTAACTTTTCTCAATTTATATTCATGGGATTTATAAATAATTAAAATGTATGTAATGAGTGGACTCCCTATTTCTCAGCCCACACATACGAAATTCAGGAAGTGCGTCTCAAGCTTGTTCCTGAAATAACTGACATTGCCTGTTTAGGTCTTTCTTTGTTCCATCTATTATATTAAGGTCATAATATTATAATCACTACTACCTATATTGTGAAATATTATATTTACGCCATACCAAATAACTGTCATCGTTCATAAATTAATATTTTCTTTTCTTTTGTAGATTGTCTATTCAAAGAATAAACCTACCTTTTCAGTAAATTTATGACTAAAGAATATATTCTACCAAAATAAATAAAAATTATACGAATAAAATGTTTCATGTTTAATGATAACATCTCTCAATTTTTAATTTAAATATTTATATTTTGTTTATTTTTATTGGGGGGGAATGCTGCCAACGTACCTATTTTTCAATTTGATATACCATCATTATTTCTTATGAAATCGTTTTGAAAAAATAATTTAGATAGTTTGGGTATTAATAAACAAAAATATACCTTAATTTTTTGATAATGTTCTGTATAAATTCTTGTAGAAAAATAATGGCATACCCCGATTTTCAACGTTTATCTTATATTTTTAATAAACTATAAGGCGTATAGTAATATATATTTTTTTAATTAAAGAAGACAAAAATATCTAGAAAAATATGATGTGACGTTGCAGTAATGCTTCAGGTTTAGTAAATAAACCTAAAAAACATTTATTTTAAAAGTTTTTTTGGTTTATTTACTTAACCTGATGCATTAATGCAACGTCATATCATATTTTTCCAGGTATTTTGTTCTTCTTTAATTTATAAAAAAAAAATTGCTCTATAACTTATATTTTTTTTAGATATTTAAGATAAATGTGTAAAATCAGGGAATGCTTATTATTTTCCTACAAGAACATATACAGAACATAATCAAAAAGTTAAGGTATATTTCTCTTTATTAATATCCAAACTAACTAGGTTATTTTTTTCAAAATGTTTCGATTAGTAATAATGATGGTACATATATCAAATTGAAAAAATAGGTACGTTGGCAGCAGTCACCCTCTTAAGATAGTTTTTTTAGACAAAATAACCTCTTCCAAAAATGGAAGAGGTTATTTTGTATGTTCAGCGATAAATTTTTACAGAGATATTTAGGCAGAGATAGCAGTAGGTACACCATTTTTAGGCAGATATAACAGTAGGTACACCATTTTTAGGCAGAGATAACAGTAGGTACACCATTTTTAGGCAGAGATAACAGTAGGCACACCATTTTTAGGCAGAGATAACTTGATATACATTAATTTTTAAGTCGTTTTTTTTTTTAAATGAAAGATCATTTTTTTCTTCATTTTTTGTTGATGTATATGTATAATTCTGTCGCTCTGTAATCTGGTTGGTTGGAAGAAATTGCCTAATGGCAATAAGCCCACCAGTATGCATTATATTTGTTTATATTATGTACAAAAAGTTAAATAAACAATTAAATACTTAATATTTTTTTAAAAGTATCCTTGTAACAAGTACATATACATCCTCACATATTTCCTAAACTAGGCACAAATGCTTGTGCTATAGACGAACGAAATCGGTACTGTAGGATTCGAACTCGCGACCACTGGATTACAAACCCAGCGAGGTATCCGCTCTGCCACCGTCCGTCTCATTTACTTATTGAATTCATTTTTAAAATAATGGTCATCTTTTATTTCTTCATTCACTATTTCTGCCACCTCCCGCTTTTTATGTAAATAGGAACTGTGATCAGCCTTTGCAGGCGCTATGTGAACGACCAAAATGCATAGCATGAATTGCGGCTCGTGAAGTCCTCTAGAATAGGCTACTTTGGTGCGATCAGGTGAAGAGAATGAACAGAGACAGACTTCCACAAGTGGTAAAAATCAACATACCGGAGGGAACCTGCCAACCCGGAAGATTAGCAAAGAGATGGCGAGATAGCTGGAGTCTCAGGAGACCTCTATGCCATAAACCGACCTCTGGATCTAACACAAGAGCAGGAAGAAAACGATAATTATTTTTAAGTTATTGAATATGAGTACATATATGTATTTGTTTACTTCTTTTCTCCAGAGAATCAGTGGCAATGATTGTGTACAAAATATTTGAAAACGGAACGTTGTATCAAACTGGACAAGACTGAAATCTCTCCTGAGATTTACCAAGGAAAGTTTTTTTGTCTTAGTATGGCATTGGTTCCGAATACATATAACGCTCGTTTGCGAGAACAACGACATAAGTCAAAAATCCGATTTTTGAGTTAAAAATGCAGAAATGTTGTCTTTATCAATATTCATGTCGTCTCCAATTCTCAGTACAATATATCTATAAGTGCGAGAGACACAGTACATGTGTCGTTATTTCTCTGTCATATATTCACTGCAATATTGATAAAGACAGCATTTCTGCATTTTTAACTTAATGTCGTTGTTCTTGCAAACGAGCGATAAGTACTTCAAATATTTTTACTATCGCATATATATACGGAAACATTAGGTTTTTATCCCTGTCGGACATATCAGATATTGACACGTCGCGGTCGTAAGCCTTGTATGTGCCTTGATTTGACGGTTTTCCCATAATATTCAAACTTCGTCTGCATTGAGATATTAATCTGTCAAAAAACAATCTGGACTTAATAACAAATTGGTAACGATTTGTAGTCGTGAATAAATTCTTGACTTATTGATATTTTTTGTTTGAAAATATCACGAAAGCGGAACTGCGAATATGATAAGTGATTTTCTAAATATTTAATTCAGTGAAATAAACAAAACATACAAACATGATGTGTGCGTGTACATTATACGAAACATATTGATTTTTCAATCCTTAATATTACCATGTAGTTATTAATAAATTTTCTTTTCAGGGACACAAATATAATTTATTATAGCTTGTAGTAAAATCATTAGGAATCGAAAGTGAATACTAAAATATAATATTATATATTCTTACTAATGACAAAAACAAATTTTGACTGAAAGCTTTGCTACTACAATTTAATATCTACTTATACTTGAAATAGGGTGATTTTTACACTAAAGCTTTTTAAATAAATTCTCATTTGTTTATAACTAAGAATTGAACCTTTTTTTTCATAGAATAGATAAAGTAAATACATTGATTAAATGGGTTAAGGAAATTCGTTATTGTTTTGGATTATTTATTAAGGCTGTAAAGAATACTTCAAGATTTTTTTTCAGTTTATACTTAGACCTAAACTTATTATTACCTAAGCAAAATAATTATCAACGTATCGCTTTCACTTTCATCCATAACGTCTCAGGTTTGTGTTAGGGTTGAAGTTGTAAACTCATAACTTGTGGTCAGTTAATAAGTCGGACTTACTATGTTTTAATGTGTGATTTTTCTTGTGGTTAATGTTTCTTCTGTTCTAATATTATTATTTAGTATACTTATTTGTATACTTGTTTAAATGTATACCTTTATTATAAATATGTAAATGTTTAGATATGTATGAAAATGGTTATATCACTTGCATATCGGATGCAGGACCAATTAATAAAGAAGAAGAAGAAGAATAAGTCGGCCTTCGTGGCTCAGTTGGTTATGTATCTGACTGCTGATCCAAAGTTCCCGGGTTCGATTACCATTGGAGACACAGTTTTTAATTGTGTTTTCAGTCTGGATATGTGAGACGATAAATATCACAAGTCTCCAGAATGTGGCAACTTGTTATTGGGTGCGTGTTAAATTAGTATTTGACATAGGTAGAATCTGTTAGTTACCCGAGAATCGATATAAAGAAGAGTAGAATCGATATATAGAAGCAATATAAAATAAAATAAACACTAATGTTTTGGTATTTGAGGTTGACATTAACATCAAAAGAGATCAACAAACATCAGGATGAAATTCACAAGAAAATCAATCACTTTGAAGAATGTTGAGGAAAAATTAGTCATGTTATAGAGGAGAATAAAATCTTTTTGATATAGGTACTCGTATTTATTTTCATGTGAAGCAGATGGTATCTGACTAAATTCAGATATTTTTACGAATCTGAAAGAAAGATATTCTAAAAATTCTATTTGCTATAAAATCATTCCAAACAAAATGAAGACCCACAAATAATATCACTTGGTTATTTCATTAGATTGCAAAAAGGCAAGGTTATAAGTTCAAGAACAAAATATAAAATACAATACATTTATATTATTATCTTCTGTAACTTTTGACTTATCATGAAGGACTGAATCGTTTTCCAGCTTTTTCTTAGATACCTACCCACCAGAATTTTATTTACCATGAGTTACGTGCTTTTTATAAAGTTTTGCGAGAAAACCTATATAAAGTTATTCCACGAAGCGTTGTATCGTTAGTGGCTTAACTTCTTTTTATTGAAATAATGTATTTTCAAGAATATTTTTAGTGTGTTCATATTTTCTTGACTATTCTAACAATATTTGAGGTGATTTCTAAATATAATTCAATTAATGTCACTCTCATTTTATAAATGTTAACTTTATGGATTGGTGGTGTAATAATGAACGCCGTTGGAACTGTAATTTTACTCCAATGCCAGCTTTTTAGAGATTTATTGAAAAAATATCCCAAACTCTTTTTGCATTTAAGGACTGGAAAATTTGGTTGGATGTATGAAATTTATATTTGGCAACAAACTTTATTTGCAATGAATTTTAGCACCAAGATGTATTTTTTGCTAACCTTGACTCGAAAAGCTTACAATGTGATCTAATTTAAATAATGTATGTACCTACATTATATAGTCAAAACCATATTTTTTATTGAATTTAGGTACAATGTGGATTTATCAAATCTTGAAATTTACAGCATAAATACCTTCGAGAAGTCAATGCAGATAAAAAATAGTTTATGTACGATTTTTACGATACGATACTGATTTAAAAACCAGGATCAACAAATCCTGTTTATCAAATTAGTATATTTTAAAATATATATTTATTCGGAGTAGTAAGGTGACGTGCTTTGATTAAACATTATTGATGTTTCAATCAGAATTCTAGTTTGTGAATCCATGTATAGGTACCTCTATGCGAAAATCAATATTTAAATTTGTGGAGAATTCCGTTAAAAAATTCTAGAGAAAAGATTTTTTTAACAGAATTCTGTTTTTATCTATTTTTATTTTTTCTTAGTATATACTTACTTTGTAACTGTCACGATGACTCCGTGGGTCGCCTGTAATAAGTACTGTAATTAGAACATTAGACGTCGTACGGAACGAAACCCGCATTATGGGTTTATGGCGTAAATACCCTTGACACCGAGAGGGACGGTGGATAAGGGTAAAAGGGTATTGCTCTGTCCCATCCCCAACGTACAAGGGGTCACTCTGACCTTGCTACTCCTCTCTATTCTCTCCGTTATACGAGGAGAGAATATTCACCTCTAGCTGTGTTCAACTGAGCCTTCTACGTTCATTACACCTACATATACACACTTACTTAACATTTATTGTATACATTCAAACTCAAACATACACATACTTTACCGACGTTTATTTGTGTCGCTACATTTCCCTCAAAGAAGAGATCTCTCTATTGCTTCTACAGGCGGAATTTTATTGGGAAAATTTATCCCGAGTAATATATATATATAGAGGCGTTATCGTATATCTATATATTTTATAATCTCTATGTTTTTTGTCCGTATAAGGTATATTGTTCTTAAATCCAACACTTTGTATTTTTTTGAATATTTAATGCCCGATTTCCCGGGTCTTTTATTTATTATTTTTTGATTTGACATGTACTATGTCAAATATTGTTCGGGGGTATATTATGTTTATTGAGATTTACTATTTATACAGCTAACATACAATATACGATATTGCAAAAGTCAGTTTGTTCAAAATTAGATTTACAGTGATGGAGGGTTTCAAATAAAAGATTACTTACATCATCAACATTAGTATTTTATTGCGAACAGTAATACAATTAAACTAATTAAATAATTTTTCAGTTGTTCGTGATGTTAAGGGTCGGAACAAATAAAACTAGGATTATCGCGACACTATCTTCGGCTAAACTGATGACGCATGAATGAATGAATGTACTTGAACCAACCGTTTGCCCGAACGGCGATGGAATTCGTTAATCTTCGAGAACCATCGAGGATATGCTCATTGCAGTTATTCAGGAGCTCAGCTACGATTGTTTATTTATAAATTTGTGAGATATCCGACTCCAGGGTCACATTTATCAATTGAATCGAGTTCTGCAAAAAACTCACATGTTACTATTTTTCGAATGAATTAAAAAAAAACATTTTTTCTAAACTAACAGTAAATTGATATAGTTTTAAAATTTATAAGTACATTGATTTTTATTAAAATAATATTATATTTATATTTTTGTGGATTTTTCATAAAATTCACATGTGTTGTTTTTGCTGATCATCACTTCCTTTTTTATCACTTAATACAATATTTTGGGTTTAACAATTTTATTATTGTTGGATGATTAACCTCGACTGACGTATAATCATCCAACTTTAGTTATCGGCTTCTGGGAAATATTATTAAGTAACCCTTCTTATTCAAGAAACATAGTTTCAAAGCTTCTACATCGGCATTTTTTTTTACTATTTATAATCACTTTACCTGATGGATATACCTTTTCTGTTGGCTAAGAAGATAGAATGATAACAAAATTGGCCACAAGAAAGTTATTGTTGGTGAAATCATTTATTCATTCCCTCTTTTGTATTTTACCCGCATTCATTGCATTGTATTCAAACGAAAAAAAATATGTATCTGGAAAGGAAATGTTTAATCCAACTATCGATTTGTTCAGGAGAACTTTGTTCTCTTAACATATCGACAATGTATCAAGCCAGAATACGCGAGAATTGTATGGAGAGGTCTACTTTTTTCACGGCTTTTCCAACTTTGAAGTCAAAAAACACCAACTTAGAGGCTTCGCAGCATATATGTTCCATACACGGATTTACTTAGAATTCGGAGTAGAACATTTCGTGTGTCTGTGTGTGTGTGTGTGTCTGTGTGTGTGTATGTCTGAGTGTGTGTGTCCGTCCCCCCTTATAACTTTTGATCCGCTCAATTTACAGAGCCTAAAATTTCAGAATATATAAACAGTTACAGACCTACAAAACTTTTATACTCGGAATTTTGAATTTTTGTTTCAGTCAGGGGTTATCAACTTTTGAATTTTTATTTTATTTTTCCCTATATCTCAGAAACCATAAAAGCTAGAACGATGAAAATTGGTATAAACATAGACAAATACAAAATCTCAAATTAGTTTTTTCAAAAAAATTCCAGGGTTTCTCAAACATTTTTTATTAAGAAAAGTATTTTTTTTATGATAAATTTATGAGTTTAACTGCCTATATTTCCATTTTTTTTTTAAATATCGAAAAAAGCCGAAACACCCCAACTAGATAATTTAATTTTATATAAAAAATATTAACATTGTAGCAGTACATCTCAAATTTTTTTTAACAATTTTTATAAAAATTGAATTTAGTGACGACATCGCTTCATACAATTTGTATGGTAGTCACCTATACACAATATCAAAGAAGACTTAATAGTTTGATACTTCATCTCTAAACATACAATATACATATACCATCATGCTGTTTTCATATTCCGGGTAGGAAAAAAAGACTGACCTCCATACTATCCTATCTTGACTACCTAGGTACATGTGTTGTATAGAAAACTAAATATCATAAAATAATAAATAATTTGTATTTATGGGTTTGGTACTTATTCTTCAACTATACATACTATCGCTGTCGACAGTTGGATCCCATGTGTTACATGCAACTAGTTTTTTGGAATGCCTCTCCCACAAATTTCATGGGAATTTGGTACCTATTTATTTTAATTATTTTTTTGGCCACCATGACTCTAAAGGACATAATATCTGTGCCTTTGATCATCTTTACAGAAAATTTATTTTGTTTGTTTGCTAATATGATCAAATGTGTTGTGACGTTATTTTTGTATTTACACGTCACTACTTAATTAATTTAATTTAATGTTTATAAAAATGTATTAAACGAACGCACTTCGCAATATTGGCAATATTTCTAAAAAAGTTGTAAGGCGAACACAGCCGTGAACGGATTAGCTAGGCGGGTCGAAATATCTATGCTTTCTTTTCAACGCTGACAGCCGACACGAGGGTCATCGCCCAACAATGGCCTACGCAAAATTACCCAGCAAAGACTGGAAATTTAAGTTCAAAGGAGGCTGGGTAAGTTCTCTATCTAATTTCATCGATCCTCGTCTATATAAAGTATCTGGCATGAGTCACGTTCGCTAATTTAACTGAATTCTTGCAGGAAATATAACCGCCTCCTTTGTCCTTTGTTCCTTGCTTCCTTGCTTCTTTGCTTTCTTCTTTACTTTCTTTATCTTGTTTGTTCATGCTGTCTTTTCATCATTCTTCAACATTGGTGTACTTTACTATGTATACCATGGATGACTGAAAATGAATAATTTTAAATATCATGGTTGGTGCATGCTCATATTTGCACATCATGACTTGATAATTACTAAAACACCTGTAAATTGCACTTCAAATCGACGTAAATACTACGATGGTAGTTCTCATTACAAAAATGGTACCTGCTGATCATCTTCAAGAAGATGGAAATTCATAAAACTGTTTCATTTCTTGGTTATTATAAAAAAAAACATATGAAATACTGATATCATTTGAAAATTAAGTTGAATCTGTTTAATTATGTCATGTCTGATATTTCTTTTTATTATACACCACATGGTCTAGAAAAACATTTGAAAACTTGTAAATTGTAATTTGAGAGTTAAATTGTTTTATTAAAATGTCAAATATTTAGATTAGTTCAGGTAGCGTAGAAAATTGCATCATATTTAACACTCCTTGCCAACCATGATATGAATAAATTGTAATTTCTTTTGTATTTGTGCGTTTCTTTCATCACTTGGTCTTCCCTACAATCACATCTGACTCAGCTTTTCATGTTTTAATTACTGTTTCATTGAACAGAAAATTCTTATTTGATACTTAAATATATTCTTTTTTTTGTCTTAATCAATAAACAACACGCTCTGAGATACTGAGATATTTGCATTATTTTAAATGAGTCTCATTGCAATATCGCTGACTGCTGGTGGTAAGGTTTTATGGTGAGTATAATTTTAGCTTCTCTTTTTCTTTTCTCATAAACCACCATACCTTGCAGTGTCTCCACAAACTTCTCCTGCTAGTGTGTCAGCACTTAGTTTTTTTCTTCTTATATCTATT
The DNA here is from genome assembly GCA_963576475.1 of Molanna angustata. Taxonomy (NCBI): domain Eukaryota; kingdom Metazoa; phylum Arthropoda; class Insecta; order Trichoptera; family Molannidae; genus Molanna; species Molanna angustata. The sequence continues at coordinate 7,296,952 of OY754970.1, read as the reverse complement.
GGAGTTTTATGACGAACCCTTGAATCTGGAAGTCTTCGAAGGCTGTTTGGTGTTATTTCGTGTAACGAAATGAAGACTTATTTACGTACTTTAATTTGTACTCCCTTAAGCTCAATGAACGATATATTTTTTTTTCTTTCTCAAGGGATCTTTGGATCTTTGGATTCTCAAGGATCCTTTGTATATCGGACACGTTTTAATACAGACATCCTCTCTAAATAATTACTAGAATAGAACAAGTATGACAAATGAAATGTAACAAAATATTTGGTAAGAGCATGCAAAATAAATCGAGCTTAGTCGGTAAAAACAACGCATGTACAGCACATGTGCTGTTTTTGCAGACCACGAAATATTCATGGCTTGATTAATATTGTAAGAAACTATGGAACATTCGTGATTTGTGCAGAATATCATAGATACACTAATTTACGAACATTTTTTGCAATAAAATGTTATTCGTAAAAAAATGTGACATGTGTGGTTTTTGCAGATCTCGATCCAATTGTGTTTTATTATGGGTCTGTCAGATGACAAACATCATCGGTTCTACTTATTATTTGCGACTTGACTTTTCATTTAATCTCAAATAGTAAGGTCCCATAAGTCTTCAGTATGTGGCAATATCGTGAGTTTGTGAACAAATAACATTTGACACAGTATCTGTAAAAAATATTTGATTAAATATTGAAGCTATTTTTTCTTGTTAAAAAAGTACATATACATCTTCCTAAGTTCCCTAAAATAAGCATAAATGCTTGTGCTATAGGTGAAATCGGTCGAGGCAGGATGGCAGAGCGGTTAGCGCATTGGGTTAGTAATCCAGTGGTCGCGAGTTCGAATCCTGCCTCGACAGATTCTGTTCACCTGTAGCACAAGCATTTATGCTTACTTTTGGGAATGTAGGAAGATGTATATGGACTTATTAGACAAGGACATAGTCATAAAAAAATAAAATAAATCTTCGTCTCCTCATTATGTCCAAGATGATCAGTTGCAGAATCTTTTACTTTCCTTCACCAAGCACATCATGTCCCACAAGCACAAGATGAACCCTTTCGGATTTTAATACTCGTGATTAAATCTATATCGACTATGATTAAAATATGCCCAACAGGGAAAAATTTGCTAAGGGTTTTTTATTTATTTTCACTATGTATGAGTAACTAACAGGTATCCAATCACAAGTTGCCACATTCTGGAGACTTGCGATAAATATCGTCTCACAGATCCAGACTGAAAACATAATTAAAATCTGTGTTGCTACCGGGAATTGAACCTAGGGCCATTGGTTCAGCTATCTAACCAACTGAGCCACGAATGTCAATACATTAAACATTTTTATGAAAAATAAAATTTTATTCATTTACAAAAAGCTGCGAGTTATTTTACGACTAACAATGCGGGACCGCAGTTAATTAAATCTACAGTTCATATATTATTTTTATGTATAACAGGGGTGTGTATGCGTGGGGTAAAAATGCAATTAAGTGCCAGAAGAAAATTAATTATCTGAGTTATAAGCAATAAAAACACTACTAGGGGTGTATTAAATCCATCAGGATTAATACAAGACATCTCTATAGAAATATATCAAAATAAGATTTAATTCGTGTGACAATATTTTTATTTACTTACTTTAGCATTATGAAAAAAAAAATATGGCAAAAATGATTTAAAAAAAAAACAACTTAGCTATGCATATGCTGCATATACTGGGTTTGATTGCCAGCAGAGGAGAAATTTATTTAAATTTAATATTGCTTCACTGGGCTGGAAACACTGGTTAGTTGGAAGAAATTACCATACGGCAATAAACTCGCCACTTGTGCAGGGTGCAAGGAATTGTTCATTATTATTATTATATACTGCCTCAGAACAGGTTTTACCGAGTGAGGCAGTTTATGATCATAGATAATATCTAGTATCTAAATGAAAAAATGGAAATTTAGTTTCACTTTATTGAACACTTTTTGAGTAAAAATTTAAGAGTGATTTACTAAATGAATAAAACAAATTAAAGGTGACAATCGAAAATTCACAATAAACCGTGTATCAGTATGAGCATTTGAAGATGACCGCAACAATGTAGGAGAGACGACAAAGAAATATGCGACTTAAACAAATATGCAGATGGCCCAAGATCGGTTGCTTTGGAAATGGACGAAGGAAGCTTACGTTCAGGAGTGAACGACAACACACTGAAGATGAAGAAGAGCATTTGTATAAATGGTTTTAATCTATTTTTTCCATTCAACAATTTCGTAATTTCACGTACGTGAATTAAAGCGACGTCGCTTTAATTAAAAAAAAATTAAGAAGGAATACGAATGGATAGTATGAAATTTATCTCGATAGTGACGAGGAAAGATATAAACGTAGAGAGTTTGAATCATGACGATCATTGCAAGCTAATGATCGGTGACGAACCGTCCATGCAATCATCACTAAAGAGAAACTAACTTGTACAAAAAACAATCGAAAAACTAAAGTGAATGAAAAATACGTTTTTATATAATCTGACTTAGTATTAGGTACGTCAGTTTTTCCGACTGTCGTTTTTGTTCACGAGAATTTTTTTCTCTTAACAGATCGACAAAATTTCAAGCCAAGATCCGCGAGATTTTGTATGGCCAGGTCTACATTTTTCATGTTTTTTCAAATTTGAAGTCAAAAAGCACCAACTCAGAGGCTTCGCAGCATATATGTTATGAATTTAGAATTAAGAGTAGAACATTTAGTGTGTGTGTCTGTGTGTCCCTTATAACGTTTGATCTTAATGCACAGAATTCAAAATTTCAGAAAATATTGAAATTTATATTCCTACAAAACTTGTGTATTTAGAATTCTGAATTTTTGTTCCAATCTGGGGTTATCAACATATGAATGTTTATTACAATTTTCCATCTACCTATTTCTAAAACCACAAATGCAAGAACGCTGAAACTTTATACAAATACAATATCTCAAACTCTTTCTCTCTCTTCCTTAGCTTGCATCCCACATGGTGGTGGGGTCCGCTCTCCTCACTGCGCTCCTCCACTTCGCCCTATCCTGAGCATCGTCCTCAGAGACATCACATTCCTGCATGTCCTCAGCCACCAGGCCTTTCCATCGTTTTTTGGGACGCCCTCTGGATCTTTTGCCAGACACTCGATGGTCCAGTGCAGTGTTTCCTATATATTCTGGCGGTTTTCTAAGGATATGCCCGAACCACCTCAGCCTATTCTCCATCAGCTTATCGGATACATCGCGTACACCCAGGCTACCTCTTATATATTCATTTCGTATTTTATCTCTTCTCGTGACGCCGCACATCCACCTAAGCATCTTCATCTCGGCTGTTTGCACTGACTGAACTTGTCTTCGAGTGACGGTCCAGGTCTCGCTACCATATGTCAACACTGGTCTGATCATTGTCTTGTATACATGGCCTTTCATCTTCACTGGCATTCGCTTGTCACAGATTACTCCAGTCACTTCTCTCCATTTAAGCCAGGCTGCGGCAATACGGTGCTGAATGTTAGTTTTCAGGCTTCCTGACTCATGTATCATGTTTCTCTTTTTTTTAATAAGTTCCAGTGTTTCTCTAACTTTTTTAATAAGTTCCAGTGTTTCTAAAACTTTTTTAATAAGTTCCAGTGTTTCTCAAACTTTTTTTATGAAGAAATACATTTTTAACTGCCTATATTTCCATTATTTTTAATATTATCGAAAAACGCCGAAACACCATCTAGATAATTTTATTTTCTATAAAAAGTACATACATTATAGTAGTGCTTCTCAAACTTTTTGTATAATTTGAATTAAATGACGATATCGTTTCATACAATTATACACTATATGGGGATTCTCAATAGTTTGATACTTAATCTTCAAACATACATACATAACATCAAGCTGTTTACATATTCGAGGTAGGTAAAGATGACTGAACTCCACACTACCCTAACTTAACATAAATGTTTTGTATAGAATTAAAATATCCAATAATTTGGATTTAAGTGTATATTGTTTGGTATGTATTCTTCAACTATATAAACTATCGCCATCAACAGTTAGATCTCTTGTGTTACATACAACTAGTGTTAAAAGATGCATAAATTCAATAAACAAATTGTATAAGTGGTGTGGTATCTGCTGCTACTGAGGTGTATCAGATCACTTAACACAAAACTCCAATTCAAAAGAGTTATTATTATTTTATAATTATAAATCATTAACCGCTCATATAAGAGCTATGTCTGATATTCCTGAGCACTTTAGTATATATTTTTACAGACATTTCTTATCACAATTATTTTTAATAGGACATACAAAATAAGTGCAATGATTGCATTATGAGACGATTGAGACATGGTATATTGTAATGTTTGCCTCGTGTTTAAAAGTCAAGCCCAATAGAGATAATGTATAAGCGTATTGCAAAAATCTTGTCTTTTTAATTCATATAGATTCTAGATGGGTCGATGACAGAGCGGTCAGCGCGCTGGGTTAGTAATCCAGTGGTCGCGAGTTCGAATCTTGCCTCAACCGATGTCGTTCACCTATAGCACAAGCATTCATGTTTAATTTAGAGAATATAGAAAGATATATAAGTACTTGTTAATTCTACTTTCATGCGTCATCTGCCATGTCCATGTCTCACTAGCATACATTAGAGTTGGTTCGACGATAGCATTTAAATAAAAAAAATAGCAAACTAATTTCACGGAAATGCTGAAAATTTTCCATACAAAATTTTATAACCTACTTTGTGCTGTGACTTGCTAGTGAGGAGTGTAGCGTTGGCCACAACCCACACGATTGACTTTGTTTTGTGAATTCATTTTTATTGTTGTAGATCATCTTTTCGTGTTTCGATGGGTTTCTTTGGAAATACTTCTTGCTTTTAGTTACCACCTAATTCAGGTTAATTAATAAAAATTAAGTTGGTAGATAAGAAGAAAGATTTTTTCTTACCTCACCATATTTTAAACCTTCCTGGCCACCCTAGTCCCTTTGAAGGCGTGGTTTGTTCATAGGCGGCGTGCGGGGTGGGAGCATGAAAAGCGGAAGGACCTTGAAATGCTGTATAGGCAGTGTGAGATGGGGAGGGGGGGTTCCCTTGCGGTAGGCCAGGTTGTGCGGGAGTGATGGAGGGGGAGAAAGAGAAAGGAGAGGACGGGCGCACGTGTCAAGGGCAAAAGCCTCTGACCGAATTCCCGCGCAAAATCTACTTCCGTTTTTTGAACCGCCAAGAAATCGCGGCACGTGTTACCGGGACGAGGACCCAGAGGGCAAATAAAGAGAAATAAAGTGATGTTGTTTCAACAATAAAATAATGTATGAACGGCACAATATACCACCTTCTGTTCTTATGTTTATTTCATCTCAAATAATATATTTCTCATTATATAACAGTACGTTAATATCCTTTGAGAACTTCTACCTATTGCACGGGTTTACCCTTTCATCCAGCAGTAGCAAAATACAGAAACTATTTTTGGCAACATTTGATCAAAAAAGTAAACAATACACACATGATATTCATAATCTAAAGGGATAATTGAAAATACAACAGGCAAAATAATAATTTATTTATTTATTAAAAGAAAAAAAAATACAAATCACACATACACATTTTTGTTTTATAACTAGTTGCATGTAACACATGAGATCCAACTGTCGATGGCGATAGTATGCATAATCAAAGAATACGTACCAAACTATAAACAACACAAATTAATAAATATTTGAAGATATTTTATTTTCTATATAAAACATGTAGGTATGTTTGTCAGGATAGGATAGTTTGGAGGTCAGTCTGTTTTTCCTACACAGAATATGAAAACTGTATGATGGTATGTATGTATGTTTGGAGATTTAAGTATCAAACTATTAAGTCTTCTTACATATTGTGTATAGGCGACTATAACCATACAAATTGTATGAAGTGATGTCGTCACTAAATTCAATTTTTATAAAAAATTAAAAAAAAAATTTGAGATGTGCTAATACAATGTTTATATCTAGTTGGGGTGTTTCGGCTTTTTTCGATATTTAAAAAAAATGGAAATATAGGCAGTTAAACTCATAAATTTATCATAAAAAAAATATTTTTCTTAATAAAAAATGTTTGAGAAACCCTGGAATTAAAAAAAAATTTAAGATTTTGTATTTGTCTATGTTTATACCAATTTTCAGCGTTCTAGCTTTTACGGTTTCTGAGATATATGGAAAAATAAATAAAAATTTCAAAAGTTGATAACCCCTGACTGAAACAAAAATTCACAATTCTGAGTATAAAAGCTTTGTAGGCCTATAACCGTCTATATATTCTGAAAATTTGGGCTCTGTAAATTGAGCGGATCAAAAGTTATAAGGGGGGGGGGACACACAGACACACACACACACACACACACACACACACACACACACACACACACACACACACACACACACACAGACACACACACAAAACTCACACAAAATGTTCTACTCCGAATTCTGAGTAAATCCATGTATTGGAACATATATGCTGCGAGGCCTCTAGTTGTTGTTACTAGCATGCAAAAAGTCCACTACGCCATACAAAATTTTCCTTCGTACACGTATCTTGGCTTAATAATGTAGATTCATTCAGAGAATTGAATTCTCATGAACGAATCGACAGTTGGAATAATTAAGTTGATATATATGTGCAATCACAATATTTCCCGTAGAGAAGTTATAAAGAAAAAATAGACGTGCTTAGAGATTAAGGTAGGTAGAGATAAAACTAATAATTGACTTTCAAAGCGATCCATGGCATGGCTCCCACGTATCTTTCAGATTTCTGCATCCCTCTCACCGTAAACGAGCGACAACAAACACTTCGGTCAGCCACCACATCCGTGATTGGCAAGTTGACTGAAATAAATAGAGTCAACACTTCATCCTTCGGTGATCGTGCTTTTGCTGTGGCCGGACCAGCCTCGTGGAATAAACTACCACCTGAACTGAGGCAAATCGACAACTTAGCACTATTCAGGAAACACCTAAAAACTCACTTCTTCCGCGAGTCTTTCAATAACCCCTAATATATTCAAAGCGCCCTTGAGGTGAGGTTATCACAAAAACGGCGCTATAAAAATAATCCAAATTTATTATTATTATTATTATTAAGTATAATTTAAAATTCACAAGAATGGCGTTTTTTTTAATCATTCATATAACATCATTTCCTCGACAGTTCATTCCATTCATACACAGGTCCCAAGAGGCTGTGATCTTTTTAGGCTTAGGCTGTATCGGTGATCTTTTTTACAATTTCCCTTTTGAATATAGATACATATACATACGAATATAGATTCAGATACAATAAAAATATCAATCAGTATGGTCATTAATTTTTTTACTATTTAATTGAATGCAATCGAATTTATTATGGCATATTTTATATAATGTTAGTGCATCAAATATTTTTCTTCTGTTGGTGAGACTTATCGTGTTGTACCTTTTAAGTAAATCGTATATTGGATCTGACGTTCATGACTTCTGTACTGCATACACCTAAGGAAGTTATATTGTATCCTTTCAATATTTGGCATAGTTCAGCAATGAATTTCACCACCCACTCTGAATGTTACATTTTTAGGTGTGACGAAGATGATGTGTTGGAACAAACGCACGTGTAGTGCTTCATTTTATTAGTTTTATTTATTATTTTTTAATTTTTAATTTTTGCATTGCTTCTCTGGCAACTAACGGGTACCTACTATATCAAATATATATTTAACACGCATTCAATAACAAGTTACCACATTCTGGAGACTTACGACATTAATCGTCTCACAGATCCAGACTGAAGACCCAATGGGACTTATAATTTTCAGATCGCAACTGAAATTTATCGGTATCGTTGTTTGACAAGAATCATCAGAATAGATCAGTATAAAAAAGCAAGGAATATATACATGTCGTACAAAAGTTATACCTACCAGACATTATGGATTCAAAGCAAAATTTGCATAATGTTTTAAATATTAATTTATACCAAATGTCAACTTTATAAACAAAATAACAAAAAGTTATCATCGAAATAAATGTTGATAAAATGAATTATGATGTGGCTAAAAATAATATTCATGTGTGGTACATATGGGACACATATATTCGGCGGTCAAAATTCACCTACAGATTTTATCGCCCGATCTAGAGAAAATACTGAAAATAATAAAAGTAAGGTTATTAATAAGATTTTATTGCTTCCAGTTCTATGAAAATATATCGTAGCGATGATTTGTACATTTTTTCTAGACGAAGCAAAAAAAATATTTAGTAAATAATATATATTAAAATTATTTGATGAAATAACACCACTAAATTTATCTCGGCACTAAATACCCGGTGACAGGAAAATTATTCGATAGACAATTATTCGAATGCTCAATTTTACGAAAATCAATTTTACGAACACACAATTATCAGAGATTACAACTGTTCGAATTTTTATGAGGTCATGTTGGTAGCATCGTTAGAGGAATAAACAATTCCAGGCATGGATATACCTGGAGTTAGGATGTCTCTGTACCCTGGGGTTACATCTTTCTGGTTGGCGTCTTTTAAAAAATAAAACTAAACAAAAATTTTAAGTGTCACCCTCATTTTTCTCTTTTATTTTCCCACATCAACTTTGGTATATGTAGCCTCGTGGAAGGCAAGAGGTTTCATCAACATCCATGATATTGAGACTATCCAACAATAATACAAGTAATTAAAGTCTATATCAAATATATTTCACTGGCAACAAATATGTCAAAAGGAGGCAACATAATGACACAAAAATAAATTTAATTCGGTAAATTCGGTTTTCTAACAAATGTTAGTTCGAATAATTTGCTTTCGGACAATTGTTTATTTATTTTTATTTATTTATTTAACTTTTTGTTCATAATATAAACAATTATAATGCACACTGGCGGGCTTATTGCCATTAGGCAATTTCTTCCAACCAACCAGATTACAGAGTGACAGAATTATACATGTACATCAATAAAAAAAATGAATGCTACAAAAGAACAAATAAAATATACATAACACCAAGATAAATAAGAAGAAAAACATCATAGAAACAAAGAAGGGATTGGGAAGGAATAAGAAGAGGAAATCGAGATCAGGTGTTTAGGGATAAATATTACGTAGCAAAGGGAAGGAAGGAAAAGGAGAGGGATCAGGTATTATCGGAGAAATATCCCTGCTTTAGTCTTCTCTTGAAAATGGAAAGCGAGTTTGACGAAGTTATATCAGGACTCAAATTATTCCAGAGAACTTGCTGAACGCACTTCAAAGGAAGAGCTGAAAAATTCAGTGTTGTGAATGGGGATAGTTAATGTAGTACGTTCAGCAGATCGAAGCGATAGGCCGTGATTAGATAAATAGGTGAATTTGGTTTTAAGGTACTGCGGTGAATTAGGATTAAAGAGCGTATTATAAAGAAGTGACAAAATATGTATATTTCGCCGTTGTCGTATCTTAGGCCAATGGAGAAGATTACGGTAAGAGGAAATGTGATCGAATTTTTTAAGTCCAAAGATGAAGCGGATACAAACATTCTGGAGGCGCTCGAGTTTGTTGATATGATCCTCGTTCGCATCCAAATAACAAACGTCAGCATAGTCAAGTAGAGGAAGGAGAAGCGATTGTGCTAGGGTTATTTTGCAATGCAAAGGAAGAACATTTTTGAGTCTGTTGAGAGAGTGGATGCTAAAAATTGTTATTCTGATAACTGATTTTCGAAAAATTGTTATTCGTATAAATGCACATTCGTACACTTGTGTTTCGAAGAATTTTCATGTAATCTAAATACCCAAGCGATATAAAGTTATTGATAAACTACAAGTTGTTCAAAAATAAAATTCAATGTAGAAGAGCTTGAGTATACATTGGTGTGTATGTGTGTGTGTGCATGTGCGCATGTACATATGATGTAAATGTAACTGTATAAAATTGCTTATAAGAAATTTAATGTCCTTTTGTTAGAAGTAATTAAGAAATAAATTTTAATTGTTTTCCACTACATATTTTATTATAATTTTAAAATGTTACTCTTGCCCCATACACCAGTGTCCATACTTTCAATGCGGTAGTAACATTGAATTGTTTCCTTTTTTATCTTAATTATAAAATGTACTTTTTTATTTCTTTGAAATAAAATAAAAATTAAGTAAAAAAAATAATTAGATGCTGCCCATAGTATGGGTGTAGAGGATACAAGTACCAGAGCCACACGAAAACAAACAAACAAGTAAAAAAAAATCTCCAAAAATCTCATTTTGTAAATTTATTTTCATATCGGTACAATTGGAATATTTTTATATATAAAAATATTGGACAAACCGTAATTTTAGTAATACCTTCTTCTAAAAAAACAATTTTTAGAAACTACAAAATTGAATTCCATACAACAATTTAAGTATGTGAGGTCCAAAATGTGGTCAGATGGGGGAGACAGCGTCCACGATACTGGTATCAGCATCTGTAGAGGTTGAGTCATACGATTATCCCACACACCAAGTACCAAACGGACAGCGTCAACCAGGAAGACCTCCGAAACGATGGAGATACAGCCGGAGCTTAGCATTTCTCAAGAGGACCATTCTGTGAAAACAGACTCTTGAGTCTACATCAAGATGAAGAAGAAGAATTCAATAGACGCAATGATTTGACCAGATGTTAATATTTCACGAAATAAGTTATTTGACATTTACACATCAAAAGAGAAGGTTTAATCCTAATCCCTGTGCTTCATATGAAACCACCTGATTACATCTTTATAAATTTTTAATAATATATATTTATTAGATTAGTTTCCGATTGACGATGTTTCGCAAAATATGGACATCAATTATGCAGTGATTTTAAGAGATATTTGCCTATAATTTATTAATACATAATATGGTTTGTGTAACATTGCACCCCCCTGCTCACGATATGAAATAAAAACATATTAATATTATGAAATTGATCAATATTTGGCGATGTCATGTTGTCGATGAAGACTCCTAATATGTCATCGTAAGACATACTACGTGCTGTTTATTAAATATTACTGACCTTGCTTGTTACATTAGACATAATACGCTGGTTCATCAACTATGCAGATTATTTTATCCAACAATAATAATCAGCGTATCACTAATTAATAAGAAAGTTTTCGTAAAGAAGACATATAAAGGGGTTTTCTTTGTTATGGAGTCCTGAGAAAAACAAATATATTTCGAGTATAATTGGAAATCAGTTACATTATTATTCTTTTACTTAAAACACCTACGTAATTAGTGAGCACCTACACTATGAGTCAAATAATGACACGTTTCGGGAGCAGAGTCCTTTCAACGACAAATTCACACATATTCAATACCCATTTAAAAAAAAAATTGTAACAGCTACAATGAAAACATGGAAAATAAAAACAATAAATAATTGCCTAATGTAATTTAAAAGTACGATAATTTTACATCTAACACAATAGATGTGTGTACATTTACATTAAATCACTTTTTGAAGTCGGCGCCAAAAACATTTTATTTTTATTTGATGTAAATAAATATATGACTAGTCATATATTATGTGTTGTGTTAGATGTTAAATAACGTGCTTTTTAATTAAATAAGGCTAAGATTTTATGCATTTTTATCGTTTGATTTTTCATTTTTTAAGTACTTTTTTTTAAAATATTGAATATATGCATTTGTCTTTGAAGTCAGTTTTTTAGTCGGTCGGTTTTTGGAGTCGGGTTTTTAAAATCAAATTTAAATTTTCCTATTCAGTGATGTTTATGAAGGTACATTTTATAGGGGTACCTACTAAGGTGACTCTGCTGATTTTCAAATATCGCGCAATTGAGCTTGAGATTTCGTAAATGTGAAATTTGACGAGAATAAAATCTCTGACGCTCCTAAATACATACCAATAACTTCTAAATTATCACTTAAACATCGAAAACACTGTAAGTGTTCATAAAAATTAAAATATCTGACCAAGACGAGATGAAGTTACTCTTTTCTAACACAAAAACCTAAATCAGTTAACTTGGTAAATAATTATTCGCCCATATAATCGTCATCTGTAAGACATATTTCTCATATAGATCGCAAACTCCTTTGCAAATTGAAGAATTTGGTGATTTTTTCTTATAAGTCCCATTATCAGAACTCGACGAAATTCGTATGTGTAATCATCTATGAAGCATTCTCTTCATATTAAAACATAAATCATGAAAATCGTACAATTTTGTAAAGAGTTCTTATAGCTAAAGTGAAATGTGAAGTGTGATCATGGATTTAATGATCATGGGGGCATGTCTGGTCAACTGGCGAAATCAAAACCATCCATGTTTACCCTTATCATGGATATAATTATCTTATAGAGTTCTCTAACATCGTAAGATACTATAAAACTCCATAACATAATTTTGTCCATGATGTGGGTACTGGTTGTTTTTTATTTTGCCAGTTGACCAGCCTTGCCCCCCTGATATTGACCAAATGGAACTAATCGGAAGATAGCCCCTCTCTAATGAAAAAAGAATCATCGAAATCGGACAACGTGGTAAAAAGTTATTGCAACATACCTACATAAAAGATAAAAATTAATAACCTCCTTTAAGTCGGTTAAAATAAAAAAATGCAAGTAATTATTTTCAAAGGCTTCCAAATTTTAAAACATTTGTAAGCACTTTTTGAAATTTACGTTCACAACTGTCGATTCGTTCAAGAGAATTTATTTCTCTTAATGAATCGACTGCTAAGCCAAATACTCTAGATTTGTATGGACAGGTCTACCTATATTTTTCATGGGTTTTACAACTTTGAAATCAATAAATACCAAATTAGAGACATCGCAGCATATATCTTCCATATATAGATTAACTCAGAATTCGGCGTAGAACATTCAGTGTGTGTGTGTCCCTTATAACTTTTGATCCGCTTGATTGACAGAGCCTAAAATTTCAAAAAGTATAGAAAATTTTAGGCCCACAGAACTTTTATGCTCAGAATTTCGATTTTTGTTTTAATCAGGGGGTGCAATTTTTAATTTTTACTTTATTTTTCCATACATCTCAAAAACCATAATGCTAGACCATTTAAAATTGGTATAAATATTGAAAAAAACAAAATCTCAAATTCATTTTATTTAGTTACTGTTTTGATATCGAAAATCTTCAAAACACCCCAACTAGATAATTTAATTTACTATAAAAAATATGTACTTTATAGTAGTACGTAGTACCTAACACTTTTTTTAACAATTTTTGTAAAACTTCAATTTATTTATTTTTTTAACAATTTTTTGGTACAGAGTATATAATACATATTTACTATAACATACATATACATACATACACTTATATACATCTATTACACATACCAAAAATCCCACAAGGCTTAGCCTGTTTGTGGGCATACCGTAATAAAATTAGAAATAAAAATTTTGATTGTTACATAACTTACTTCCGATGGCCGTACAACTCCGGTAGAGCTTTAGCCTCCTGAACAATAGCTTTCCAAGCCTTCCTGTCAGCTGCAGTGGACTCCCAGTCATCACAAGCATTCAGCACGTTCAGATCTCGAGTAACATTGTCCATCAATCTCTGCCTTGGTCTTCACAGGGGTATCTTGCTCACAGGGTTATTTTATATGTTACATGTCAACAGTTTTTTTGTTAATGCATATGAAGTGATAAATATATTTAAAAATGATAAAGCATAATATATTGAATGTGAATAGAATATAAATACATAATACTCCTTTAAAAAAAAATAACTATATTAAGAGAAAACAAAACAAAATATAAACAACAGAAAAATAAAACAAAATAGAAATAATAATTCATTAACGACATCGTTTCATACAATTTGTATGGCAGTATACACTATACAATATCTACGGAGACTCTCAATAGTTTGATACCATAAAAAGCATCAAGATGTTTTCATATTCTGGGTAGGAAAAAGTACAGACCTCCATACTATCCTATCTTGACATACATACCTACATGTTTTGTATTAGATATTTTAAAATATTTAATAATTTGGATTTAAATGTTTTGTACGAATTTTTCTACGAATTATCGTCATCTACAGTTAGATCTCATGTGTTACATGTTGAAGAATTAAATGATAATATTATTAAAAAAATAGTAATGCAACGTTTGTAAATCGTTGATAGTGAGGCCTGTCCTTGCACTTGAAAATATTTTATCGGTGTTTATAAGCGGGCATATCGCTGCAAATAATAAGAGCTTGGAATAACACGTTCATAAGTATTACGTATATATGTATGTACAATGTACATACAATGCTGTATACGAATACTTGCAGACACGATATATTTATCCCGCTATCGTTCAATATATGTACATCTACATATGCATTACTTTACACATTTACCAACATACACTAAATTGTCAATTGATATAATGTTTAAACGAACACGAATATATTTGTTTTTTCTTTCTTTACAGTTTTTAACCATTTATATAAATGGTTATAATATAATTTACAATAACTAAACGACATCTATCATATATGAAAAATATCACAATTTATAATAATACAAAAATAATTTTATTTATTTATTCATGAATATAAAATAAAGTGGTTACACAGCAGGATTTAAAATCTATGATAGTAATACAAAACAGTGATAAACAATAAGAAGAAAAAAAATACAGTATCAAAAAATATCAATAAAAATAACTTTGTTTAAACCACTTGTTTTATTCAAAAAATGAATGAATAACACCTCTACATGTTTCGGGAACCACGTTCCCTTCCTCTGGAGGATACAAAGTATACTAATGACATAATGAACAATATAGACTTAAACTAACAAGGTGGGTGGAGTATAGGCGGGGTAAAGGGTGGGGCGTTTGCAATAAAATGATTGGTTTATTCAGGAGTGGGTTTTTTCGCTATTGATTGGGAATATATTTAATACTGGATTGTTGGGGAAAAGTATTTGGCTATTTACAATATTATTTTTCTGATTGACATTCTTTCTTATTTCTAATACTTCCAAACTATCTAACTGTCTATTGCTTAAATTATTGTGGAGTATTTTTAAACCTAGATTAATGTCTTTACCCCGCCTATACTCCACCCACCTTGTTAGTTTAAGTCTATATTGTTCATTATGTCATTAGTATACTTTGTATCCTCCAGAGGAAGGGAACGTGGTTCCCGAAACATGTAGAGGTGTTATTCATTCATTTTTTGAATAAAACAAGTGGTTTAAACAAAGTTATTTTTATTTTTTATTGTAAATTTAAAATGTTACCACAAAGTAAATAATCGTATATCGAAGAAGTCAAAAAATATCATTTACATACGGAAACATACTATATTTTTACATTATATATACATACAAACGTAAATGATAAAACATATGAGGAGAAATACAATAAATTGCTTATTTACATGTCAAAAATAAGGAATAAAAAATCATTGGATACAGATACCAAATATATGAAAAATAATATAATTTATAAAAATTACAAAACTGATCGCCACTTCATACTACAAGAAAGAGTGCAATATAAATAATACGTATAGTATTTTATTTAAAAGCAAATTTGAAATAGACTTTATTTATTATTTTATATACCAGATGCAAACAACATTTGAAATCATATTTTTTATTATTTAAAATTTTATAGAGCAAAATGCGTGCTAAAAATGTGTGAGCTGTAAATATCATTCACAAAGATGTAAACAGCGGTGGGCCTAACATTAAACCCTGCGGAACATCATGTTCATTCTGATCTAAAACCATGGACTAGGTACTATCGTTTGCATTTTTTTGCATATATCATACAACTCCACTGAACAAGCAATAATCTCCAAGAATATTTATCTTTTATAAATATCTTCCATCACGTCATGTAAATTTATACTTTTATAAAGATTATCTAATTACATTCCATTTTCATTAGAAATTTCACCAGCCAGTTGTTGTGGTTTTTTTCTTAGTTTTCCTGTTCCGCGTTCCTTCAAGGTTTCACGAACCACACAAAGTGAGTCAATGTATAATTTTATTTGGATGCTATCAAAATAATATTTCACAATTGGTACTAAAGAATTTGAAAAAATAAAAACAAGTATTCAAGAATCAATCAAGAAGATTCATTATATTAAATACATAGTAAATAATTTCTTGGTTGTGCTGTAGATAAAACTAATATGTTGGGTTGTTGTATTACTAAACTAATGCTTGAATGAAAAACTGAGTTTAGTCAAAACAAATAATTAAATGTTTTCAAATTTTAACATTTTTTAAAAGTATCGTGTTTTGAAATTACGATTTCTGATACTTCAATGACTCAGAAACAAGATTGTCGACCGAATGTGGTCGTAGGTTATATTTGTTCTCTAAATACTTTTTGTGTGTGACGAAAAACGACCCTTAGTACCCCCAAGAAAGTTGAACCACCTTTTGAAAAACAGACCAAAACCATTCCAACAATTTAACGCAGTTTTCTCTCACACACGGGTAATGAAATTTCGCACAAATAATCCAACATACGATAGAAATGTACCAACTTCTCACCCAAACTTTGAATTCATTTCTCTGGAGAAGGTTCTCCTGTGACACATTGTGGATTGGTCGACATTTGCAATTTCTGCCCTTAATACATTAGACGTCGAATTTCTTAACAGAACCACTCAAAATTTCCTTTTTTGTCTCCGAGTTAAAAGTGAAGTGTATTTGTTTTAACAAAATTTGCATTTTCAAATAATGTCGTGAACTTTTTTACAATGCGACAACATTCTGTTTAATCCTGATCACGACGGATCTAATAGTGTGAATCTCAAGGATAGGGATAGAAATTCACACCGGGAAAATAATACGTAGACGTTTCAGAGAAAATTGCATAATACCTTATCGGAAAGTTTCAACAGCGATACGATGTATATGACTTTTCGACGAGAACCGCTGTACGTGAACTTGCACTTGACTTCGTGTGTACTCACTGACCCTCCTAGATAGTCTGCGGAAAATTCATGAGCGAGAAATGGGAGGTTTATTAAAAGGTTCGACCATGCATACCGTATGATATTTTTATTATAAAGAATGGTTTGGTTTCACGTCGCCGTGCCGTCGTATTACTGGTGAAGTTTCCCCGATATGTCCGCGCGTTGTCGTCACGCACACCGACGCACGCGAGACGGCTTGGTGCAGTGTCTCTATGCAGTGCATTGTATCTATGTGTGCGTATGTATACTACACAGGGAGGGTTGATAATAAGACTGTGGTAGTAAAAAGTTATGTATGTGATTTTCACATTAACACTTTCTCTGAAGACATTTTATGGGTGAAAATTGTTTTTCACATAGAAGTTAATTATTTATTTAAGAAATTTATTTATTTATTTATACATACACTGATAGATATTACAAGAATTATCGATTATACAATGCCATGCTAGGCGAAAAACCTGTACCGGGGTCAATGCATCTCGAGACAGTGACAATATATTAGTTGATGCCAACATCAATCATAAATAAAAATTGATAATATTACTAATAACAACGAAAATGAAAAAAACATATATAATAAAACACAATATAAAAAAACTTGGAGCAAAAGCAAGTATAGGGTCAAAAGCTATGGGTGAAAAATCTCCTCTGCATAGTGTCTGCCTAATACTAAAAGCCAATCCTTTATTTTAGTTTTAAAGGCCTGTTTACTATTACTATTACTGTTTACTATTTCCTGTATGTTTAATTTTTTTGTCGAGCTTATTGAATGTTCTAGGAGCAATGACTAAACTGATAAACTGATACTATCAAAAGAAATGTTGCAAGTATGATTTATACATTATATTGGTATGAAAATAATAATATCAATTCCTTTTTCAGTATATATGAAATATTTTTTTTGCATATATCACGATAAAATATTTTTTTAGTTAACTAAATTCAATCGTTCCATAAATATTTCCTTCATCTAGCCACTTTTTTGACTATTTTCATGATTTTTAAAATATTTGGTAATTCATGATCTGGAAAAGAGATATTTGCCTTCTAGAAAGATCTCTATACTTACTTAGTTAACATTATTCAGTCAGTGTTTTTTTTTCAACCAGTTATGTAATTGTAAACAGAACTTAATATACTTTGAACCACCACCTTGAAAATATTTGATCCAATTATATAAATACAGTATTTTTTTAATTTAATTTTATTTTACTATATTAATTTAACATGCACCCAATAACAAGTTGATACATTCTGGATACTTACGATATTTATCGTTTTACAGATCCAGACTGAATGCACAATTAACAACTTTGTCGCCACCGGGAATCGAACACCTCTCATCAGCCAGATATCCAACCAACATGAGTCATGAAGGTCGAACATTACTTAATATTTTTTTACATAAATTAAAGGTTATGTAAAATTGGTAATGACACTATAAGAAAAAATAGTTTGTATAAATATTAAAAACATAGATGAATAAATAACTCGCCAATCGGTTTTTAATGAATGAATATGTCCTTGTTTTAAGCATATATCCGAATGTGCATATATATTTTTAAAATAAAATGTTTGTAGCAAGGTGAACGAACGAACAAAATTTGAACACAGGTCCACTGGGACGTTACTCCAGTGCTCTTCCGACTCATCCATTCAATATTGATATTGCCGACCGCCGTGGCACAGTTGGAAAGCCGTTCGGTTTCTGTGCGGGCGTCCTGGGTTCGATTCCCAGCAGAGGAGAAATTTATTTTAATTTATTTCTCAGGCGAATATTGCTTTTCAGGGCTGGAAACACTGGTTAGTTGGAAGAAATTGCCTTACGGCAATTAAATCTCCACTTGCAAAGGGTGCAAGGAAGTGTTTGTTATTATTATTATTACATAAAACCTTAAATTTAGGAGTTATTCTTCTCGGGCAACTAACAGGTAGGTACTATATCAAATATTAATTTAACACGCACCCAATAGCAAGTTGCCACATTCTGGAGACCATCATCTCACAGATCCATACATCAATCGTCTCACAGATCCAGACTGAAAACTCAATTAAAAACTGTGTCTCCACCAGGAATCGAACCCGGGACCTTTGGATCAGCAGTCATATACCTAACCAACTGAGTCATTATGGCCGACTTAATATTCATATTGTGTTCACATTGATATGTTTAGGCTATTATAATATATACATTCTTACGGAAGTACATATGTACAAAATACACCTATCGTCATGTTACCATAGTATATGTAGGAAGTTAAAATTTTGTAAACATATTTTCAAGGTAAGAATTGTATTATTGATTGTTGTATGAAATAACTTTGTGAGTTTGTAGATCAAGGTCTTTAAACAATTAAATGTTTGTTTTAGATTTTATTAGAATAAAGTCTCCAAGTAGGAAATAATAATAAATAAACATAAATAAAAATGTACTTGTTATTTAGAAGGTACTTACTTATCTAGTTACATTCACAACTAAAACTTTAAGTATTATATTATAAACTTTTTTTAATTACTAAATATAATTTATATATAAAAATATTAAAAACAATAGTGTTTTAAGCAACGAGTACAATAATTCATGGCCTTAATTCCTTGATTTAGAAGGGTTATTTTAATTAAACGTAATTTATTATCATACATGTCATAATAAACATTAACTATAGTATATTCTTTATAGAGCTAATCTGATATAAGTTATTTCAACAAACCTGTCATAAAAAATGTACTGTAAATCTTAAACTCAAATAATTTTTTTTATTTTTTTGATTCAATAACTTTTTTTCTATAAATTTGATACGTTCAAACATTGTCGACACAGAAAACTCTACTGAATTAATTTAAAAAAAAATGTAAATGATGTGGATGCAGAAAGATGAGGATTGGTAAGCTGGATATATAATCTCTTGAAAAAATAACTGTTTAAATTCTAAACTATTTTATCTATAATACAAATACTAAAATTCTTAAATTTTAAATTTCGCCTGTATTTACAATAAGTATTTGTCTTTAACATTAATAATGTTATTTAGGACCTGCTCAAAAGTAATAAATATATACATACGTTTATAAAAAAATAGACACACAGTTACTTTATAAATAAAAGTTCCCTATTAATAAAAGTACTAACCCACTTTCAAATGTATGTGAATATATTTTCATTATTAACGAAGTATGCGTGTAAGTATTAAAAATTAAAAGTGCACCGTATGCGAAAGTGTTACAATATAAAAGTACATTGAGCGCACAACATGCATCCATCCACAATATTATGTACTTACTATCTCGACTAGACTCAACTTTACTATCCCCCGCGCGGCGCGGCCCGATCCGATAGATTCACTTTCGACGGCTCGGCCCGCTCAGTCGGAGAAAGTCGGCCGTACATAGCGGTCTAGTTCTCGCATGCGCTACGCCGCGGAGCTCTACGACGATCGTAGTCACACGGACTTCTATACGTAGCTCGAACCAACTCCCGAAATGTATGAGAACCTAACTTAAATTATTTTCGCTCGCTACGAAACTACTATCCCTTTATTTTTTTTCACTTGTTGCGTTAAATGCTGAAAGACGAAATAATATTTTTTAAAGTTTGTTTTGTTTTCCATTTGACAAGTTTAAGTTGTGAAAAGATTTTGTTTACATTTTATGATTTCTGTATTTTTTTTTTATATTAACGGGTTTTAAGACATGTTGCTTGGATGTATAATTTAGTGACTATGTATTTATTATTTATACACATGTTCATGTGACACTTTATTTATATCAAAAAGTGCTTTTGTATATTTATCGATTGCTACTTTGACTTGTATTATTAAATACATAATATTATTTGTGATAACAGTATACACATACATATTGGATAAGGTGACATTTTAAATTATAATATAAAACGATGTGTTGTGACTCAGTTGATTAAAAAGGTATTTGTGACAAATGTCAAAATAAAACTTTTTGAGAAAAGAAATGTTGTGATTTTTTTACATGTATAACATATTCCAGTTGGAGATATTTAAATGTGTTGAAAATTGAAAAAGTGCCGTGCATCCGAGTGATATAACAATATAATATATAATATGTGAATCAAATGTGCAATTAGTTGGATAATTCGGCTTGCATTACACTTTGCCGGTCGAGCTCCGTCGTCCGTGACAGCAACGGTCAAGGCCATCCCCTCTCCTGCACTCATCTGTCAGTGGCTCACAGACCGCGAAAAAGACCCGACTACGCATCGCCCAGTCGTAAAAGTTCGGATATAAATTATGTAGTTTTTTTTTGGGCGAACAGGTGTGACCGCTGTGTTATTCACGAATAATCTTTGTTTGCGTTCGCTTTTTTTAACATTGCGGAAGGTTATGTTCAAGTTCATCACCTCTCGGCGGACAGATAAGGTAGAGTGAGATAGAGATAAAGCCGGTACTTTGACGTTGGGACGATTTTCATATAATCATGCAGAGCTTCGTGAAGCTGTCTCCCAAGAGGGAGGTAGAATGCCGCAGTAGAAGCGTGAGTCCCGTGTCGGAGCCTGGACTGGTAGTAGACGAAGTGGATCACGAAGAGACTGTAGAGGAACAGCGGCTTAGTCCGATTACGGACCATCCCAGGGTGATTATTGAACCGAGTCGCATAGTCACTCCTAAAATGGAAGTCTTGGACTTTAGAAATTGCGATATAATTAGAACGGCTCCCAAAGTTCCCTCGCCGAGGTTTAGAGATTCTGATGATTTGTTGGTAAGGTACACTAACGGTTGCAAAGAGGAAACCGCTAAGATGTTTAGAGAGAACGGCCAGAGAGAAGAAAGAGTCATATTTCGTGACGCGGACGGTTGTTTTAAGGAACAGCAGCGGTTGAGAGAACAGCAGCGAGCTGCGATAGAAATGTGCAGACCGGGACTGCAAGTAGTGGCTTTACCTCAGGAAGAGTTCAGGCCGCCTCCGCCAGCACCCCCAGCTCCTCCCCTGGTGTCCTCCACCAGCCCTGGAGTCATCACCCATTGCCCCATGAGACCGCCACCTCCACCTCCGCCCAAGCCGCCCAGACATATCCTGGACAGAAACATTCCTCACGAGGAGCCTTCAAGTTCAATTCCTGATCTAGGTGAGACCTCGCTATTCATAAATTGACTGCATTGCAATATCGAAAAACGCATTACACGTGTGTGAAATGAATACATATTAAAACATTATAACAAGATATTTATTACAGATTATCCCTACGTATGTAGATAACATTTTATTGATAAACTATAAATTTCATAATATTATGGATTTTTAGGTTATTATCAAACATGAATATTGGTTTATTATCACTGGTATTATGAGTCATTACTAGTACATAGTTCATAGTTACATATTATTTCGGCAAACAAGTCAAATCTGAATATTCAAAAAGGTATACGTACGTAGATATTAGATCGCATTTTATTGTACATCTTTATATTTAAATTGTTACTTATGTTGGTTTCCTATATGTATTTTTATTGAAGATAGTAAAATTAGTATTATTATGACTTTTTATACATTTGTCTTTTTTATGGAGAATGACGTTTATGTGTAATTTAAACAAATCCACCTTCGATTACTAGAAAAGTACTAAAGATGTCATCATATTCCGGCTTCTTTAGCTACTAGATAATTTCATTTTATCAGCTTTCGTTGCTTTGTTTTTAGACACTTGTCAACCGTAAATGGTTGCATCGATTCTCAGTGGGTTTGCATTTTGTCACTACGATTAACGGTATAATACACATTAAACGTCTCTAAAAAGTTGACAATTATAGTACCTTATTGTAATTACGAACCAAATCTTACTTAATATAATAGGTTGAACGTAATGACCAAACTGCGAAATTATATTAGTATTCTCTGTTCATCACTCTTACTCCTTGAACATTTTTTCCAATACAATTTAAAGCAACATTATCCTCTTAATACGCTAAAACTTATATGGTTCGATTATTTAATACAAAATATTTAATACATTAAACTCGAAACGGACGTAACTTCATGTCCCTGAGTTCAAGACATAAAAAACATGACAATAGACACCATTGGTTGAGTGACTATATATGGTAGGTATTAATTTATTATATTTTTGATTCACAATATTGTATCAAGGTCATTGGAATGAAATAATTCGATCATTTCATATTATTGTCGTCATCACCTATTGACATAATATTAAAATAATTATTTCAAGGTGGTTCTGTTCATACCCGATTGTATATAAGAATATAGACATATTATATAAAGCATTAATACTTCCTTATTAGTTTCTAGTTTGTTATAATAATATATGCTCGTTACTCATAAATGAAATAATCTATTTTTTCACATAACACAATGTTTTATATATACGTCATTTATTTTAAAGTAAATTGGAAAGAATTGCCATTAGGCAATGAAGTCATCATCATTGGCGCTACAGATCTGTGTGGACCCTGCACTCCTCCAGAATCTTTCTCCAGCCGTTCCTGTCCTCCGCCGCTCTCCTCCAGTTTGCAATTCTGATCACCCTTATGTCGTCTTCTGTTTCATCCAGCCATCTTAGCTTGGGTCTACCTCTACTTCTTCTTCCCTTTGGATTAGTGTTAAGAATCTTTTTAGGGATGTGATCATCATACTTTTATGACCTGTGCAATGTTAAGTTCATCATATTATAATGCCTGTAGTTCATGATTATATCGCATCCTTCAAAGTCAATTATCTTTTATCTTTCTCAGGATTTTTCTTTCAAATATTTAGACTATTTTCGTCTCTTTTTCTTAAGATCCAACATTCAGCTCCATACACATTTGGACAAGGACATTTGTTTACCTTGTAAACAGTTTGGACCTCGTGTACTTTATCAGACCAATTTGGCAATAATGCCACCACTCCCAAATCGGCTGTATTAAAGTTTATAAATTTAAGCTTTATTGTACCCAGTAGAAGTAGCGAGTATATTTACAAAAAAAAATTTAAGATAGTATCTCCTCTGCTGAACTCAGTATGCAGGCACATAAACCAAACGTCTTACCATATACTGCAATAACAATACAAAAATCTATGGAAACAAATCTCATGTTTATATACTTACTTACTCAGCCTCTTCTTGAGTCTAGTATTGGACAAAGGCCTCCCGCTTGGACTTCCACTGGTCTCTATCCTCTATCATTCTTCGCCATTCTGGACCTGCCATTTTTTTGATATCATCGGACCATCTAGTCTGGGGCCTGCACACGCTTCTGCTTCCTGTTCTTGGCCTCCAGTCCCTCACAACTTTTGTCCATCGGTCGTCCGGACATCCGAGATATATGGCCCGCTACACTCCACTTTAACTCCGCTATTCTTTTGGCCACATCCGCTACTCCTGTGTTCTTCCTAATCCATTCATTAGTTTTGAGGTCCCATAGCGAGATATTCAACATTCTTCTTTCCATCGCTATTTGTGTCACCCTTAGCTTTTCCATCATTCTCTTAGTCAACGCAGCCCATCCTAGACCTCTTCTTCTTTCTAGTTTCCCAGTTTCATGGTGTGACCGTGGTAGACATATGATTCTACTCTGCCAATATCTTGACCATCAATTTTTATGGGTTCTGAACCTATAGAGGACATCATTATTGTGTTATTAATGTTCATTTTTAGTCCCACTCTAATGCATTGATTCTTGAGGTCTGTTAACATTAATTTAATTTCTTGCTCTGTATTGGCAAATAGGACAATGTCATCAGCGAATCTAAGGTTGTTCAATCTTTCTCCGTTTATGTTGATTCCATGTTTATATAATTAATCATAAAGCGCCCTTTAATGACACAAGATCATTCCAAGGGCGCTTGATATTTACCTGTTAATCATTTTTTATGCAAGCTGTCATTAAAATTTTCCACTATATCAGGTTGGAAAATATAAATATTTACTATTTCATATAATGTGCAATTGAAGCACCAATCTAAAAGATGTTTCTAACTGCAAATTGATTAAAAATATGCAATAAATTAAAAATATGCTAATTGTATGCATGTTTTTTAAAACAACACCAGTCAAAAAAATGCATTTCTTCTACTTTTCTATTAATTATTTAACAAAATTTTTTCATCAATTGTGCTGTAACAAATTTAATTAATATATCTTTTATATTTTTTCTAACAGTTGAGATATTGGATATTTTCGATTCTGGTGGTAAATATTATAATGAAGTTCTCATTATAATGTTCTGATTTAATGAGGTTCTGACTATAGAAAATTAACAAATAGATGGGAAAAAATGAACTTGTTAATGTCTACTCAAAATACAAGCCGTGTATTTGATTATAAAGGAATCCTCAAGTGGAGTTTCGTTGTGAAAACCTTTATTGTTAAGAAAGCATAACATCTAATTAAGGTTTTATTTAATAATTACGAAATTGGCTTACGTTTCCACTGAAATCCTAGACATAAATAAACTAAGGGAGAGAAGCGATCAACAAATAATAATAACAAAATAAATAAAAAATATATAATAAAAACAAATGCAGAAAGAATATTTAATTTTGTATTGCTTCACGGGGAACTAACAGATGTCGAGTCAAATATTAATTTAATATGTACATAATAACAAGTTACCAAATTCTGGAGACTTGTGATATTTATCGTCTCACAAATCCTGTGTCTCCACCGGGAATTAAACCTAGAACGGGGCCTACAATACCCCGTATTCAGTAACTATTGGAACTAAATTAGGAACGTTCTAAAATTGTAGATTTTATATTTACGGTCTTATTTCAGCGTTATAAAATATAAACATGGACTAAATGGAATAGGAACATACCTATTTTGGCCGGAACGTTCTTAAAAAGTTACTGAATCAGACGTATTATGAATAATTATGAAAATTAAAAAAAATTCATCATTTTCATAATCCAACTGTCGATTCATTCATGAGAATTCAATTCTCTTAATGAATCGACATTATTAAGCCAAGATGCGTGTACGAAGGAAAATTTTGTATGGTGTAGTGGACTTTTTGCATGCTAATAACACCAACTAGAGGCCTCGCAGCATAAATGTTCCCATACATGGATTTACTCAGAATTCGGAGTAGAACATTTTATGTGAGTTTTGTGTGTGTGTCTGTGTGTGTGTGTGGTGTGTGTGTCTGTCCCCCCCCTTATAACTTTTGATCTGCTCAATTTACAGAGCCCAAATTTTTAGAATATATAAACAGTTATAGGCCTACAAAACTTTTATGCTCAGAATTGTGATTTTTTGTTTCAGTCAGGGGTTATCAACTTTTGAAATTTTGGTTTATTTTTCCATATATCTCAGAAACCATAAAAGCTAGAACGCTGAAATTGGGTATAAACATAGACAAATACAAAATCTCAAATCAGTTTTTTTAAAAAAAATCCAGGGTTTCTCAAACATTTTTTATCAAGAAAAATATTTTTTTATGATAAATTTATGAGTTTAAGTGCCTATATTTCCAAATTTTTTAAAAATATCAAAAAAAGCCGAAACACCCCAACTAGATAATTTAATTTTCTATAAAAAATATAGACGTTGTATTAGCACATCTCAAATTTTTTTTAATAATTTTTATAATAATTGAATTTAGTGACGACATTGCTTCATACAATTTGTATGGCAATCGCCTACACACAATATCTAAATAGACTTAATTGTTTGATACTAATCTCCAAACATACATACATACCATCATTCTGTTTTCATATTCTGGGTAGGATCAATGGACTGACCTCCATACTATCCTATCTTGACATACATACATATGTAGGTACATGTGTTGTATAGAAAATCAAATATCTTAAAATATTAAATAATTTGTATTTATGGGATTATAGTTTGGTACTTATTCTTCAACTATACATACTATCGCTATCGACAGTTGGATCTCATGTGTTACATGCAACTAGTTATTCAAAATACGTCTAATTCAGTAACTTTTAAGAACGTTCCGGCTAATATAGGTACGTTCCTATTCCATTTAGTCAAAGCTGATATTTTATAACGCTGAAATGAGACCGTAAATTTAAAATCTACAATTTTAGTATGTTCCTATTTTTGTTACAATAGTTAACGAATACGGGGTATCGTACATATGTAAAAAAGTCTGTCAATACAAGAATTATGGCGCTTGTTTTCTTTTTATAACTATCCCATAGAGGATAAGGTGACCGTGTATTTTCATAGCCCATTCAAACTACCGTATGGTTGATAATGATAACTTGTTGACATTATATAAGTGAATGTAGTCATTAGTGTTAATAAAACACCAATATTATCGACCGCTACCTATGAACTGTGAGCAGTAGTGAGCACACGGAAGTGATCCCATAAGCAACATCAGCTAGTGGCAAGGTCTTGCGTGTAATTTATTCATTCAGCAGTCCACCTCTGTTAACCGTGCAACAGCATAAACATAATACGTCACTTAATAGCTTAACCTCTTCATCATCAGATACTAAAACCACACCGACCTTTCTCAGGTGGCAAATATTCAATCAAACAGTTCATACGCCACTCTTGTCTATTTTAAGAAACCTCACCAAAAAGCTCTGATATGAAAATATGTTTGAGTTATATCATTTGGTTGTAGTTTTAGATGGCTTTTTGGTCGAGCAGTTAGTGCGTTGGATTAGTAATCCATTAGAAGCTGGTTTATATCTTGGCTCTTTGTTTGCTTAGTTTAAGGACTGTATTTGATATTGTTAGGACATTAATCTTTGAAATTTCATACCAGATTTCAATATTAAAAACTCATATCCCATACCGAGCACAGTATCAATATACATGGCAGAATGTTTCTTTGATTTTCTTATAATTTTACTAATTCTTTATTTACTAGCAAACTGTAAAGTTGGGCATTAGTTATATACATTTAAGGAAAATATATTTATATTATATTTTTCCATTGTGCAAGTAAATTCACATATAATTTTGGTAAGAAATATAATAATAGTGGTGCTAGACCTTCTATAGGTCATATTTGTCAAATGAGGAATCTTTGATTTTTATTTGTTACGAATCTACTGCGATTCATCTGTAGCTATTTTTGTTCCCGTCCATCTTTTGATATAAAGATATATATCAATATAATATAACATTACATAATAAACGAAATGAATGAAGGTTATCCGATGTTTCTAATAAACAACTTCAAATATAATTTACACCAGATCTTCAGAAGATTCGTCCAAATAATTGTGAAAGTATTATTGATTGACGGCAAGTTTATCAAAGTGGAAAGAAAAAAATGTGATAGGATAAGGAAACTCAATTAATTTTTCGAATGGAAACAGTTGCCATAATAACCAAGCAATATTGAATACTTTATATCACGTACCCAACAAAGTTATCAAAGAGCTCAATTGTATTAGGCGATTCACCCTGCAAAGAGTGCTTGCTTTGTGCTAATTTAATTTTTACTGTTTATAAGGAAAGTTATTTTTGATCATATGTTTAGATTATTTAATAATATAAATTTTGAAATGGCAGACAATACACGAGAATTTCGGAGGGATAAAAGATGTTGGATATTAATATTGGAGATAGATGAGTAATCTGTATACACTTTTGAAATTGGAATTGTTTTTACAGTTAATACAGTTAAAATTATTTCATCCTCCTCACCACACTTGCAAAAAGGACTACTTAAAACCCTAATTCTATACAGATGCGAGGCAATTGAACTGTGGCCAATCCTCATTCTGGAAATACATGATATAAACTTCCTATTTCCTATTATGAAACCAAGTTCTTGGAGAGATTTTTTGCTGGATAACTGCATAATATGATCCATTGTATTTATTTGTTGTGGACCATTTTTTTCCCACTTGGAAAACATATTTGCTTTAAGACAAGGAAAAAGATCTGAGATTTTGTTTATGAAGTCATCTGGAATGGTGCCTGAGATCGTTGACAATTTGGCAAGTTCATCAGCCTTTTCGTTGCTTAGATTCACAGCTTTTCATAAATGATACTGACCGGCATCGATCTATCAAAGACCATCATCAGTGCATTTGATAAACCAATACAATTCAGTGTCATACATGATAAGCAGTGAAACATACACTTGTGTTGATTAAATTTCAGCATGAAATGTTCTACTTCATCGCACATTGGGTTACAATGAGTACTTCATTACAATGAGCACTCTGCCCTGACTCATCTGTTAATTTAGGTAGAACACAAAAAGTTTCTGGATATGATATTATTATGTGCTTCCACGTGACACAGAAAAAATACAAATCCCATAATTCAACTCTCTAGATTTTTTCTTTTAATGAAGTGTGTTAGGCTGCATAATATTTGATTCGGTATTATGTATACAATTTTAAAATAAAATGACCGCATGTCTGCAAGGATAAATATATTAAACATTCATAAATTGTCGGTGAAAAAATCGGTAAAGGACAGTAGAAATAGTCGAATTGAATTTTTCCTAATCGCCAAAATCCATTGAATTTTTATCAAAAAATAGAATTAAGATAATGGAAATGTTTTATAAGCAGTTTGATTACACTCGCACGCTCCTCGAAATGCTCTTACTCTTAATTTGATTCATGTCGATTGCGTACACGTTAAATTTTTTTTTTTCCAAAGTGCACTCGTTTTGTTTGTCGGTTGTGTGAGTAAAGAGGCTAGAGGCCATTCTGAGTAACCAGTTGACATTGAAACAACTGCCGATAAAGAGTGTAATTCCTGCTGACTGATATGTTATTATAATTCAGCAATGACATTCACGGGCGGACTATGTCATCCACAGTTCGTTTGTATTGGTGACCGACTGTCTCAGTGCTGGCTTCAATATCTAAATATATATGCATAAAAAAATTATCCAAATACCGCGCGATCTACCCCTATAATTTTAATAGGACCTTTTACATATTTCATATTCATTATCCATGTTACATACATATTATGCTATCTATTGATTTTTAGCTGTGAGGCACCGGCTTAGAATAGTGCTTCCACTCTTTTCTGTTATTATTTTCGAGTGTCCCCTAAGAGCCGGGTAATCGAAAATACTACAGGCAACAATAACATCTGACATAGTTCAGCAATGAGGTTCACCACCCATTCTGAATGTAGTGTGGGTATACACAGATGTGTTGTGCTCCCTTTTATAAGGCAATGCACACCCGCACACCTTTCGCTGGTTACCCCACATTGTGGGATTTGCCGTGATGGTATAGCATTGTTTTTTAATAGGATAAGACTATAATATATTCAATGCATTCTCCATTATTATTTTATAAAATAAATATTTTTTTTAAAAAAAGCCACTGGAATGAATACAAAACTGTGATTATTATTTTTAAATATTTTTGATTAATATAAAGGTACAGTGATTATTATTATACTATTATTTAAACTATGGGTTTATGTGTATTATGTCAAATGAAATTTTAAAATGCACTTAATGAATAAAAAAAATAACGCAATAAACAAAAGTTAGGGTGTGATATCCTTGAAGTAAAAATAAACTCTCGACAATAAATGTTTTTCGAAAATAAAGAAGTAAAAAGTTGGTAAAACCATTCATTTTTCCAGAATTCCTCCACATTTGTCTAATCTTGAAGTTTCTTGTACCATTCAGTCTGTAGAGATTTATATAATGATACAACATCGCCTGATGCCTGAACTTAATTTTAAATCATTATGATGTCAAAAAAATAGACTTAATGAAAAATTGTAAAATAAAACCCTGTAAAAACAAATAAAACCTCTCATGATCATGACATCCAGTTGAGAATAAAACGATAGTAAAATCAAGGCGGCAAGATCCGTCAAATGGTGGAATCAAAACCTCCATGACAACCCATACCATGGGTATAATTATCTTATTGAATTAAGATTATTCATGATATGGGTTGTCATCAGGGTTTAGATTCCACCGTTTGACGGGTCTTGCCCCCCCCTGATTGAAAATGACCAAAGCAAAGTGGGTACCTGAAAGATCGCAAAATTTGTTATTATTTTCATAAATTCTGTATTTCCATTAGGTTAAGTACTAATAATAGTCAAATATAGAGATTAGATTGCTAGACCACCGTGAAAAAAATCACATTTGCAGTGCTCAATTCGGAAATCTCTGTGACTGGCCCATACTTCTGTTTATAATATTATGCATAACAACACTATTGAATTTTTTGTGGCAATCAAATATGACTTTTGTTTTTTTGTAGATAAGTCTGCAAATCGTATCAAATATTCAATGAAATACGGTCGATATCAGATATGATATCGTTTGTACAGTTGTAGTAGGTACCTATATGTTTGTTATTAATTACGGAACATTATTTAATGCACCAAACAAACCTACTGTATTTATGGGTCAGTATTACAAGTTGATTTGGGTGAATGTAAATCTATTTATAGTATTCATATTGAACAATGTCTTCGGCCTTCATAATTAAATAGTTGATATCTGACTTTTGAGCAACCCAACTCCAGTTCGATTCCCCGTACGATCGCAGATTTTACTATGACGAGACGATTAGCAGATGCGTTGCCTTACTATCAGAAGACTGACTCTCATTGAGTTACTTCTTTGATATCCAGCACGCAAAGTCTATGAAAGTTATCACACCACCGTTTCAAAGCGACCGCTTCTTCCTCAGGTCTGATGTTTACACATGTGCCATTAATTTAACTCAGAAAATATTAATAATATGTTCATCCATTATTATTTACAAGCTTTTAATTGTTTCTTCATTTTCAAGGCCAGAGGATTTTTCCCGAAAAATGTTTTTGCATTATCAGATGGGTGTTGGCAGAGCGGTTAGCGCGCTGGGTTAGTAATTCAGAGGTCGCGAATTCGAATCTTGTCACGACCGATTTCGTTCGCATATAGCACAAGAATTTCTACTTAATTCAGGGAATATTATGAGGATGCATTTTATAAGTACTTGTTACAAGGACATATTCATTCTTTAAAAAAAATCGATTTAGTAGATTTCATTAAAACAATGTATTATATTGTATTCCTCGTCCATCTCTTTAAGAAATCATTTTATAGGAGTATGTGAAGTCTATGATGTGAATGGGTATCTTTAGAGGTGAAATCCATAGTTATGTGTAGATGTGAACAACGAACAATTGTTGAATTTTCCTAAAATATTTGCAATAAGAAAATATTTTTACAAAATATAAAAGATTAAAGTATTTTCTTCTGATCCATGAAACTGTCTATTATTATTGTTGATACTAATAATACCGCTATGTCGTTTAAAAAACTTCTAGTTGTTAGCCGAATTGCATATTTTTGTAACATTTTTAGTACGTGCAAGGTTAAACTACTTTCAATCGTTCGATCGCAAAAAAATATACGAATACCGATAGATCATTATAAATATATACACAAATAACGTAACATTTCCAAATAATTTAAGGTAGGTGTTTATTTGTGGGTGCGAAAAGTTTTCGTAGTATAATTTCCGCTAAACATCTTGAAGAGCTTCCGGTTGCGCATAGCGCGAATTTGTGTGTTTTTGCTTCGTTGGTTTACGTGCAAATCGCTCCCCTTCTCGGCTAAAAGTTCAAGATGTACTTTTGAATTATGTACATACACCACTTGTACTTTTGAATTATGGCTTCTTAATTTTTAATTTCAATATCTAACTATTCTTACGTTTTTATATAATTATTGTTTTTTTTGCCCCCCTAATGTTTTTGTATAATCAATTTTTTAACTATTTACTTTCCTTAATGTTATTTCTTTATTAATTATTTACTTGTTATTATTATTTAATGCCTTTTATTTGTTATTGTGTTACTCTGCAAACTACATTGTGAATACTGTAAGGTTGCAGATAAACTTCGACTTAACATATTGCTATTAGTTATACACATTTATATTCTGTAACTGTTTGTATTCCTTAATAAATAAAATAAAAAATAAAAATCCCTAACGTCGCAGATCTTTCTTTCATATGTGTTCTGTATTCCATTCATAAGGGTGAATCCCACGATGGAGCGTAGGGTTCTCATCTCTGTCGTCCGGAGTAGACTCTTTGTTTTAAGGGTGTATGTTCTGGCTATTCGATGAATTAATTGATATTTTATTTTTTTTATCAATTCACGATTAATAAAAATCAGAATATCCTTGGTTGTCTCAATCACTCAAATCATTTATGAACTAGAGATGTGTGTTATAGAAATGGGTTCATATAATTTTATTCTTCCATCCAAACTCCTCAGCAAGCTGAACCTATAGTTGGGAAGTAAAATGTAAATTACATTTAAATGAATTTAACATAACACAGGTACTTTAGTCTTTCTATCAATCTTATCGTTTTAGTCGTTTATCTTCAATGTTTTAATCTAAACCATTGATATCTTTTTCTTAACTCGTTTCATATTTTTATGTAGGTACAGGTACCCATTACCCATTACCTCTGTTTTGTCTTGAGTACTCTTAAAAATCAATGATACTCGTGCACTGCATATAAACGTTTGACTAAAGGAATCAGGAAATGTTATTATTCATATTAAGTGGTTGGCATTGATCTTGCTGGTTAATGTATTTGATTATTAACATCAATTTTAAACAATCTATGAATTATATTGTTGCAACACTTGTTTTATTGTATACATTATAATAATGTTGCATAATAAATCGGTTAGTGGGGCAAAATAACAAAATGGCTCAAACTTTTCCAATTCATAATCGTGATTTTAGCTTGTGTATATTAGACCATCAACATCGAAATTATTCAAAACCTAGCTTATGGAGTTCGTTATATTTTGAAATTCAAACTTTGCTAGTTGAAACGCTATTGTTTTAGACTGTTTTTTTAATTATTTATTGATAGTTTAATGCATTTAATGCAGCGATGCATTTGGTTTCAATCTTACTACGATTCTTAGAAAGTCTTAAACATACACTTTTTACTACACTTGGAAGTGCAGTACCGCGACCTCTTAGTTGAAAGTGTTTGTGCTATTGATGTCGCTAGACACTGGTAGAAAATATAAGAATGCGTTGCTGATTACTGACACGATAGAATAAGTAACACAGTACTAGTCCAACTGTCGATTTGTTCAATAGAATTTATTTCTCTTCATGAATTTTTTTTTAACTGGACACACTGGAAATTTTACACGAGATAAAAACATCAACTTGAATTTTTCTACTTATTTTTAACATAAATATAATATTTTTCTACTTATTTTTAACATAAATATAATGTATTTTCAGCAGGTACTTGGCGTTTGTATTTTTTTCTTGACTTCATAATCGTATTATGAAGAGATGAGTTAGTCATCAAGTCGACCTTACTACTTATAGTGATCTTATTTACATTAATTAATCATTAATTATAATACCACTTGTACCACAATACAACATACATATTTGTAGGTAGCTGTACACTTTACAGGTGTAGGTTGTTTCCTCATCCACATTTAATGACTTTAGATAGTAAAGAAGTTGTCTATTGTCTTATTTATGTTTTGTCCAGCCAATTCAGTGAAAATTTTTTGATGTGAAGTTTTATTATTTATAAAGGTTTTTTCATCTTAATAATTAACACCTACATATATTAATTTACTAAATAAATCCTATTTGTCAAAAAAATCATTAAAAAATGAAACCATTAGAGCAGCAAAGTAAGCAGAGAGAACCGGGCGCCATTCTACTCTATTTTTGCACACATTTCATAGCTTATTTATATCCATGCATCGTCTCATACATGCTCGTCGTACATTATACATAATATCTAAGAAGATTTAATAGTTTGATACTTAGGTCCGAATGCAGAGTCCGACCTAAATACTAAATTCTAAATACTATCCATGTTTTCATTGCACAGTCGCACACTTAAGTTAGGAGATCACGTGACTTCCTAACTGGAGGATGCTACGAAGTTTTTGTATGAGAATTGCATTGCAGAGACATATCTAAATACTTAGTGCATGCGCATCGGCGTAAACTAACATTTATTTAAGGCAACTCACCTTATAAGGAGGGTGATTTGTGCCATGACAAAACGAATATGTGTATATTTATAAGGATTTCAATTTGTTGTATGAGAATATCTCTTAAAGATTTATTTAATTTAAATTAAGGAATTTTGATATGATTGAGTAAACTTTAGACGAATTTAGGGGGAGGAGATGCGACATATAAACAGGCAGAGGGACACGCAGCTTGGAATAAAAGTCGAATTTATCGTGTATTGGACACTCCGTGTAAACGTGATCTAAAGTTTCCATCTCTCCACAATTGCGAACTGTCAAAAAGTTAGGTTGATAGCGAGGAACCTTACGAGTGGTTTAATACTAAACTACGAGATTTTTTTCGGTGGATGATGATTTTATCGGCTTCGTTGAATATATATTTGGTAATTTTATTAAATCAAATACCAAACAGAGTATTCAGCAATCCATACGAGAGGCCGAAAATTCTTTTCATCATACACAATATGTGAAATTCCTCGCAATCGACCCTAAGTTTGGCGTAGTATTTAGTATTTAGTTAGTGATGTCTCTGCAACGTAATTGCTAACTTAAGAATACTAAATAATCCAGTGAGGTTAGGAGTTAGTATTTAGGTACCTAGGGCTGTGCATTCGAGTCTTAATCTCCAAACACACATACATAGCATCATGCTGTTTTCATATTCTGGGTAGGAAAAACAGACCTCCATTCTATCCTATCCTGACATACATACGTAAATGTTTTATATAGAAAACAAAATATCTTAAAATATTTATTAATTTGTTTTTATGTGTTAATAGTTTGGTACGTATTCTTCAATTATACATACTATCGCCATCGACAGTTGGATCTCATGTGTTACATGCAACTAGTTATTTAAAATAGTACATGTTAGTTGCCCGAGAATTAATGTAAAAAATAAAAATAAAATATGCCCAAAGCAGCTCAGGGCATTTAGTTTCATTTTTCTTATAATATCCTCCTTTGGAATTATTGATAAAACAATGCAAAGTATTCGACCAATGATGCAAACATTGTTTACTTATCGATGTTTCTTTTTATTCAGATATCTAGATATTAAAATAGCACATTATTAATTCATATTTTTACAACAATTATTAATTTCATTGTAATTGCATCCTGATAGGTGATGGCCGATTTCGTTCATAATTTATGCATAGTTAAGGGAATGTATATGTACATATTTGTTACAAGGACATACCTATTTATTGTTTTTCTCTATAAAAAAATAAAGCAATAGTATTTTTAACTGTATTTTCACGTCTGAAACTCACAGAATTAAAAAACAATAAAGAACCATGTTTTATAACCAAACAATGTCTTTATAACTAGCAGCAAAATAAGTTATAAAACCTGGTTATAAATTTTTAAATCTGCTGATTCATTTTTGTTTGTGTTTTATCAATTTAAAGTTTTTCTAGATATCTACATAATGTACACCCTTTTTTGTTTACTGACTGGTTCTATTTTCAACATTTTTCAATCCTGAGTCATCTCCAAAGTCACGCTGCTCCTCCGGATTTATTTTTGTACATTTGTCCACGGCATTCTATAGATCTTTTTGTGTGGGGATGGATGTCCTCTTAGGATGGAAGTCTTACTTGTGTGAGGAGTGAAGATCAATCTAGTATCTAGAAAATGCATGCATGGGTTATTTGAAGTATTCAAAGCGCAAGTTCATGAGACACGAATTCCTGAACGCAATATAAACGAAACAAATGATACCTACACTTATTTACTTTTTTCGCCCTGACAGCGCGTTGATTTTGTAGAATTCCATTATAAAAATTAAACACTGTTTTTTCTTGCACAATTATTTTATTCCTATCTGGGCGACAGGAATAAAATAATTGTAGAAGAAAAAACAGTGTTTAATTTTTATGAAACAAATGATCATAAGAAATTGTTCGACCCAAAAGAAAAAACAATCTGAATTCGTTTCTATTCCATGATGGATTCCATTTCCAACATAAATAAACATTTATATTATAGTATTGTCTGCTTTTGTCTGCTACCAAACAACACATCCAAGTAATGTTAACACATGTCCTGTCATCCCATCTGAGTTAACAAGATTCAAGTTGTAAGGGCAACTAGTCATTTCCTACGGGACACAACCACAATACAAATGAGTTAGTTGGGAGTTCACTGGCCGAGTTATTATTAACCCAATGGTACCCTGAACCTAAACCCAGTTACTTACCAATTACTCACCGCGAAGCGACCACATACAAGACTATTTTTTTGTGCAAACATACTCTAAATGGTCGAATGCATTTAAAAATTAACCAAGACTCAGCGGAAATCTTTGTTTCACTTTCGTCGAATGCTGGCCCATTAATCAAATTTTACTTTATGTTTTTTTGTAACATTTAAAAAGATTCCCACATTTGAGCAGTAAAGATTTTTTTTATATTTATGCGTGTGGCGTATTTTAAGTCAAGTTCTTTTGGGTTTTTCTTGATTTAATATTTTCATCCATTCACAGTTGATATTTTCTAAAATTAAAAAAAATAATTATCATTTTGTCCATTTTTTACTGTTAAAAAAATTGTGTTCACAGATTCCATTACTACCTATGGATACTTTTAC
The DNA here is from genome assembly GCA_963576475.1 of Molanna angustata. NCBI lineage: Eukaryota > Metazoa > Arthropoda > Insecta > Trichoptera > Molannidae > Molanna > Molanna angustata. The sequence continues at coordinate 7,259,414 of OY754970.1, read as the reverse complement.
ATAATATATTAAGAAGTACTTACTACGGTTATGTTCGGAGTGTGTAACAAATTTCGTAGTCTTTCATTTTTAAACTACAATGACAACATTAATCCCACTTGATACACCTGTGACAAAAGAATGATCATATTCATAAAGAGATGATCACATATTTATGCAAGTTTGTACAGATTTTTTTTTTCAAAAGAACGAATAATACAATTAAGGCTGTACAGGCACTGAGGTATTTTAAATCAAGACACAAATTTAAAAATCTAGAACAGTCAAAGTGTTAACATCATATTTAAAAATATTTTTGGTAAATTATATTTTTTCATCTAACAAATTAACCGCATAACGAGGGAATAGAGCAAAATTTAAGGTTACTTTCGGAATTATTTTTTATCGAGAGATTTTTCAAATACTATAGTTCTGGAACTGTCAAGCTGTAGAAAAAACTATAATATTTATATCTGTCTTTAGTTTCAAGACGATAATGTCAGTATTGGTTGAGTTAATGAGGAAACGCCTATGTATCTAATCATTTATGAGTGCTTATGGGGCCTTAAGTATTTTCTTTTGTAATTCCAACAAAGTTTTAAATTTCAATATGTGAAATATATCTTTGACTTGAAGTTCATTATTTGAAAACGTAAACAATGAAATATTTAATATTAACAAAAATATGTATTCGAGTTTGAAAAAAAAATAATATTTTGCCTAACCCCAGCCGATTCTGTGAGTACAAGAATAGATGCATCAAGAAAACGATCTTTAAGTTGACTGTCAACCATATTTGCTGTTCAGTAGATCCTATATCCGTGCCTTCCGATTGAAGTTTCAAGATTCAGGGCGGAATATTTTTCTTCATTCGAAAATGGTACGTCTTTCATTTTTTTTATTAATAACTTCTAAATTGTTCAATTAAAAATTTTAAAATGATCACAGAATATAGCTTTTGTGATAATGTACTTACTTACTTGCCTCTTATAAACTTTTCCACTTAGTTCTATCTTGAGCTGTTTGCTGTCATCCACGACCCGCATACCGGACAATGTCATCTGACCATTTTAGTGGTTTTCCTACGCATCTTTTGTTGTTCCAGAACCTCCGCTTCAGGATCTGACACTGTCCTGCCTCGCCAGGTACCTCGCCCACTGCCATTTCAGCCTTGCTGCTCCCTCTGCAATGTCCTCGACCTTTGTTCAAAGTCTAATCTTCTTGTTTCTGATTCGATTTTTGGAGACTGATGCATACTATTTGCCTTTCCATTGCTCGCTGAACGCATTTTATTTTGTGTAAACTTTTGGCAGTGAGGGATATAGTTTCTAGGCAGTATGTCATCATCTTGTTTTCAAGGATATACTTAATTATTCGCCGTGATAGTTCCGCGGTTTGATTTTCTATCCCTACTTTTATTGTTTGCCTAAGATATAAATATTCTTCGACAACTTCAAAGTATTTATTGCCAATGTCTACTCTGTCCTGAGTTGGACTTTTGGAATTTTTGTTTTACCTACATTCAATTCTAAGCCAATTTTAAGGAATCATCTCTAAGTTCATGTACGTCTTCACTAATTATTATTATGTCGTGCCTATATTTTGGAGAGATTATGTCACCTTGTCATACACCTTTTTCCATTTATATTTTTTTCTGTTTTGATATCACCCTTTATTTTCACCTCCATTCATAAATATATTTGAATGCAGCGTCCAACTCTCTAAGCATAGCTCATGTAGGTACCTACTACTAACATATAATTACGTGTGTATGTTTTTATGAAATAAATAATGAAGTCATGCATCACCAAAAAGTGCCAACAAGAACCAGAATCTTTATATCAGAAACATATTTTTTTCCGCGAATTATTTTTTTTTTCTTTCGTACTTCTTTCACAATTTCAAGCTCACAATTTTGGACTCCCTTAGTTTTGAGCAATTTACACCTCTGAGCAATTTACACCTTTGTTATATTCTTTGATAAAATAAACAAAATATCTATGACAAAGGAAATCGGTTAAAAACTGCCATATAATACCACCACGCGATTTCCCTATTTAGGGTAAGCAAACAGAACCGAACTCTAGAATACTCTGTCTTGAATTAAATTTAAAGTAATTGTCTTGATTTACAAAATAATCAACATAGTTTGCTATATTGTTTTTTTATGTGATGACTAGAAATGGCGTATATGTCTTCCCGTCCGAGGCCTGGCAGAGCATGGAGCCCTTGATCTGCCGTAACGAAAGCAGAACAGGCACGTGCAGTATGCGCGCGTTGAACTCAGTTTAGAAATAGATGAACCAGTGAGCGCAGAACTATCCCAACTGTTTCTGATATGGAGGGGTCGTTGCACTAGTTTTATTTTTATAAATCACTTCTCTAGGGATTTTGGCTGTACTCAATTGTACGCTTTGGTCGTCGACATAGTTCTTACGGAAGAAGGTACTTAATAATAGGTTAAATTAATAGTAGGTAAGTACAACATCTAATATTGAAGTTCTAACCTTAATAAATTTTCAGCAACGGCGCTATATAAATCATCCAAATTATATATTATATTATAACTAGAAAGTTTAGTCTCAATAAAGTTTATTCAAACGAAAAAATAATATTTTAAATCTTTTAATAAACGTTCTTTTCCTAAATTATTTAAAATTATTTAAGATAAAATAATATTTCTATAATTAAAACCATTATTTTCCCAATCTAACCATAGTTCAAATGAACCCAACCCAGAGGACTTAGGGTCGTATTACGAGAGTTATTTAAGAAAAATGTAAGAAAGGTAAGGTCCCGTACTGCGAGAATACTGCTTACAAAACCTCAACTTTTTCTTATATTTTTCTCAAATAACTCCCGTAATACGACCCCTAGAATTGTTCAAGAATAATGTTTATCAAACAGATTACAAAATATTTACAAACTGGTAAAAAAAAAGTATAGACACCCATTTCTAAGCTTTCCTCACATATTAAATTTTTAATCGGTTTTCACTAGCGTACATTAAATAACTTATTGAATTGAATTCTGAAAATAAACATTTTATTAACTTCATTAATTTTAATTTTAATCATGTTTAGAAATTTACATTATTATGATGTTTTTACATTGAAAACATGTAAAAACAGTAAAATTGTTGTATCTATATTAAGGTAAATGATGTAAAAATAATACTAATTTTAGATTGTCGATCGACAATTATTATTTGAAATTATTTAAAATTATTGCCTTACACGAAACGCGTTTATAATCAAATAATGTGATATGAAGAATTTTATTTATAATATTTAAGACATAAAAGAGTATAATATGAAGAGAATTTTTTTGTTTATAGAAATACAATAGAGAGGTAGCATTTTAAGAGGAAACCTCTGCCAGTGCAGCGTAGCTACATATTTTTAGTGTATGTATTTTTTGTACTTGTATAATATTTTGTAGTTATTTTATTATTTAATTGATAACCGTCTAAAATATTTATACGTTTTAACCTGTTATTTTACCAATAAATAAATAAAATTAAATTGAAAATAAAATTACTAATAATCGAATAATGCAATTGTCAAGGCATATTTATCCAGATATTCAAATATTTTCATTGAGTTATTTAATTAAAAAATATATACGCAGTATATACAATTAGTACGCGGTATGCTATAAAGACGCTGGCAGCAGGCGCTCTCTTGAGAAGTTCGCCTTGTCAACCTACGAATATAATACGCGCAAGTTTTGAAAATTATTAGAATAAAAAAAAGCGATCAAAGTCTTCCAAATATAAAAAAAGTTAATGGTTGGTCGTTAGACATTTTGAATGCCTCTAAAATACAATTCATAAATTGATACTAATTTTAGAAAAAGGTGAAAAATGCTTGGAAAGTTCACGAGAAAGTGAAAATGTATCCAAGTTAATTTTTCTTTTATATAATATTGCGTTTTTATAAATAGAAAGTAATGAAGTGATTAATAATGGAAAAAAATATTCATATTGAATTTATGACAGTGTCACGAAGAAACGCGTCAAATACACGTGCCCCTTTTATATTATTGAAAAGCACGAAATCGATAAAATATTTTTATTTTATTACATGAAGCATTGAACTGTTTGTGAAACTTTATTTTTATAAGCGACTCGTGTGATTATGGGGGTACATGTTGTAAAAATTCAAAGAATATAAAAATGCGATAGTGATGGTACGTCTTATTCGGGTAAAGGGCTGAGTTAGTAAGGAGTTGCACGTGTCAGGAGCTCAGAATGCACCAAGAGATGTATCATGTATTCCAGGGAATTCAAGGTAAAAATGCATTGCAACTTGCAACTGCAACGCTACTACTGGAAGTGGCATTATCAAAGAATACATGAAAAACATTAAAATGAATTATTATTTTTTCAAGATAATTATTATTTATAAACATTAAAATAATTTTTAATCTAAAATAAAAGCAATCAGAAGGTCTAAATTTTGATATAGGTACCTACAGAAAAAAAAACGTTTTTTGATTCCATAGAAAATATCAATATTTACAAAAAATATCTTATTTTATGATTGTATACATTAAATTTGTGATTAATTACGTTTTTTCTGATTTTGAAAATTTAATTTTCTGCATTGTTTTTTGTATCTTCATAGTCGGCGCAAATCGCAAATTTATCTGCGCAAACTCGTTCACTCGTTATACCCGATATACGGTATCAGGAGAACATGTTTGGTATTGAAAATTATAACAATAATTTATAAAATTTAAATGGTATTTTATGAAAGTATGTTTATCAAAAATCGAACCAATAATTAAAATTCGTTTATTCGCTTAATTGGTTACATACTTTGGTGTATTTTATTTGCGACAATCAGTATATTCTATGCTTTTGTTTCCGCAAACGTTATAGATTTTTTTTAAACTGTAATGTTTTTCACAGCATAATTTGTACAACACCAACTTTTCCAAATTATAAAATCTAATAAATTAAGAGATAAAATTAACTATACTTAATGATTTATTTTGTTAAATAAAATAATCTTCCGAAAATAAACATAGCAGACATTACTGTTTCATAACTATAAAATGACACGATGAATGGTTAAACTTCAGCTGTAAACGATAATAGCTTTCACAAAAACCATATAAAAATGTTGGATTTGTAAATTTCACACACTTCACAAATGTTTTGGGTTTAATTTGAAACACATTCTTTTCGAAAAACCATTAGCAAAATATATAATATGCAACACAAGACTTCATTCGTCCGCCATTTTTATGCATACGATGCATTTGCAAACAGAGTGCAGCAATATCCTCTAGCCTTTTCATTGTGGTAGAACATGGTTACGTGAATGAGAGACTGTATTTGTCTCTCTTTCTTTGGTGAAAAACTGAATACCTCCTCGTATTTTATGCGATTTTCACACATTGCTTACTCCTGGTAGTATGTAATTTCAATATTATTTACAAAATCAATTTACGTTCTCATAAATACTAGAATATTTTACGATAGCATAAGTTAGGTACAAATTTTGTCATTTTTTATTGACAATAACATGTTTTCCAATGTTTGCGTATATGCAATTAAAAAATATATTCGATTTACAATTTTTGTCTTTTGAATAAAGTTTATTTTATTGTTAGTGTTGGAAAATGTTGATTAGTTTCATTTAATATAAATACATATTCATTTTAAAACCCAACCCATATAAATTCGAGTATATATTATGAAGGTAGGTACATGGTTTTGTAGGGCAATATGAAATGCATTGGCTGATGCACTTATATCTCTTCTTGTTCATATTCTCCTGATAGAATTGCAGCGTGGGCTTGCCATGCATTAATTACGTCTTCCCGAGTATCTAAAGTGCATTCATTCTGTCTCAGTCATACCCGATGCCCTAGTCGACTATTCAACGTCAGTGTAGTAAATGCGGTTGATCTGCCATCTTGCTTACACAGCTGGTTGTTGTATTCAAATAGTCGATTCTGTCTCGCTCTTTCGTCAGCTTTATTAAAAGTGCATAGCTTGCAGTCCATGCCCACACATTCCTGTGTTGGGGTATTGATGCATTTAGCGTTGTATCCCTTTATAGTTCCCTGGTAACTGTGGGTGCAAGTATTACAATACTTGGCTTCCAAGATTTATTTTTTTATTGTTTTACAATTTTATAAAGTATTAATAAAATTATTATTACGTTTGTTCTAAAGAAATCGTCAAAGAAATGCAGCATTATAAAATAAAATATTCATACCATCGTGGCATATCCCACAATGAGGGGTAACCAGCGACAGGTGTGCGGGTGTATATGCCCTTATAAAAAGGGAGCACAACCATCCGTGTATACCCACACATCAGTCTCGTCTCACTTAAAAAGGCACTACATTCGGAATGGGTGGTGAACCACATTGCTGAAAAATGTGTGATGTTATTGTTGCCTGTTGTAATTTTCGATTACATGGCACACACGGGACACTCCAAAACACTAATAGAAGATTGAAAGCACTATTCTAAGGCGGTGCTTCACAGCTAATAATAAAACATGGCTATTAATAATATGAATTATTTGAATAGAAACGATTCTCCACTAATATTGGATAATTAATTATTGAATCATTATCATTAATAAATCGGAATTATTTTAGTACAATGAAGATAAGAATTTACTTAAAGAATATTTTATAAAACTCGACCCATCGTCATATTTTCGCTCAAGTAGTGCATTCACAAAGTGCAAGGATTTATCAGGAGTGCAGAAGCCTAAAGGTAGTAAATTCGCATTTCTGCAAACACAATTATATAAGTAGAACTATAATATAGAACTATAAATAACTACGTAGGAAACACAATACCTATGCGACAATTATTATATCATTCTAACATTTTGCTAAACGAGAATGCCAAAAAATCATATTTATTTGGCATTCTCGATTAGTTAAAATATCTCAATGACTGAAAATGTTCCGAAATTTGAATTTAGCTAAATTACATTGAAAGTATTGGAAAGTACGTACCTACATAAATAATATTTTTTGAATACACGTAAAAATAATCTTTATTCTTTTAATATTAACAGTAAATTTACTTAAGACTGATTAAATTATTTATTTTTAACTTATCAAGTGGTTGATTTATGTACATATATATGTAGGTATGGATCTACATAATTATGTCAGAAAAGATATGCGTTGAGCTTTCAACGAATACAAGCAAAGCGTACACAAAATACCAATAGAAGTCTGTTCTTACAAGTTTAAGAAAATGTTTCTTCTCTTCTGTACAGCTACGCGAATAAAGGCGATTGAAAGAGTCATTGCAATCATTACCGAAATAATATTCTCAACATCTTTGGATTGGTAAGATGTGTATTTGAACAAAATAGGTGAACGGGAAGATGATGTTTATTATAAAATAGAAATTTACCCGTATGAATATGTTTCCCTAATACATTAAAAGCGCAAGGTGCACTGCCGTGTACTGTGAAATATTTTAAATAATTCCCGTGTGTGACACGTGGATATTTCAGTCATTTTGATCACTTGATCTCGAAACGTTTTGATTGCTTTACATTTTAGACTGAAAGGTATTGTCAATATAGAAATGATATGTATTCGGTTCTCTCTGCCTACCCTGAAAATTGCAAGATATTAATTTATTTTTTTTATTTATGTGAAGTAAATAAATTGAAAAAAATGCAATGAATAAATAAATATCAAAATTAGAAGATGCAGAAGATTATTCAGGATTTTTTGAAAATCCCGATTAATTAACTTATTCTAATGTCTTGCTGATTGCATTTCTAAAAGAAGCTTTAATATGTGAATGGAATAAGTAATAAAGTTCTAGGAGATTATTTAGTGTATGGATTACTTAAATATGCATAATTCTCTAGATCCACAAATTTATAAGGACTATAAAAAATTGCGTTCCTATATGTATTTTTACTCCTCATTAACCCAAGGGGATATAGTGGGGAGTTATGGTTTCGAAATTTTTAAAGCTATTTTTTTATTGCAGATTATCAACTAATATCATTCTGAAAGTTTCATCACAATGTATCTGTGTGTGTGTGTGTGCTATGTGCTGTGTACTGCGTGCTGTGTGCTATATACGGAGTGTTTATTTTACTTTATCGATTATAGACTAAAGTACTCATTGATTCTTTTCAAATTTTGCAAATTTGTATATTTGATACTCACTTAGACTCCATTAGATTTTGAAGGATATCTGAATAGTGCTTCTATATTTTTTAACTATCAAATATTTCAAAGTGACCCCAAGCTCAGGAAACTTCAAATTTGAAATTTTTATTTTAAAATTGCTAAAAAGGCACATCACTTTCATAAAATGGCATTGAAGAATTATCAAGTTTTCATAATATTGAAATAAAAAAATAATTTAATAAACTCATTTCATAAAAATACTGAATATTTTCCATACAAAATTTGAATTCCTTATAGAATGACTTGTTAGTGAGGAGTTTAGCGTTGGCCACAACACAATCGTTTTTTTTTAAGGAATTAAAATCATTATTCGTCGGCCTTCGTGGCTCAGTTGGTTGGGTATCTAACTGCTGATCCAAGGGTCCCGGGTTCGATTCCCGGTGGAGACACAGTTTTTAATTGTGTTTTCAGTCTGGATCTGTGAGACGATTAATATCGTAAGTGTCCAGAATGTGGCAACTTGTTATTGGGTGCGTGTTAAATTAATATTTGACATAGTACCTGTTAGTTGCCCGAGAAGCTACATAAAATAAAATAAATTATTAATAATCCCTAAATTCTATATAATTTAGCTTGTTTAAAAAATTTCCATAAACGACATGATTGGGTTTAAATTTAAACGTGATTTAGTTTTTTTTTGTAAACGTATAATAATGTGTGAATATGCAGCTATATAATAATATACAAATATGCATGTCATTTGAATAACCTATGACGAGACATAACAGACAGCATAACCTCTATCAAAGACAAACTTTAATGAGCGAGTTCTTCGTAAATGTTTATTTTTAGTAATCGAAACTACACGTAAATTGATGCCCGCGGATATAACAATCGACACATTACAATTAGAGGTATTTTGACTGGTTAACTGAATCAACACTCATTTGCGTACCTACAGTTTTATTACAGTGATATTGAAAGAATTGTGAATGTCATTCTGTCATCAATTGGTAGATGCCGATCACTTGGTAATTTACAACGTCGCAAATCAGAGTAAAAGTAATTTTCACAATAAGTAAACGTTCTAATTGTTTATCCATTTAGAGAAAAATTAATGAAATATTTGATTATGAGGTTCCAAATTTCGAAAGAGATATCAAAAATATCATTTATTTATAGTTGACTGTCTATAAACCAAAGACCTTATATACTAAAGTATATAAACGCACAGCCACAACTTATTATCTCACAGTACGGCACCAAATTATCAAATTCAATAATCTAAAATCATCTCCCGCTTGTATAAAAATTGGAGTTCACCAGGGTTCTGTGATAGGCTCGTTACTCCCTATTTTATGCACAAAAGATATATTTTCAATCATTGACTCCCACGGACTACTAGTACACTTTTATGCGGACTATTGGCAGCTTTACTTTCATTGCACACCAGAAAATGCCATCTTCAAACCGCCTTTTCTCACATCTCTCACCATCTTCGCAATTTGCATTGCCTTAAAGTTCTCGAAAGGATTGAATAGAAGCTCTGTCTCATGATCTTCAAAGAACTTCACGGTATGGATCCTACTTACCTCTCCAAACTTTGCATTCCATTTTCAATTAATGACAGACAATCATCTATGGTTGGAATATTGACTGAAATAAACAGGGCGCACACCACAAATTTCGGCGATTGTGTGTTTCTGTGGCAGGACCAAATGCATGGAATAAGCTCCCACACACCCTCAGGCAGACCAAAAGCATATATTCATTTAGAAAAATATCAGTACACTCCTTTTTCGCAAATCTTACCAGAGCCAAAATGATTCATATCAATCAATTTTCAGCACCCTTGAAATGAGATATTCACGAAAACGGCGCTATATATTTTATCCAAATTTATTATTATCATCATTGAAGGTCAAACAGTGCACCCATGTAAAGAGTACAAATATCTGTGTAAGATAATGCACCACTCCGGTTCTCTGGAGTACAATATTCAACACCATAATGCAGGGGCTTGGCTGAAATAGCGAGAGCTGACTGGTGTCATACTGGCGACAAAAAATGCCATTCGAAATGAAGGATCCCATTTACAAGAGCGTGATAAGATCAGTGTTAGCTTATGGTTGTGAGAATTGGGTAATTAATAAACGCCACACCCAAGCCATCCGAGTTGCTGAAATTGAGAGTTTGCGATGGATTTCTGGGGTCACAAAACATGGCAGAATCCGCAACAAGGTAGCAATGGCGTCCATGACATAGTGGACACACTCCAAGAAAATCGGCTCTGATGGTTTGGTCACGTTAAAAGAGGAACACCTGAATATATTGACAATGAGGTTATGAGTTTTACATTGCCAGGACGACGTGGGGTTGGTAGGCCGAAGCTTCGATGGCCTGATGTAATTACACGAGATGCTGAATCATGCGAGAACACCGAGGATGAAGCCCAGGACAGAACAAAGTGGAGAAGTAGGACCCGGAAAGCTGATAGTCACCATGCGGGATAATTGCTAGGAGGATTGATTGAATCGAGGAACTAACAAAGGCAGCTTAAGTCACCTAATAAACAGGAAAAAAAGAACGTATTATAAAAAGAGATAAAATATAAATACCGTAGCTAAACGTTTCATACGTCAAATTTATAATATTTCAAATAAAAATTTAAAAGAACAATGTTGTTTCATAGTACCGGTTTTCATCTTAGACTACTTATCTAAAACCACTTTCCTAGATTTACTCATCAACTTTTTGTTCCTCTGCTGTATGAAGGTGGGTTTATAAATAGATTGATAATGTTATAAAATATTTCTAATAATATATAAGTCAGATCAAGCACGACCAGTAAAGAAGAAGAAGCTTCACAGGCGCAAGCTGATCCTGATATCGTAACCTTGACATAAAGCCGGTCGTTGCACTTGCAATTTATAAATACTCTTCAATGCACATTGTACATGTATATGTGCATCGAGTACAGAGTGCGATGCGCTATGGACTTCAGTGTTGCAGCGATAATAAAGGGAGCACATAATTGCGAGGAGGTCCGGTTTATTGCATTGAAATTGCATCCAACTAATAATAATATTATTATACTGCACTTGGAAGATTTACCAAGTAGCAATGCATTGAACACACTACTGACTGAAGTCCAGGAGTTTTGTCAAATAAGATTTATTAAAATGTAAGATCAATATTATTAAATAAGCTGTCTTTTATTAATTTATTTATATAATTTATGTACAAGTGCACAAAGCCATAAGGCAATTTCTTCCAATCAACCAGAGCAACGTGAAGTTTCTAAAGTTAAATTGTCAATAATAATATGTTTTATTTATCATCTTAAAAAAACTGTACTATGACCACACTGATTGTGGTTTATGTGTAAAAGGACCTAATTAATGGAATAAATTACCCTTTGACATTCGTGGAGCGGAAAGCGTTTTTTAAATTATTTAAGACAACCAACCAAGATATAAAATTTATATAAATTTATTTGTTTTACGATAATTACTGGTTGAATCAAGTGGATTTCAAAAATAGAAACCGCACAGCTGAACGTATATAATATAATATAAGAACCAGCATAATATATAATATAAGAATCGTATTGAATTTTCTAAAGATTTTTTAATAAACTAGTTGCATGTAACACATGAGATCCAACTGTCGATAGCGATAGTATGTATAGTTGAAGAATATGTACCAAACTATAAACCCATAGATACAAATTATTGAATATTTTCAGATATTTTGTTTTCTATACAACATATGTAGGTATGTATGTCAAGATAGGATAGTATGGAGGAAGATCCTTTTTCCTACCCAGAATATGCAAATTGCATGATGGTATGTATGTATGTTTGGAGATGAAGTAACAAACTATTAAGTCTTCTTACATATTGTGTATAGGCGACTGCCATACAAAATGTATGAAGCGATGTCGTCACTAAATTCAATTTTTAAAAAAATTGTTAAAAAAAAATTGAGATCTTCTACTACAATGTTAATATTTTTTATAGAAAATTAAATTATCTAGTTGGGGTGTTTCGGCTTTTTTCGATAATTGTAAAAGTTTTGGAAATATAGGCAGTTAAACTCATAAATTTATCATAAAAAAAATATTTTTCTTAATAAAAAATGTTTGAGAAACCCTGGAATTTTTTTGAAAAAACTTATTTGAGATTTTGTATTTGTCTATGTTTGTACCAATTTTCAGCGTTCTAGCGTTTATGGTTTCTGAGATATATGGAAAAATAAAATAAAAATTCAAAAGTTGATTACCCCTGACTGAAACAAAAATTAAAAATTCCGAGTATAAAAGTTTTGTAGGCCTGTAACTGTTTATATATTCTGAAATTTTAGGCTCTGTAAATTGAGCGGATCAAAAGTTATAAGGGGGGGACGGACACACAGACACACACACAGACACACACACACACAGACACACACACACACAGACACACGAAATGTTCTACTCCGAAATCTGAGTAAATCCGTGTATGGAACATATATGCTGCGAAGCCTCTAAGTTGGTGTTTTTTGACTTCAAAGTTGGAAAAGCCATGAAAAAAGTAGACCTCTCCATACAATTCTCGCGTATTCTGGCTTGATACATTGTCGATATGTTAAGAGAACAAAGTTCTCCTGAACAAATCGACAGTTGGAAAATTAAACTAGTTGCATGTAACACATGAGATCCAACTGTCGATAGCGATAGTATGTATAGTTGAAGAATATGTACCAAACTATAAACCCATAGATACAAATTATTGAATATTTTCAGATATTTTGTTTTCTATACAACATTGTAGGTATGTATGTCAAGATAGGATAGTATGGAGGAAGATCCTTTTTCCTACCCAGAATATGCAAATAGCATGATGGTATGTATGTATGTTTGGAGATGAAGTATCAAACTATTAAGTCTTCTTACATATTGTGTATAGGCGACTGCCATACAAAATTTATGAAGCGATGTCGTCACTAAATTCAATTTTTAAAAAAATTGTTAAAAAAAAATTGGGATCTTCTACTACAATGTTAATATTTTTTATAGAAAATTAAATTATCTAGTTGGGGTGTTTCGGCTTTTTTCGATAATTGCAAAAGTTTTGGAAATATAGGCAGTTAAACTCATAAATTTATCATAAAAAAAATATTTTTCTTAATAAAAAATGTTTGAGAAACCCTGGAATTTTTTTGAAAAAACTAATTTGAAATTTTGTATTTGTCTATGTTTGTACCAATTTTCAGCGTTCTAGCGTTTATGGTTTCTGAGATATATGGAAAAATAAAATAAAAATTCAAAAGTTGATAACCCCTGACTGAAACAAAAATTCAAAATTCCGAGTATAAAAGTTTTGTAGGCCTGTAACTGTTTATATATTCTGAAATTTTAGGCTCTGTAAATTGAGCGGATCAAAAGTTATAAGGGGGGGACGGACACACAGACACACACACAGACACACACACACACAGACACACACACACACAGACACACACACACACAGACACACACACAGACACACACACACACAGACACACGAAATGTTCTACTCCGAATTCTGAGTAAATCCGTGTATGGAACATATATGCTGCGAAGCCTCTAAGTTGGTGTTTTTTGACTTCAAAGTTGGAAAAGCCGTGAAAAAAGTAGACCTCTCCATACAATTCTCGCGTATTCTGGCTTGATACATTGTCGATATGTTAAGAGAACAAAGTTCTCCTGAACAAATCGACAGTTGGAAAAGTCGAAAGTTCTTTATATTCAACAAAATTTTTTAGAACAAACATTGGAATTTTGTATTTTTGAACGGCGCTATAAAATGTTTATGTGAAAATAAATGTTTTCAATAATATATAGTCACTAATCTGCGTCAAGGCAACAAGGAACGGTCATTTGTATCAGGAGTTCAAGCGAGCTAGGAGGTATGTTTCTGCATTCGATGTCATGAAATGCACGCAATGCAACAATGCACAGTGCACTGAACGACATCCATGCTACATATTATATAGGTATGGGTATTTTATGTACCATACATTTCATGCGAGAAAATCAAATTTATAACATTAAAGTAAATTTGAAATATTATTAGTACCTACATACATAAACTATATTTTTATTGCTATGTTTACATATTGATAACATTAAAAAAAACATCTACCTACCTACATGAATAAAAAAGATTATTTGAATTTTAAAAGAGTAAATTAATTCGTAAAAAAAATTGTAAATCGTTGGAATGGATTTTTTTTATTTAAGTATTTAAAGTACTAACAAAAATGTGCTTAATACATTAATGTCTAATAACTAATCACTTTATCTTTTCTACGATTAATACCTACATAAATTTAAAATTATTTTAAAATATAATATCATACTGTAATTAATGTGTGATCGGGCAATTGAATCGATGTTGGTAAGTATTTTACAAAAGTCTGGTAGACCTCCTTTACTGTTATGAATTCCTTGAAACACCACACGCTCAAAGGTTTTGTTTTCCCTGAAAATTACCTTTGGGGTTTTTAAATATTTTTCATTGAAGCAGATTAGGGCCTTTTTAAAGTTAAAAATAGTATCAGGTTTAAGATTAATTAATTATATTGAAACCTTTTTCCAATATGGAATTAAAAGGTTTTACAGAGGTTCATTTGGTGAACCACGTTCATTCAAGTTAAGTTTATGTAATAAATACACGTCGAGTAAGAGAATGCCTTGTAAAGGAATTTAGTACATAATGTCTACCTACACATACCTACTTATATTGAATAATTTATAAAATATACACAGGCGAGTATTTATTAACTTTGGACTGATTTTTTTACTTCAAGCTTTTTCTGATAAGTTTTAATGATTGTCAGTACTAACCTAATTATTATGGATATAATTTGAGATTGAGACAATTAATTTGAATAATTTATCTATTTACAACTAAACTTACCTATTCGGATAACAAGAATATTTAAAACACTGTGAAAATGTACACAAAATAAACACTTCGATATTATTGTACTTAAATATTTTGGTTGGTTTTGGATCGGTTTTTATAAAATAATATATAATGACGTTTTACTATTACCTACTAAGTAACACATAACCAAGAAATGAATAGAAATAGTTCAATTTATTCAATATTATAGTAAAAATAAATATATAAAACCGTATTAAATATTTCAATTTTATAACAATCTCAATATATAAAAAATAGATTTTGCATAACTTAAAAAATAATATTTACTATCATAAAAAAGTAAATTTCATAGGAATGTTAAATTAATGAATTAAATAAAAAATAAAAGTAAGCTATCTATATTATAGCTTATGCTATAATTGTGGTGCAGTAATTTATTATACCTAATATCACATAATTTATATATGGATATTTTATATAGCGCCATTTTCTTGATTGTAAGTAAACCTGAAAAATAAAATAATTACTCAATGCTCAAAATAACATAATTTGGTGTAAGTATATAAGATAAAATAATAACATTTAAAATTAAAATATTCACTTTATTTGGCCAAATTTGAATGAATTGTATAAATAATCAAAGATTCGTAAAATATTTTCCTAAAAAAAGATAGTCTATATAACACGATATCATTCCTATAATTTTAAATATATCTAAAGATTTTTCGAAAATGCCTGTTTCTGATTGGTGTAGCAAAATCGATTTACGTTGAAAATAAAAATAAACAAGTAATTAAAAAAAATTGAACACCCTTATCAAAGTTTTCTTCACGTTGAAATAAATTCATAAAAGTCAAAATAAATTCATAAAAGTACTCATGGATTTATGCAATAAGCATTAGTACCTAAGCATTATTGTTTGCTTGGTATAAAATATAGATTTGTTCAAATTTATCAAAAATATTAAATTAAACAATTTTACCATGCATTGTCGTCGATAATACACATATTTTGAAAGTTTCAGATCTCTAACTTGTCAGGATGTTAGATAAAAATCGATATCCGTACGGACAGTCGTGTGAAATTAAGGGTGTACCTAATAAAAAAATAAATAATCTGTTCGGCGCGGCGCGGCTGTTCAAAAAACATACTCTCCTTTGGTGTTGCGAAGTTCACAGTCAAGGTCGACCCGTTGTATAAAATATATCATAATATTTAAGAAATGAGGTTGACTGAAAGCGAAGACTGGTCATGTTCCTCCACAATAATAGCCATATCGCTGTTTTATCACGACACAATATATTTCATGTTTTGGGGGAAGTTTATTAATTTTGGTCGGATTAATTCTGGGGCAAGTTATGCTTATAAACACGACACGCTCTTACATGACATTGGATTTCATATCATGTAAAAATAACACTATTTTAGTGTTCATACTTGAAGCATGATTTTCACAAGATTATTTTTTCATATATATTAAGTATTTTATTTGAATATTTGAAATTGTCGCTTCACGGTTGAAATCACTAAGAATATTCGAATTCGACTACAAGTATTTAGATTGGATGTGCTTTGAAAATTCACTGTTTTGACAATACCCACTCTGTATTTAGAATCGAAAGATGAAAACTAAATGATTACATTTATTACAATTCACTTGTTTAAACCACGAATGCGTTATTTGTTACAACTGGTGACGCAATGTCTTCTTCTTTAGGATGGATGATAACTATGAATAGTGAATTGTTCTTCTTCTTTCAGAGGTGCATGACCCGCCCGGATTCGAACCGTCTACCTCACGCATGTGTGGCGACGACCTTACCGCTGAGCTATCACCGCTCTTGAATACTGAATTGTTATTAATAATTATAATAATGAATTGTTAATATAAATTATATTGGTTTAAATGTACCACAAAGTTATCTCAAATTTTTTTAAATATTGAAAATGAATATAAAAAATCCTGATAAACAAGTATTTTAAAAACGATGAAATTCTAAGAAACATTCATTCATTCATTCATACATACCATCACGGCATATCCCACAATGTGGGGTAACCAGCGAAAGGTGTGCGGGTGTGCATTGCCTGTTGTATTTTCGATTACCAGGCTCTTACGGGACACTCGAAAACAATAATAGAAAAGAGTGGAAGCACTATTCTAAGCCGGTGCCTCACAGCTAAAGAAACATTCAAATAACCAAATTCAGTTATTTATTTCTTAAAATACAAAAATATAACATGTACATGTTTGAAAGAATTATGTAAAAAAATGTAACCCAACCACTCCCTTATTCCTTACTCTATGAACCCAACTTAATTGGTAGGAATTTATTTACCATCGAAATGTTTTGAGTGCACTAAGTACATAACAGTTGAACAGTGATCTAGTTTATGTGAAACTACCCTTGTTAACACCCCTATGTAATGTATCCCTGATAGCAGGACATTGACCCCAACTGCTGTCACTGACCCGAGTATACCACTGTTTTATATACATACATAGGTACATAAGTATATTCTTGTCACAAAGGGTCGTCTCATTGTACCTATATATTTCGTTCATAATATTTATATACCAGTTAGTATATAATTCTGCAACAACAACAAAAAATATAAAAAAAAAAATAGAATTTCGTTGTTAATTTTCTCTAGTATTATGCATTTATTTTGTCTAATATTATGTATTAGTCGAATACCCGCAGCTTCACTTGCTTTAATTATTTGAATGCCGATTTAATATTAATAAATTTATTTATTTATTTATTTATTTATTTATACATCTTCTTGTACATAATATAAACAAATATAATTGTACACTGGCGGGCTTATTGCCATTAGGCAATTTCTTCCAACCAACCAGATTACAAAGTATGACAACATTGTGTACGTACAACAGCAAATAAAAAAGAGTAAAAGAAATCAAATAAAATACGTATAACACTTAAATACTATTAAACAAAAAAAAATTATAATTCATAGCAATAAAAAGGATATGGTAAGGACAGGAGAGGAAATTGGGATCAGGTGTTCAAGGATAAATATTCCTTCTTTAGTTTTTTCTTGAAAATACTAAGTGAGTTAGACGACGCAATATCCGGACTAAGGCTATTCCATAATCTTGCTGATTGTACTTCGAACGAAGAGCTGAGAAATTCTGTATTATGGATAGGTATGGATAGTGTTGTACGTTCATAGAGTAAAACGACGTGCGGCAATAAATTTAATAAAACCAGCGAATATTTAACTTCACAAATTAAAAGAGTTAAAAATACTTAGATATAGGTTGTGTTATAATATTTTAGCTAGGTAAGTACTTAATAAAGTAGCTAGACTAAGTTAATAATGGAAACACTGTTGCAATTGCAATATAAAATAAATTACTTTTGGCAACACTTACAAAATAGAACTAGAAAATAAGTAAGTATAGAAAAATGGTTGCCTTAAAGATTCCTTTTAATATATTAGAAATAATATTGTAAATCAATACATTACAGTAATTGCAATAAAAATAAGAACGTATCTTTTGAATATGTGACAGCTGAAAGATTGGAACAATCGGTGGAACAATGGAATGAAAAACTGGCCCACGAAAAAATAAGTAACGTTTATACAATGCACATCGCCGACGTTCCATATATTGGATTTTTTTATGTCGTGCCGTGCAGGTCTAGTCACGGCGCAGTGGAGACACTTACACTTACACAGGCTTACACGAAATTAAATTTTCATAAAGATTGTTAAAAAAAGTTAGAGATCTACTACTACAATGTTCATATTTTTTATAGAAAATTAAATTATTTAGTTATGGTGTTTCAACTTTTTCGGTATTTTTAAAAACTTTGGAAATATAGGTAGTTAAACACATAAATGTATAGTAAAAAAATGTTTTCTTAATAAAAAAAGTTTGAAAACTCTGGAACTTTTTAAATAAAATTGAGATTTTGTATTCTATTTTTGTCCTAATTTTTAGCGTTCTAGCTTTTATGTTTTTTGAGATATATGGAAAAATTTAGTAAAAAATCAAAAGTTGATAACCCCTAAATAAAACAAAAATTGTAAATACTAAGTATAAAAGTTTTGTAGGCCTATAACTATCTATACATTCTGAAATTTTGGACTCTGTGTATTGAGCGGATTCAGCGGAAGACATACTAAATGTTCTACTTCAAATTCTGATTAAATCCATATAAAGAACATGTATGCTGCGAAGCTTCTAAGTTGCCTTCAAAATTGAAAAAAACCATGAAAAATATATGTAGACCTGGCATACAAATTTCGCGTACCTTGGTTTTATACTTTGTCTATATGTTAAGATAAATAAATTCTCTTGAACAAATCGACAGTTGGATAAGCACCAAGTTTTAATTTTTGTATTTAAAATTTTCTTAATTGGTTGTATTTTGTATTTTTTTCTTCATACATTGCAGCAATATCTTTGTGGCACATTTTAACTAATACAAATAAATTCCTTTGTGTGAACTATGTATGTTCTAGTATTTTAATGTCAACTAGTTTCAGAGCAGAACCGCTCCTTCGTCTAAATATAAGTCTGCCCGTTCCTTGTGTTAAAACGACGTAGTTTTAGTTACAAGGAGATCATAATATACTAAACTTATGGATAGATGTTTTGTGTTACATATTAATAATATTCATTCTCACGATGAGCACAGTCCGACCATGGAAGCACGGAAAGCTCACACTATCTATATTCACT
Organism: Molanna angustata; assembly: GCA_963576475.1. Lineage (NCBI taxonomy): Eukaryota > Metazoa > Arthropoda > Insecta > Trichoptera > Molannidae > Molanna > Molanna angustata. The sequence goes on along the minus strand of OY754970.1, from coordinate 7,239,662 downwards.
CGAAGCGGCAATGTCATTGAATGCACCCACATACCTCCCCTCCCACACCCCATATATGAACCAATTATATCACCCCCTCACTGCATACCCGCCCTTTCCTCTCCTGTACTCCCCACCCTCAGTCAGTCTACACTGCGACATGACTGGTCCCAGTGCCACTGACCTCGAAATTCCCTCTCCAACATGAATTTCAGTTGCAATAACTAACGCGTAGAGCTATTTTAACAGCGAACCTCTACAAAAGGTTCACAATATTTTTTCGCTGTTGTAAACGCGCTATGGAAAGTTGAGTCACTTCTTGATTCCGTGCGCAGTTATGACTGTTTTTCCTGAAAGCGCGCCTGAGCTTTCTACCAACTGTACAACCGAGCTCATGTTATTATGTTTGAACAATAGAGTACGATTGTTTTATGGCCAATGTTAAATTATTACGGTTCGATGACGATTGTATTTTGTATTATTGGAAGCCTCAATTATTTAATCTAATATTTATTATTATATGCATATTCCTATAATATACGAATAACTTCATTGAAACAAAGCTATGTATTTTAAAAGAGAATCTTCTTTAAATAAAACTCAATATTAATCAAAGTCAACTATGCATAAGAAAATGGTAGATTTTTATCTCAGGAAGATATTTAACAGAAACGAAACAGAAATACACATACCTATTATGAAAGTCACAATCCGCAAACAATTAGCTCTTTCTGAAAAAATGAGTTTTAACATAGATTAAGGATATAAAAATTAAAAAAAAAATATTTGTACAAAAAATATATACAATTGAAATGTACGTACTTCTGAAAACTCACTATTATAGATATAGCAAAGTGCAACAAAAAACTTAATAGGAACATTACAATTTTTAAAACCATTAAAAATAAAAACATTTTTTCAAGATTCCACTATTTATTTTAAAACAACCGAAGACATTTTTAAAAATTCGAAGCACAAGACAGACAGGAACATTAAAATAGTATTACTTATAAATCAGGGCATATTTTCTTAATAAGATTGATATCGGTCTACAAATAATTTTTTACTGATTAAAAAAGTAACAATTGAATATGTTTTATAAGTCGTTGAAATTAGATATAAATTTTGTAATCAGCAGGTAGTCTTACAGGTTGTCACACCCTACGTGGTATCCCTGTTGCATCCCTTTCACACTACCTGCCAGACATAGCACGGGGGTTGCGAATCCCATCTCCTTTCTCTTTTCAACTTTTATCCCGATTGTGCAAGTACCTACTAATGCAGGTACTGAATACATCAAATAACAAACTTTCGATTGTAATAATTAAAAAAAACCATAAACTTATTTTTCGCTTACAAGAGATAATTAAATTAAATAATCACTATAATTACTAATTTCAAAAGTATAAAATCTGTGATTATACTATTTGCAGTACGTCTCTAAAAAAATAAGGTACCGGCTTAGAATTGTGCTTCCTTTCATTTATATTTGGGGAGTCCTGTAAAAGCCGGGTAATCGAAAATACAAGCAAGATGCAACAAAATAAGAGCTTTCATTTTAGATTTTTATAACGGAAACCTGTATTATGATTTTTTTTCTTAGTGAGTAGAGTATAATATTATAGTGATGTTGGGCAAATGACGTGTTGAGTTTCGTATGAGTTTATTTATTAATTGTTTGTAATTCTAGCAGACAGCACAGATTTCTTATTTTGTTTAATTCTAGTTAAACTATTTTCGTCAACTTCAAAATCACCATGTAGGTACTCGTCAACTAGTCAAATAATAAAAACTACCTTGTACCCTTGACTACGTGCAGAGCGGAATGTAGGTAGCTACATAGGAACAGTTTGTAGACACAAACGCAGAAGGGAGAGATGAAAGGATTGGCCGTGAATGATGTATAACAAGTCTACCTCTGCCTTTTCCCCTCGTTCTCTCCCAGGGGTGGTGTAAGATGCGGGTGGTAGGGGGGAGTTTATTCCCTTTTGCCCTTAACCGTAGTTATTCCCCTCAAATTGACGCGTCAATGTCACCTCGAGGATAAAGGATAAGAAACATATCCGTCTCTGTTTAATCCACCTTCCTACACCATCATACTTCATTTCATTTTGTCGGAAAATTCAATCAAATCTCAACTTTTGGTATTTTATTATTGATACCCAGATTTATGGCTATATTAGTAATAACAAAGCTAATAACAAAGTATAATATACGCGGGTATATAAATTTTAGGCGAACCACTCAAATAACAAAGTATAATTATACGCTGGTATATAATTTTTAGGCGAACCACTCAAATAATACACGCGGGTATATAAATTTTAGGCGAACCACTCAAATAATACACGCGGGTATATAAATTTTAGGCGAACCACTCAAATAACAAAGTATGATATAGGTACGCGGGTATATAAATTTTAGGCGAACCACTCAAATAACAAAGTATGATATAGGTACGCGGGTATATAAATTTTAGGCGAACCACTCAAATAACAAAGTATGATATAGGTACGCGGGTATATAAATTTTAGGCGAACCACTCAAATAACAAAGTATAATATACGCGAGTAGGTATATAAATTTTAGGTGAACCACTCAATGTTTAATTTTCGCCAAACATCTTGATCGAGCTGACGGTTGCGCAGAGCGCAAATTTGTATATTTTTGCTTCGTTGGTTTACGTGTAAATCGCCCCCCTTCTCGGCTAAAAGTTCAAGATATTTGGCCACAACTCTACCAATAAATTTACAATAACTCTAGCTTGTTTATAAATACACAACAAATATTTAAACACAATTTACAATACCTACCGAAAATCTTAACTTAAATTCTCAACACACTTCAAATGTTATAAATTCAAAGGAATCCATATATTTATTTCACGAATTCGTAAAATTGATAAATCACCAAAGTTGAAATTAAATGAAATTGGGTTGCGAGATTATGTAGGTTTTTTTTATTCATATTGCACAGTACATTACAACGTTTTATTCATTACTTAGTAATATTTAGATTTGTTTTTTATATACTTACAGTATAAATGTACGATTTTTTGTACATCTATTTTGTATATTTGCTCTGTCATATGATTTCTACCAGTAGGTATAAAAATATTATTAAATCATTTTGAGATTTGATTGAATCCAGTAAGGCAAAGAAATTTTGCTTTTGAAATATACATATAGGGAGTTAAATGACAGAATATGTGATATTGATTGGTAGTGTATAGTACAAATCATATTAGGTGTGGATTGGGCATTCAAAAAACACATGGTCCAGGGTATCGACTTCCTCTCCACAAGCACAAGAAGGGTTATCCCTTACATGTATCTTGTAGAGGTGACTGTCAATAAGGCAGAGTCCTAGTCTTTGCTTTTTCATCATAAGGCTTTAATGTATAAAAATATATATGTATTGTTGTATTTTTTTGTTTCCTGTATATCTTCGTTTCTTTCTCATAGGACAAGAAATAAATATATAATTGAAAATATGTCTGATCGTTAAATTGATTGAAATTACCCGTTCCTGGAATGGTCCATAATCATCAGAATGTATAATGTGAAGTCACTTCCTACCTAAACATATTCGAGAATCATGTCAATGATATACGTAATTATCTAGTTAAATCTTCAAACAGTTTAGTATATCCCCGTACACACCATGTATATTTCTAAGGTCAAGTTCAAAACTGCGGCAATTAAGCTCAACTATTTTTAATTAAAGATGTTTCAACCGCTAGACGAGTGCGTCATATAGACATGAAATTATTATGAGATATAAAAGTAGATTATGTTCAAAGATTAGCCATTATTTATTTCTATGGAATTCTTTTTTTATATCCGCGTTAATTTTACAAAATTAAGAAATTATTGCTTTATGAACCAATGTGTAAGAAATTATTGCTTTATGAACCAATGTATAAGAAATTATTGTTTTGATGTCATGTGTATACATTTAATTTAGTGTTATGGATATAGATTTCACGGCCTTCGTGGCTCTTTTTTGTTAGATGTCTATCTGACTGCTAAGCCAACGGTCCCGGCTTCGATTTCCGATGGAAACACACTATTAAATTGTGTTTTCAGTCTGGATCCTAGACGAAAAATATCTTATGTCTCCAGAATGTGGCAACTTGTTATTGGATGCGGGTTAAATTTATATTTTATATAGTACTTTTTGGTTGTCCGATGCAATGTAAAGTATTATATTTTGTGACTAGCTTAAAAGTTTATCATTATGACAACACTTTGTTGAAAGGATAAAGAAATGGCTTAGCCATCAGTATAGAATAGTAGGACGAATTTTTTTCATTGATTAAATTTCAAAGATTCTGCTTGGTTGAAATTACCGAATGACTATTAGCTCGTCAGACTAGGAATAATTGTAGGTATTGTAATAAATAAATAAATAAAGTTAATTTCTTAGTTTTGGACAAAATTGAAACCATTTATTTATAACAAACAGGCAATTAGGCTCAGCTGTTCAAGTGAGAGATCCACAGTGCAAGAGTAAACAAAAAATAAATAAAATACAGAAAAGTATAATAAAAAAATAAAAAAAGCATTTAAATAGAAAAAATAGAGAAAAAAAAAACAATAAAGAATACATTATTACTGTTATTATAGGTCAATTTTGTGTAATTAAATTATGTACATGGATGTGTTAAAAAGTTCTTTGCTTGGAAAACTCGAGGAAATATATGTAGTTAAAATAACGGTTTTTTTAATGATACATAATATTATCATAAGCATTAATATTTTAGAGTGAATTAGATATCAAATTTATCTATGTTTAACGTAAGGGTACCTTAGTAAGGGTAGAAGCATTTTTTTATTATTCCTAAATTTCATACCGTCATCGTTTTTATGAAATGAGTCATACTATTTGGGGAAGCAATCTAACTCATGAGATGAAAATCATTGGAAAATCCTGTGACAGATACAGTTTATAAAGCCTCCATAGGGAAAAACATTTTCGAGAAAATATTAATAGTTCATTATCATCATATATACAGGTATACTATCATATGAAGAAATAAATAATAAGAAATATACTTTTAATAAACAGGTTGATGCAACTCACGATTCAATATAAATTGTTGTATAAATCTTTTTGTAAGATATTATGTAACATTACTTTTGTACCAAAAAAAATAATAACAATAGAAGTTAAAATAACATTGTTTGTAAAAAAAATACAAATTTATAATGAAATTAACCTTGTTCTCAGTTTTAAAAGTGCTCGCCAAGCAGCTCTGACTCGTTTTATAAAAAGAATTCCGTTTTTCGATTCCACTTTTCTCAATTGACACATAATTATTGACTAATTTCAACTAATTTCAAATCGATAAATTGCTGGCAGTAAAAAAATACCAGTGTGCAGTTTAATTTGATGTGTAAATACGTACATTTTATTACAACAATACTCAACATATATTATTCAGCAGTTATGGTTAGCATTACTAGGATTGTTCATGCAAATATGTAAAATGTTATAATATAATAATATATCTGCAAGATATTTGTGGTGGCGTCAGGTTATTATTTGTGTACGAGTATCGAGTATCCAGGTGCTGGCTGATCTCCTTGTTAGCTAGGCACTAGGCACTAGGACATGTGAAGGGTATGAACCTAGTCGAGGGTCCTTGGCCTTCTTCAACTCGTATCGAGAAAATAATATTCTACTTAGAGGATATTTCAACTACTTGAATAGACAACTTACTTACTTACTTTCCGTGTCCGGAACACCATCATATTGGTTGGTGCTCCGGTGGTGGAAGGATTGGCCGGCATTCTGCCGTTTCCAGGGACGCCCGATTGCTTTTCCGAAGTTATCCGAAACTCAAGTAAGTAACTACTTGAATAGACAACTGGAATAGACATTTTAATATCTGAATAATATAATTTTGTTCAATAAGAAAGCGTATTTTTAATTTTTGTTAGTAATCAATATTACCTAATATCTTATAAACGGTAAGACTAAAATTTGGTTAGTAAAGATAACAAAAGTACCTTTGTGAGATTTTAACTCATAGGTATGTGTATTGTATATGTATATATGTTTGCGTTAGTATTAAAATACCCTTTCATTTCTATTTTTTTAATTTCATTAGCTCGTCTATACATTGCTGTAGCGAGCTGAAAAATTTTGAAATACAAATATTATGTATTGTATGTACGTTTCAAAAAATATAATCCTCATAAATACATATTTCTATGGTCTGATATTTTTGATAAAAAAACACACTTGCAATGAAATTATATAAAAAACAAATGAGTTGTGGCCAACACTACAATCGTTACTATGATATATTTTCAATCTAATTTCAAACCACTTCCCAAAGTCAGGAAGGATTGAAGGGAAGGGACGGAGATAGGGACTAATTTAAAAAAAAATACTTCTGTATGTTAATTTGTATTTATTGCATTGGGTATATTTTACACATTCTGTCATAATCATAACAAATAAACAGTTCAAAAATTCCAAAAACAATTTTCTTGAGGAGTTGCACATTGATTCACATTTAATTTAAAAACTAGTTGTACCTATATAAAATTAAAAATGTATCAATTTTAATTAAACCTGATTCAAAATAAGCATTTCAACCCTAATGTTATGAAAGTATATTTAATTCTATTCTATCAGGACAATATAATGCGTGAAGAGGTGTCAAGTATTGTAAATGCTGGGGTTTAAAAATTCACAGTCAGTATGTATATTTTTGATGTCGAGATTTGTTTGAATGAAATATTCCTGGCACGTGCCATTCTCCCCTGATGATTCACCATTATGGATCTATCCGGAACTAAGCAGCACACGGGCCTTGGGGATGCACCCGCTTAATATAAATAGTGGAATCTTATACAACTCGGGTTGAACAACCCTCGCATATTTAAAGACCAAAAAAAAGTACTAAGAGAACACGTCACTTACGTATATATCTTAACAAACGTTCACTTATTATTGTGTTTTTTTTATAAATAGGTATAAGTACATAATAATGTACTGAAACACTTAATTTTACAATTAAAATATGTGATAAAAATTATGAAAAAAATTTAGTTAAAAAGTTACCTAGAACCAATACAACCTATGGACGTAGACACTATACTTTCTTGGCACCTAAAATATATAACATCTTCATCAAGGAATTTCAAAATTAAATAAAACTTCTGCAGCTAAACTCAAAAATACACGGCTTCTTACTAAAAAACGAAAAGACTGCGAAAATTATGTGACCGTCGTACTACAATAGTTAACATATCAAATACAATAATTAAATATACAATTATTTTTCGAATATTTTTATTATTGCATATGCGCAAACATTGGATTTTTTTCCCTGTCGGGAGTCAAAGATATTTTTTAACAGATTTTTTAATTATCTCAATAGAGACGAAGTTGGAATATTTATTGTAGGAGAACCGGGAAATCAAGGCACCTACAGGGCTTACGACCTGTCACCGGCTGGTTTACGTGATCACTTTATGCGCTTGCGCAACGTTCACCAACGTTCCTTTTTAATGAGATCCCTATCAATTCAATTTTGAAAGTTCTATATATTGTAATACTGAATTATTATTGAATTGATAGGGATCTCATTAAAAAGGCATAATTGGTGAACGTTGCGCAAGCGCATAAAGTGATCACGTAAACCAGCCGATGACAGGTCGTAAGCCCTGTAGGTGCCTTGATTTCCCGGTTCTCCTACAATAAATATTCCAACTTCGTCTCTATTGAGATAATTAAAAAATCTGTTAAAAAACAATTATTTTTATTCCAAACTAAATCAAACAAATTATCATTAAAAACGTAGTCAAAATCTAATATATTTTTTAATTGCATATAGTTACGCAAACATAAAAAAATTGTTATTGTTATTGTCATTAAAAATTGTCAAAATCTATTTTATTTGTAATTACATAATAATGTACACTCTAGCACATGCCCATGGGCTAATAGAGTAGATACATCCATGTGACTCCAATGACTTAGGGTCGTATTGCGGGAGTTATTTAAGAATTATGTAAGAAAAAGTTGAGGTCCCTTAAGCAGTATTCTTGCAGTTCGGGACCTGACCTTTTTCTCACATTTTTCTCAAATAACTCTTGTAATACGAATCTTATTAATATTTAATTGGTTTTCATATATGTATTCTTTACTCGTAACCAATGTTCTTGTAATTGAATGGATTATAAAAAAACACATAAATATATGAATTATGGTCCATGTTGAAAAATGAATAAAAATAAAGTCAAGTACCTAATCTTTCTTTTCTTTTTAAAATATTAAGGTAGCAAAATTATATAGTTTCTTGAAATTTATAAACTTGTTTTCATTTTTTAATTTAAAATGAAATTAAATATTTTTTACTAATTAATGCATCTCTTAATATTGCTTCTCTGGGTTGGAAACACTAGTTAGTTGGAAGAAATTGCCATATGGCGTTAAACTCGTCACCTGCGCAAATTCCACAATAAGAATTCCCCACTCTTATTAATGAATTTAAAATATCGTATACTATGATGGTGTGAAATAGCTTTGTCTCAATTTGTAAATAATTAGAGAAAAAAAAACACAATTGAGCTTGTGATTGATATTTCTTCTTTTTCTCCTTTCATTTTTCATTTGTTTGGATAGTCATTTTTTAATGTTTAAGTTTGGAAAAAGAAACCTTTTAATACCTTTATTGGGCCAAAAATACCTTATAAGTTAATATAATTTAAATGCTTTCAATAATATGCTTTAAAAATACCTTTAAATGAATGCAAAACAAACAGATCACTGATAAAACACTTTAAACAATTGTATTTTAATATTCAACAAAACTGTTGCTGAGTCGAACTGGGATTTTTAAAATGCTTATTGATTTAACAAAATTTTTGTAATCCTACCCCAAAACAACAGTCATTAATTCATACGTATTTTTCCATTTACATAACACAAAAAAGCGTGAACAGCAAAAGATATTTTTAACGTGTTTTTGTGTATCAGTGCCGAATTGTCAAATTTACCACCAATATGCAATGTGTTTGCTAATAAACAGCTGTATAATGCGATGTTTCTTTATCTTTACTGCGAGAATATAAAAAGAGTCGTTTATATAAAAAAAAACATTGTTTCTTTGCTGAATGTTTTGACTAGACACATTTTGGTGTAATTTGACTATGTGGTACATGTTGCTCGTCTACAACATATAAATACTGGGGGCTATGCAAGTTCATTGCACGTTGTGCATTACCCTCACCCTAAAGTGTAATTTCACTACATATGTGCCAGGGTGTGCCGCCCACGCCTGTTATGAGTCATTCACAAAAAAAACTATAAGGAAAGGCAAGAAACATGTTAAGGTGAACGAGAAAGAAATTTGATCTTCTACGCGATATTTTTGAAGATTCGTTGACAATATTTTTTTTTTTTAAAAAAAAAAAAAATGAATATGTCCTTGTTAAACAAGTACATATACATCTTCCTACATTCCCTAAAATAAGCAAATAAATGCTTGTGCTATAGGTGAACGAAATCGGTCGAGGCAGGATTCGAACTCGCGACCACTGGATTACTAGCCCAGCGCGCTAACCGCTCTGCCACCGACCCATCTATAATATCATAACAATGTGCATTTACTGCTTCTATTTAATCTTAAGTAAACAAAAGTATATATATAAAATAATGACGAAAATAAAAATAGGCTATGGAAAAAACTTTTTTGTCATGCAATTACCTTATTTCCATTTTCCATAGTGTGAACTGCCCCCCTAGACAACGTGTCATTTAGCTCAAGAAAAGAAACAAGAAAAGATAATTCAATGTATAGAAGTGACAGTTGTCACGTGACTGGCAACTGTCACTCCCATATATTGAGTTAACTTTTCTTGTTTCTTTTCTTGAGCTAAATGACACGTTGTCAGGGGGGGCTGTACTGTATATTTTTCATTGACTATGGTTGGTTGGATGTTGCCGTTTGGTGAAATTAGGTATGTATGTTCAAAAAAATAAATTTAACATATCTCAACTGGTGTTGGATTGGTTTACAAATTATATGAGCAATCGATAACAGTGCATTAAGATCGCTGATAATACTTTACAATTTGTCACTTTGTTGTCTGATGTGCCGCAAGGTGTAGTTTTGTCCCCCCTCCCTGTTATTTTACATTTTCATGATTTTTTTATCATACTATTCACACGCCATAACTATATTGGTTTTGTAGAGAATCTGGATACGACACTCCACTGCCTGTGCCTGACAATGCCTGTGTCGGAATGCCATTATACTTATAGTTGTTTAGTGTTTAATTCCTGTCAGTTTCAATAAATATATAAAATAAATAAGAAATTATAGTTTTCAATTAAAATACAACCGCAGCACAGAAATCATGATCATACCGGGTGATATTATTTTTCAACATCTACATGTAATAGAAATTTGAGAGATCTTCAAAGGGTACATTTTTGTTATATATTGATTATGAATTTTGTATTTTTTTTGGTGTGTATTTATATTTTGTTTGTGTACTGAATACCTATATCACATGTAATGTTTTAAGTACCTACGATGTCACTTTCTCGAACCCGAGTTCTCACTATAGAGTAACAACGTTTATTGGTTAAAAATTAGATGTACATACATACATACATACCATCACGCCATGTCCCTCGCGGGGTAGGCAGAGAGAACAGAACGCCACACTATTCTATCTTGACATACATTCACTACCTCGTCAACATTCATGCTACGTCTCATGCATGTTCTTCTATTGTTCAGACTTCTAACATTTCCTTCTTTCAGAATATCGTTCACATGGTCGTGCCATCCTTTTCTTGGGCGCCCCCGACCTCTTTTTCCATTCCTGTCAGCCTTATATATTTTTTTCGTCAAGCGTTCTTCATTCATTCTTTCCACGTGACCAAACCATCTAAGTGTGTTAACTTTCATTCTAGTTACTACATCTTTCTTCATCTTACATTCTTTCCTAGTGACCTCATTTCTAACTCTATCATACATCGTTCTATTACAAATTCTTCTTAACGATCTCATTTCCACTGCATTTATTCTACTTTCATGCGACTTCAACACTTCAACACGCGACAAAAAAAACACTTTGGTGTTTCGTACATTCGTTCGTAAAAAATTAGATGTAATTATAAAAAAAAAATGAATTAATAAATAAAAAAATGTAAATTATAAATAAATTAAATAACATATAATAACTTTGTATTAACCATGAATTTTGAGTATTTACTGTTAATTTATAATTTTAAAATATGCCACAAAATATTAGCAACATCATATGAAGATAAAAATTTAAATATTTAAATTAATGTGTTTATTACAATTTTATGGTGCGAGGTGCAATTTATATTTTATTAATTGGATTTTTATCTTTTTGTTTCAGGTAAGGTGCATTCTGAATACTGCAAATCAATCGTACATTTAGATATAAACACGTGAAATTGGAAACACAAGAAGGTATCTTTTATTGCATAATCATACTACGTCGACATATTTACATGTAAGTATTATAACGAGTTAGTTAAATCCTCCACCACACAAATTATTGTGTAGTTTTCTCATCTCCAAAATTAACAATTCCAATATATATATATATGTGTTCTACACATTCATCAAACCAAAATATATAGGTATGTGTTCTACACATTCATCAAACCAAAATATATAGGTATGTGTTCTACACATTCATCAAACCAAAATATATAGGTATGTGTTCTACACATTCATCAAACCAAAATATATAGGTATGTGTTCTACACATTCATCAAACCAAAATATATAGGTATGTGTTCTACACATTCATCAAACCAAAATATATAGGTATGTGTTCTACACATTCATCAAACCAAAATATATAGGTATGTGTTCTACACATTCATCAAACCAAAATATATAGGTATGTGTTCTACACATTCATCAAACCAAAATATATAGGTATGTGTTCTACACATTCATCAAACCAAAATATATAGGTATGTGTTCTACACATTCATCAAACCAAAATATATAGGTATGTGTTCTACACATTCATCAAACCAAAATATATAGGTATGTGTTCTACACATTCATCAAACCAAAATATATAGGTATGTGTTCTACACATTCATCAAACCAAAATATATAGGTATGTGTTCTACACATTCATCAAACCAAAATATATAGGTATGTGTTCTACACATTCATCAAACCAAAATATATAGGTATGTGTTCTACACATTCATCAAACCAAAATATATAGGTATGTGTTCTACACATTCATCAAACCAAAATCGAAAAAATCAATTTTTCTATTTGACAGATGAAGTTTGTTAATTGAAACCTAATCGGTTCAAGATAAAGAATTTGACACATATAATATTATGAGTATATTAAGTTAAAATAACATTTAATAAAAAAAAAACTTTTTTTCATATATTAAATTAAAACACATTTGTAATATTCTTCCACTTAGAGTAAGTGAACTCTACTCTGAAGATGGTTGTCTAGAGCGAAACTAGTAAGTCAATTAAACCAAGTGGAAGAAAATTATAAATGTGTTTTATTTTAATATCATATAATGGAATTCTAACAAGTATTGTAGATCGAAAAAGTAAACTTTTTTTTACTTATTTTAAACATGTATTGCTAACCGGGCCCACTGAAACTCGCAGCGGATCGCAATTTTCCCAAGCTTGGGGGCAAGTCTGGTCCAACCGGCGAAATCAAAACCCTCGTGATTACTCATATGGATAGAATTATCATATGGAGTTCTATGACATCTAAAGATATTATAGAACTCCATATAATAATTATATCCATAGTATGGGTAATCGTGAGGGTTTTGATTTCGCCGGTTGGACCAGACTTGCCCCCTGGTTGACTGCATACACACAATTTTTTATTGAACAATGATTCTTTTGAAAGTAACGTATTGTTCAAAAATCATTTCAAGAATTGTCAATGTTGTGTATGACGTTTCAGTTTCAAACCGTTTTTATGAGCAAAAGTAAGTTACATATCTGATGAACTTAGTGCAGTAACCTTCACCGTTCCTTTCTCGACAGTGGTAGTAGCGAGGATTGGGTGGGTTTATGGGATTACATAGGAGAAGTGGGCTGGTTGGGAGGTTTATTTATGGAATCGATAGGCGGGAGGAGTCACCTAACCCAGTGTTTGACTACCTCACTATCGAGGCGGGTAGAGAAAAGGGAGACAAGTTCCTAACTCTATATCACTCTTACTCGCTCTCACTAACCTACTGCCAACATTATAATATATCATATCCTTATATAGTTTGTCTTTATATGTAGAAATCATATAAAACTTATCAAAGAGTCGATTTGTTCAAGAGATTAATTTCTCTTAATAAATCGACAGTATTAACCTTAGTCCCGTGTGAGACAATCGTATGCAGTAGTGGAGTTTTTGCATGGTTTTTTCAACTTTGAAGTCAAAAACCTCCAATTTAGAGGCTTCGCAGCTATATGTTATATTTATTTATTTATTTATTTAAAACTTTCTGAGCACAAGTGCACAATGGCGGGCTTATTGCCAAATGGCAATATCTTCCAACCAACCATATACATTTAGTGAAAAACTATTACAATTATGGTATGTAGCAAAATTTTTATATAAAACAAGCAAGAGCTATAAAGAAAATGAAAAAAAAAAAACATATAAGCAAAAACAATACCTAAAGAAACGGAGCTGACTGGAGAGGGGGGGGGGGGACAAGGATAGGATAAGGAGACAAATTTAGGTGTTATGTGTAAGGAAATGATTCCTCAGATTTCTTTTGAAAGTGGGAAGTGTTAATGAAACTCGAAGTTGCGATGGGATGTGATTCCAAAGACGAGCTGCCTGTACGGAGAAAGAGGTGGTGAAAAAAGAAGTATTGTGTACTGGGATACTGAGCGTTCTTTCAGTATTTGATCGAAGAGGCAACCCGTGTTCAGAGAGGAAGTGAAATTGATTTCGTAGATAATATATATGTATATGGATATATATATGTATATGGATAAACTCAGAATTATCGGTAGAACATTTAGTGTGTCTATATATGTGTTCCTTATAACTTTTGACCCGCTTGATGCACAGAGTTTAAAATTTCACAAAACATAGAAATTTTAAGGCCTACAAAACTTATTATTTTGAACCATAAAATTTTGAACGCTGAAAATTTATATAAATATAAACAAATACTATCTCTCAAATTGTTTTGATGAAAAAGTAGCCTGGTTCAGAAACTTTTTTATTAAAAAAAAACTGTTTAATTGTTTTACTGTTTTTTCCATTTTTTTAAATATTAAAAATCAAGCTGTTTGCATATTCGAGGTAGGATAAAAGGACTTACTCCCACACTATCCTATCCTGACATACATGCAGATGGGTAATGGCAGAGCGGTTAGCGCACTGGGTATGTAATCCAGTGGTCGCGAATTCCAGTTCTGTTACGACCGATTTCGTTCACCATGTATATGTACTTTTTACTACAAGGACATATTCATTATTTAAAAAAAAGAAAAAAATGTTTTGTAATAATATAGGGAAACAGAATATATTAAAACTTTAATAATTTGGATGTGATGGTTTATAGTTTGGTACGTATTCTTCAACTTTTGCCATCGACAGTTGAATTTCATGTGTTTCATGCAACAATTTTCATATACCTATTTTAAACATACCTATAAAAATCCTTAATCCGTGGTGACAAAATTATTATAAAAACAAACACTTTCTTGCACCCTGCGCAAGTGGCTAATTTATGCTATATGGCAATTTCTTCAGCTTACCAGTGTTTCCTGGCCAGAGAAGCAATATTTATGTGATAAATAAATTAAAAAAAAAAATCTCCCCCGCTGGGGATTGGCAACATAACAGCTTTCCAACTGTAAACATTTATGTTTTTGAGGTATATATTTAATATTTTTTGTATATTTGAAATTCTTCTGTGTGTTTGTAATTTAGTTTTTATTGTTTATCCTCGTAATATAATTAATGTAAATATTATGTATTAGGTAGGTACTTTCGTTATTTATAATTTTCAAATAAATACAAAATACATGTTGATATTCATTCATAATTATCGTTTCTAGGAAAAGAAATTCTCTTGTTTATATATTTTTTATTTAATGTGTATTAAAAGAAATTCTTTTAATAATAATAATAATAATGAACACACTTCCTTGCACCCTGCGCAAGTGGCGAGTTTATTGCCGTATGGCAATTTATTCCAACTAACCAGTGTTTCCAGCACCGAGAAGCAATATTTGCGTGAGAAATAAATTTAAAATTTAAATAAATTTCACCTCTGCTGGGAATCGAACCCAGGACGCCCGCACAGAAACCGAACGGCTTACAAACTGTACCACGTCGGTCGGCATTTATTGAATCTAAAAACAATTTAAAATATACCGTAGGTACCTACTCAAAAAGCATATTTTTACCAATGAGATTGGTTTTAACGGTTTTACTTGAGTTTTACCTTTAAAGAAGTTTCGTATTTTTTTAACTTTACAAAATGATTTTTGTAAATCGATCAATTATACGAATCAATTTTTTTCTACTACCACTATCATCCGCTCTGCATACGGGGATTGTAAACGGCCCCTTCACAGAATGCTAAGTGAGCGACAAGAAAAAAATGCATAGCACGAAAAGAATCTCACGGAGCCCTCTAGATTAGCATCTCGGCACTATAGTGCAAAAAGAACAATCGAGGAATGTGAATGGAAGATTCACACTCGTGGACTGTCATTGACTTCAGATCTTTTTAAATGAGAAACATCAGGGGTATGACCAAGACCTCTGTGAAAAAATAACTTACTGGGAATCTAACAATAGTAAGGCACTATAACTATGATAAAAAATATGAATCAAATATACGTAGACAAATATAAAGAAAGAACTGAAAAGGAAATAACAACGGTGAAATGACACTGCAATGAGACCACGTACCAGTAAGGAACAGAAGAATAGAAATATATATTATGTAGGCAGATATATTTATAAATCTAAATCTTCCCCTATTTTATAGTGCTACATTATTTTATAATTTTGCCGGTACTTTGGTTTAGATTTTTCCAAAGAAATAATAACTCAAATCTCTTATTCTTTATTCACTGGTTTGTTGAAAGAATTTGCCACTTGGTACTGAACTCATCATTAATTTGCACAAAGTGAAAGTGTCAACATGTACATTTATATTTTCGATACAATAATTTTCAATAAAAAAAAACATAAAATATTACTCATTGAAACATTCGTTTCTTAACGTTTCTTGATTCAATCTTCTTAGCATTCAAATGTTTATTATTGTATTTTATTTTTATTTTATATTATTTCTCGGGCAACGAACAGGTCCTACTATGTTAAATATTAATTCAACACGCACCCAATAACAAGCTTCCACATTCTGGAGACATACGATATTAATCATCTCACAGATCCAGACTGAAAACACAATTAAATACAGTGTCTCCACCGTGAATCGAACACAGGACTTTTGGATCAGCATTCAGATACTTAACCAACTGAGCCACAAAGGCCGATTATAAATAACTAATTATGATTTTTGAAAAAAATACATCTTAATAGAGACGAATTTGGAAATATTCATCGACTGGTTTACGAGATCATTTTTATTATATATTTATACCAACTTTTTTTGAGATATAAAATAGGTCAAAAATAAAATTGTCTCCCGCCAGGAAAAAATACAATATTTGCGTACATATTTTTCTATAATTTAGGAAATTTAGTTTTCATCGGACAAAAAGAAAATCCTGGAAATTGGCTGTAGTATATCGCCTCTTTCTTTACCTCCCCATTTACTTCCCGCTGCACTCTCTACTACCCCATTTCTCCTCCTTTTCTACCTTTTCCTCCCATCCTCCTCCCATCTCTCCCGCTTCCCTCCCCTGTGTAGCATTTCCGCCCTTGCACGCAACCAGGGCAGGTACCTATACTACCTACCAGGTCTAGACGGGGTAGGTCACTTCAACGCTTCACCAGCGGCAGGGAATATTTTATTATACATTATAACATCAATTTCTGTCTCAGACGAAACCAAACAAGTTGTTATGAATAACTATTTTCCATTTCTCGATTTAATGCATTATGAATACAACTTGTCACCATCGAGTGGTATTATTAGAACACACAGTTCAAAAGCAATTTATTATAATATTCAATACAACTTTAAAATTAAATATGCTGGTATTGTTAATACAATCAATATAATGAAATAAAAAATATTCTAACTGGATTAGGCATTTTGGACAATTTATCATGAAATGGTTTGAAAAAATATACTACATTAGTTTGTATGCCACGTTAAATAAAATACCTCAGTTATGAATATATTTTTAAAGACTCACCTATTTATGAAGCATACATTTGTGATATTAAATAAACGATTGTAACTACAGATCATTTATACTTTAATGAATCCAAAGAATATTGGTTCAAATCCAGCCCTGTTTAAGAATCAAGCAACTTACCAAGAGAAAAATATTAATGAAACTATTGAAATTCCAAATACAGTTTATAATCGAAATTGTTAATGCCAAATACATGTCTCTAAATCTAAAAAGTTTTGATTTAATTTCAAACGCCGTTATTTTTTTCTATTTTGTTAAGGGAAGCCAACAGCTCATTAACTTGATATTACAACTAAATATGATATAATTACAGTGCCAAAAAAAGCATTCCATCAATAAGTACAAATAATATCACAACAGTCAACAACACTTACAAATACACATACAATTAAGTATGGGAGGGATAGAATATGAGCGAATCACCTTCAGAACTTTGCTATGAAACTAATCGTATTTTGCATCCAATGAACCACAAGCAATATAATGAAAGGAAAATATGAAGTGTTTTATTTCAACCTGGAACTGTTTCTTTGAAATAATCCAGTTGTCGCATGTTGCGTTTTGAACAACCCTTATTCGTTGCATAAAATTACCTCGGCGTTTGTCGAGTGCCCCAGTAACTGCATATGTACTTGTCATCGCATGCATCTACCACTGTAATAATATGTCTGCACACCTTCGATGTATGATTATTATGAACAAGTATAAAGTCCTAACTACATACTCACCCCTCAGCTGCATACAACCCCTATCCTTGTAGCAGACAAGTGTATGTATATTCTCATGCACCAGACTAATAATTGTGCGTCGCGGCCATATCGATCTGCCATCGCGAGCTCATGTGTCCTTATGTAAGTATTATTCAGTTATTGTCTCGCATTTTCTACTAGGGTTGGACTTTCTCGTGCATTTACAACCACTAAGTGGTTCATTTCATTCATCCCCAATGAAATTTACTTTGATTTCACACCGAGATCTGTATACTCGTATACATGATAGGTCAATGAATAAGTCTTTATTCGCAAATGAGTAAACAAATATCTTTTCATATAAGATTAACTATGTAAATATTGAATAAGGTAATACATAAGGGAATATAGAAATTCAATGTATGAGAAAGAATAAAAGAACTGTGATAAGGCATTAGTTTTTATTTCACAGTTTATTTATTAAAGGCACAATCCGTTGTCTTTCTTTCGAAGACCTTCGTCAGGGAATATTAAATGTCACTTCTGAATATTTTTTTTCATTTATCTTCAAAAGCCTCCTTTAAGAACCTAATTGAATATAAATTTTATACGATTATATACAAGATCGGTTAGTGCAAGATTATACCTACATTCAATGTCATCATCTGATGCATTATTTAGAAACAGTAAAATTTACAAATATGAGAAAAAATTGTATATATAAATTATAAATTATATTGTAATATTGTACTTTTGGAAATAAATTTTAAATTCATTCATTAATTTAATTCACAAGCAACAGTTGAAATATAATTGATGTATTGGAATTTGATCCGAAGGGCTGATTCTAGTATGTGTAGAGATGAATGTATAATGTATAAGTACACTTCCTCCCTCCATCGGCTGATTTCTCCCTTTTATCATTGAATCGTCCTTATGACATCTGCATGACCCTATATCCTTGAAACGTCCTTATGACATTTATTTGATCTGGTCTGTCGACGTATCCCTTATTTCCCTATGGCCCTTTATAAGGTTTATTATCTCCCTTTGCATGATGTTACACATAGGGTTGATATTCAAGAGAATGGGTGAACTTGTCTATTGATTGCTTTGTTTCATAAATTGATCAGAGAATAGTGATACAGCACGAAGTTTGATGCATCGATTTATCTTATCAGCTTGAAATCAATCAATTGTAATTCAATTTATCAACGTTGAAATTGTCAAATATTTGAGAACGCCTAATTGCATAATTCATCGGATAATATTACAACATTGATTGATTGTTCTGAGGTGCTCATCGGTAACCGTAGGTACGAACTTCCATCTAAGAAATCAAATCAACTTGACGTTGGTTTTCAGAGTACTAAACGAAATTCAATGTTTTAATGCAAAGATTTTTTTAAAATACAGCGTTTTAGAATCATTCCCACAACTACCCAAAATTATTCGATAATTTATCAAAGTAACTTTAAATTGATACAAAAGATGGATTCAATTATATTTAAATTACAAAATTGTATCAGATATGCTGACTAACCTTATTTATTCGAGTTTCAACCAAATTTGATTTTTATACATCCATTTTTTACTTGTAATTTAAATGAGTTATTATTTATAATCAAAAAATAACACGTAAAGTAATTGAAATACTGAGTGTCGTGAGATTATACATTAATTTATAATTGATCACAGTTAATAAAAATAACACGCATTTACGATACGCATGATTTTTGATTAACAAAATGGTTTCGCTTTCTAAATAATTCGACCACCCACCTTCTCTAAAACTACCCTCAAACTCCCATTTTTATTTATTTATTTATATATTTATTTATTTTCTCAACCGAGCATTTGAAACAACCCATTCCCCCACCCCATATCTTCATTAAATCCGTCTCTTCAGTACATTACCTCTCAAAACATCCAGCTAACCAACGTTAGATGAAGGAGTCATCGACTCGGTACTGTTCATTACATGTTCAGAAATGACAAATGACAAAAAAAAAGTAAATTTCTAAAAAATAAATCGTGAACTTCCAACTGATATTATACTATACTAGTACTAGTTATAGTAACTATAGATTCATAGTGCTGTTTATAGAATATAGTACAATGGAGGCTATAGTATGTAGGATATAGCAAGTGATAGGTATATGGAGAAGTGCATATTATATGTCTGTCTGGCACAGAGGCCGGTATATATGAGCCCACAGAACTGGCGACCCAGTCTAGACTGTGCTACAATGGTAGGCATAATATTATGTACATAGGTAGGTGCAGTGTGCTGTGCAAGTACCACACCAGACAGCTTTACTAGTAAAAGTATTCGCCGGCAGCTTTCTCTACACCCCTTAACACACCACCCCACGATTTGGTGTACTGACTGCACTATTCTAGTACTCTACTGCTCGGAAAGTCAATATTATGTACGTGTACAATATGTACAATGTAAATACATCATAATATATAGGCTATCCTTTATTATACAGGTTTATCTGAGGTAACAACAACGAAAATTGAGAAAAGTATTTTTTCATTAAATACATAATGTTATTTAATATAGACAGCACTGATATTGTTGAACTCCATCTTAGGGTTTTATTAAATAAATTATCTGATTTGTTACACAAAAATATTATTTTCTTGGACAAAACAATCGTTTCGGCCGATTAGGTCCTAATGAAATGATAAACATAAAAATATTACTTCTCTGTAAAAAGATACCTAAACATGTATAATGTTTATTATAGTTGTAAAACCATAGATACCTAATTTATGGTATACAAATACAAATTTGATATCGGGTGGAACGCCAGAAATTAATTAAAAAAAAAAAAACAAATTTAGCCTTATCAGCCGAAACGATTGTCCCAAGGAAATAAAAGTGGGTTGTGGCCAATGCTATACTCCTCACTAACAAGTCATTCTATAAAGTATTCAAATTTTGTATGGAAAATATTCAGCATTTTCATGAAATGAGTTTGTTACATTATTTTTTTTAAATATTTTATCATGAATACTTGATAATTCTTCAGTGCTATTTTATGAAAGTGATGTGCCTTTTTACCAATTTGAAAATAAAAATTTTAAATTATAAAAGTTAAAAAAATTGATAAGCACTATTCAGATATCCTTCAAAATCTAAAGGGATCGAAGCGAGTATTAGATATACAAATTTGCAAAATTTGAAAGGAATCGAATGTGTACTTTAATCTATAATAATCGATAAATTTAAATAAACACGCCGTACCTACATAGCACACAACACATAGCACATAGTACACAGCACACACACACAGATACATTGTGATGAAACTTTCAGAATACTATTTCAGCATGATAAAAAAATAGCCTAAAAAATTGCGAAATCACAACTCCCACTATATACCCTTAGGTTAGTGAGGAGTAAAAAACGAAACATTTAGGCAACCAAATATTTACAAATAAATTTCAATTAATTTGCTATGAAATTTCATCAAGAGTAGTCCATTGAGAAGTTAAATAAAATTGTAGTAAATATTTATGATATACATACACTTTAAATTTTGTAAATAAATTTATAATTATACCATGTAGTGTTATTTCACAATGTAGGTAACCAATGTGAAAACATTTTGATTGATAATCCGATAGGTAGCGAAGTTTAATGGGTAATATATATAGTGCACAATGCACTACATAGGGTGTGGCAGTGGTAGGTACTTACCTCCCTCCCTACATCCCGTCTACCCCCCAAATCCCCCTCCCCCTGTAATATTCCATGAGATAGATATTACAGAAAAGAAAAAGGCTACGACTATTTACACGACTCAACCATAGACGAAAACCAAAAATAACCACAGAAAACGCAGATAAATCAAGTTATAAAAATATTTACCTTTGTTTATACTTTGTTATAATTGTAGATCTCGATGAAAAAATGATTTATAAAATTAAGTAAATGTAATAAAATGACAATATTATTTATTTTTTCTTCAAGTTGGTTTCCATGATGCATTTTTATGATCATTGAAAAAATGACAAAGGTAAATATTTTTGTATTTTGATTTATCTGCGCTTTCTATGGTTATAAATGACCTAAAAACATAGACGACGCCAGAAAATTTGTCGTGTAAATAGACACTTTTTGGCGGGAAAACGCTTTTCCCGCCAATTCCGGTCGTAAAAATAGTGGCACCGAAAGAAAAATCGTCATCAGCTTTACCAACAACGGAGAGTTTGTGTTTTACATTAAGAAAATATGTCTGGCCTTTATATTTTGTGTTTGCAATACTGTGAATTAAAATAGTAGATATTTTTTGTGTCACACCATATTTGAATACATATTTTTAAACGATGTTTTTAACCTTGTTGATTAAATTTTCCTGCAATAATCACACTGAATTAAAAAAAAAAATTAAAAACAAATTTAATCTATTGATAGTGGAGATTTTCTAAATACATACGAAATATCCCCAAATTTGAAAGTCCAACTCTCTGTTAATATCTACACATGTTTCCTTTCGTTTAAATCTCCGTTCATAAACATATTTTTTTTTCTCATTGATATTAATTTATAACCAGATCCTTTATTCACAAAAAAACGTAGTTGCCTATGTTGAAGTAAAATAGAAATCAATATACATATTTTCTCAGTGCATCACAGGTTAATATTAATCTGTGCAATAAGTTTTAAATCCATGTTTAGTTTACGTAAATTTAAATGTATTACTTACATTATTTCAAAATAGAGAGTATAATAATCACGATGTTATAAAACAGATGTAAAAAATGAGACTTCTAAAAATCTTATACAGTGCAATATTATAGTCATAGTGTTAGCAAAGATGCGTCCTCACCCACATACCCCGAAAGATTTTTATAAGAGGGTCGGCCGTCCCTTCCCTTGCATTCAGGGCTGGTCTGTTGGCATGGTAACCGTCACTATAGTTGAGGGTGCATCCGCCTTATACATCCCACCACCACCCTGCACTAGACCTTACACTTAAATTTATTGCACGAAGGCTGAATCTACCCCGCACAGCATAGCGCCATAGCTCACAAGGCTATATTAAACTTGGACGATGATATTATATAAACGATACAAGGGTATTTAACGATTTTATTGAATGATCTGCTCAAAAAATAGTTTTACATACATACAATCACGGCATATCACACAATGCCAGACAGCGACAGGTGTGCGGGTGTGCATTACCTTATGAAAGGAAGGACGACACATGCTGCGTGTATCCCCACAAGCCCGAAACGTCTCGCCTAAAATAACAATATTCAGAACGGGTGGTGAAACTCAATGATTAAAAATCTCATTTCTGAAGTATGTTGTAAGATGTTATTTTGCCTGTTATATTTACGATTACACGGCTGATGATTTTTTAATCATTGATGCACTAATTTTACAAAACCTTTGGTGTCTTGAACCAAAATAAGTAAAAAAATCTGATATAACTGAATAATGGTTGTCAATTCGGTTTCTTTGTATTCCTAGTCTGATAAACTATGTAGTTTTATAGCCAATCGACTTAATTTTCAAATATCAATTCATCGCCAAAATTAATATACACAATAAAAAATACATAATATAGTGAAATTGATTCAAATACCCTGCCCTTCTACCCTGGATAAACTGGGATATAGGGGCAAGAAAAAGAAGAAGTGAAATTGATTCAACTAGATTTAGCTTTTTTATGGTCAAATCAAATATTATAATATTGGCAATTAATCTCTTTGAATTTTATAATATTTGATTTGACCATAAAAAAGCTAAATCTAGTTGAATCAATTTCACTTCTTCTTTTTCTTGCCCCTCTATCCCGGTTTATCCAGGGTAGAAAGGCAGGGTATTTGAATCAATTTCACTATATTATGTATACGTTTGCTCTGCGCAACCACTTGCACCCTGCGTAAGTGGTGAATTTATTGCCATAACCAAATTCCTTAACCAGTTAACCGATGTTTCCAATTCAGAGAAGCAACATATGCGTGATAAATGAATTCGAATAACTTTCTTCTTATATGCAGGGGATCGAGCCGAAGACTTCCGCACAGAAGCCAAACGGCTTACCAACTGTGCCACAGCGGTCGATGAATGCTGTTTCAATTGTTAAAATCAAAACTCAATTTATATTTTATTTTAGTAATACAAGAGTATCGCTATATATTATACCTTGTAACTAAGTATATTTTCTTAGATATTTCTTGCTCTAGTTCAATATTACGTTTATGTTAGGGGGTAGGTTTATGAAAGAATCACCCACTGTTTAAGGTCAATTTAATACATAAGGTACAAAGGTATATGTGCCGCGTGTTGCCGGGGATGCAATACAGCCGAGTTTAACCGAACTATTGATCGTAGGCTTTCGTAGACCTTCGTAGAGATTCAAGTGCTACGACTTTCGCGGTCATGGACTTTGCCTATACGTACATACATACATACATATGGACGGAGGGAATTATGTAAGAATCTTTCGTGGAAGAAAACGTTGGGGTATTTCCGAATTTGGTAGGGTGGAACGACTTATTTATTTTCTTCAAAGAGGGGCATTATGTTTGGGGTGAAAATGGCATACCTAAAGCGTTGCAAGAAATAAACCAAGTAGTTGATATATTGTAGATATTTTTGGAAGAAAACAACACAATTATTTGTCTTTAAATAATATAGACACATAAATTAGTGAACGTATTTTCTTATAAATATGTAGATATATAGTTACTTGTTTCGTTGAATTCCATTTAACACTTTCTATTTCAATTTTTTTACGAAAGACTTTTTTACCAAGCTGGCTTATTCTAAATCATTATTTTTTATAGTTTCTTTAAAATTAAATTATTTTTTGTGAAATATCATTGTTTTTAATAATCGTTTCTCTGAGTATCTTACTTCTGATCCGTAAGGATTGAGTTTGATTTCCGGCGACCTCATAGTTCTAATTGAGATTTCAAATTTGATATGGTAATTTATAAATAACATAAAACTTCATAATAATGTGGCATTTATATGAATTATTTACATTTAATACTGTAGAATGGACCCAAGGATCCAAGAGACCCAATCTACGTTTAATTCTATAGAAAAAATAAACAAATTTTGACAAGTTTAAATGTTCCAAACAATTATCTTACAACTAATAAATACAAGTTCGTCGAGAATAGATAATATTTTTACTTTACATTTAGATTACTTTTCAAATTGTGAAATTATTACATTAAGATGAAACAATACACGATATTATTATATTTAAATAAGATGATATTGTCATATTTTGATATTTATATTTCTTCGAATGTCATCAATCAATCATTGTTTGGTTATGTGCAAATAGAATAATTATTTGAAGGTTTTCTTTATGGATCGATCCATTCCCAATAACCAGGGCAGCAAAACGTATCTATGGTAACGGAAGCTTCCATGCACTCCCGTGGATTTCAGTTCTAGTATTCAAGGACTCGAGGCAATGTCAGGATCAGGGTTATAGGTATATATGATAGGTAGGTATATAAAAAGTATGGCTGGCCCTATCTATGGAGCAGGCGCAACTTGCAACTGGCTGCATTGATCTGGGTTGCATCCACATTATTCAATGTCACATAACAGCCAACCGGGCGTGCCATGCGCATTTACATATAAAGGTACATCTATCTTTCCAATAATTAAAACTAAACCCTTTATCGACAGTCATTGGAATTCCATTTTACATTTAAAAGTCAAGTACTCTATGGCACCAAAACGCATAGGTATTCGAAATATTTACATTTGTAGGTCAATATACATAAAACGTAAATTATTATCATTTTGTATTGCTTTTTGGGTTAAAAACAGGTTTTTTGACAAATATTTCTTTAACACGCAACAGTTGTCACATTCCGAAGATTAGTGATATAATCGTCTCCGAAATCCAGATTGAAAACACAATGACAAATTATATATCCACCGGGAATCAAACCTGGGACCTTTGAATCAGAAGTCATGAACTAATTGAGCCACGAAGGTCGACAGTGTACACGTTCATTATTCTTTACAATATATTTCTTCTTGTGGTTTGATTTTTCATTTGTGGCGTTAATTAAATATCATGATTTTGGCAAAATCCAATCACACTTTTATTTCATGTTAAGCAACATGTTTAAAACACCAATTCTTATTCATTGGTTCGGAATTTTATTTCTGATCTAGTACCAGTGTAACATAAGGTTCCTGTAGGAGAATTCGATAAAGATTTTGATACGCCTGTCAAAACGCGATAAATGGGTTGTTTCTATACATTGTATATTATTCCTTCCCCTTCCCCTCAGATATAATTTTGCAAGACCATCAGGGGTTGGCCTCCTCTCCCTTTGGTCCAGTCAGAGAGTACATCATTCTGATCAAATGGGATTAAACATTAAATACAGTAATCTCCTTCCAAATAAATCTGAATGTTATGTTAATCTATAATTAAAACTGCCACAAGGATTGGTTGATAATATGTGTTTAGTCAATATCTCGTACCCAGAAAAATGGTTTCATATTATCATTTATTTTTAATTCTTAAAGTGATAGCAGAATACAAAATGCATTATACCTAAAAGTAATATTACAAAATTTTAAAATGTAGGTATTTTCCGTGCGCCGCGCTGTCTACTTAATGTTATTTATTGATTGTTGACTTAAACGATTTTGGTATTTTCAGTTAGAGTTACAAGATTCTTTTTTAAATAATTAATCTTTGGAATTTTGTCATCAAAAACGTTATTTTCAATCCGAAATTATATAACATAGTAAATAATATATCGATAATTATGAAATGATGTCGGTTAATAGTTGTTAGTATTTATGTTGAAATATTTCATAAATATGATGAACAAGTACCAATACAATTAATTACTGAATATAGTCTTAAATAACCACAAACAAGTTGAAGATACGTACGTTTTTAATTTTATTGATTTTGAATGTTTACATTCCAATATGATGAACAAGTACCAATACAATTAATTACTGAATATAGTCTTAAATAACCACAAACAAGTTGAAGATACGTCCGTTTTTAATTTTATTGATTTTGAATGTTTACATTCTTTCGCTCTCCTTATACCTCACCCTCTATGCAGGATATAACGAAGTAGAACAATCTATTTTTTCACCCCTGTGATGGAATTTTATTTCTGTTTCTAGGAGCTTAGGGTTCTATTTATTTTCCTCAATACCCTTGTCAGGTCTAGGGGTCACCGTTACCCCGTGTTAGGAAAATCACAATTCATATTTCATTTTGTTGCGAATTTATTTTTTAATTAAAAATATCCATATAATTGAATAATACAATTTGTTTTTAGTGCTTTGCTTATTTTGCTTTAAGAGCAATGTGATAGCAAAGCAATGACTCAATGATACTTTTAAATTTATGGGTGTTTCATTTCTTAAATTGACATATATACTAATGATAAAATTGTTATAATATTTATAGCTTCAAAGCCCTACTATGTTAATAAAACCTGTGCCGTAGCATTTACAATAAATAATTCATTTTTTGTTTTATTTTCCTAGATGAATATATTATCTAAAAATTAAAATAAAATTTCGGCCGCTGTAGCATAATGTCAAGCCATTTGGCTTCTGTGTCAACGTTTTGGGTCTGATCCCCAGTATACTAAAAGTATATTTAAATTTATTTTCACGAAAATCTTTCTTATGCGGCTTGGAAACACTCGTTATTTGGAAGAAATTGGCATTCGGCGATGAACTTGGTTGTTAGGAAGTATTCATAAAGAAACAATAATAAATAAAAGTAAATCCAAACTACAATTTTTTAGTAAAATAAGGACTAAAAATGGTACAAATTTTCATTAAATAGCAATAGTTTACGTGTTTTTTTTATGTGTTTTTCTATGACTTACAAATTATCGATCGTACAAAATATAATCGAATAAAAATTATGTCAAATATTTAATATCTTTATTTTATTTTATTTTATTTGGGACACTTACAAACATTGACAATCACATACAAGAAAGTATATCTTAATAATTTTATATAATATCAACATCCAATTGAAAGTGAACAACACAACATGCGAAGTTCATCAATATTTCACACAAACATATTAAAGCATCCGAGATAAAAACAGTAAAAAAAAACTTTATAAATAAGGAATAATTATAGAAAACCTATAAAAACATAAAGAAGCAATATATTTTTATTTTTTATTCATCATCGTGACATCGTAGCTGTCATTCACAAACATAATTAAACTTATTCTTTATAAGTAAAATGTATAACAATGGATATTGTAGGTGCAAATGTGTGTATACCGCTAGTGTAGTTTAATAACACCTTGCAGGGTTTCCGCCCTACACCAAACCTAAAGCCGTAGGGCTGCACCAGATGCCGCCCTTACGTCTTACAACTGAGTATATTCCGTCCCCGCCCTTGCCTACTGACATTCACCAACACAAGCAAATCACCACACTTATACTTAATACTAGTACATGCTTTACTGACATTCACAAATACTAGTACATGCTCTACTGACATTCACAAATATACACCAAGTGCAACCAATAAGCCTACCGATATTTTGACTATGCATCATTCTGAAAAATAAATTGTTTCGTTTTGACTACATCTAGAAAACTCCTAATTCGTATCGTTGAATAAATCAGTTTTTTTATTAGATACAACATCTTTGTCATTAAGTAGCTTCAAAAAATTTACTAAAAAATTTACATCACACGACAAAATTCATACACTTAATATTACCGAAATGCCTTGATTTCCATCAAACTAAGTTATTTCAAATTTTCAATTAAAATAATGATTAAGAATTTTGATTCAAAATCAATTATTTACCTGAAATAAATCTGATATCATTCGCGTACCTATTGTTTTTTTTAATTTTTGTTTCTGTCTTAATTTTTTAATGGTACATACTTATTTTTCAAATGTGAATTGTATTTAATTACTTTCATCTGATAAACACTTAACCAATTTGAAACAATTTATACGAATTTGCAAAGCAGCTCTTGGCAGATCTCAACGGGCATTTCAAGGCACGATAGTATTACGTATTTGAGGAAAATTCTATCAAATGTTTACCTTAGTAAATTAACGTTATATATATTCACAATATACTACTCATATAACTCATACTCAGATGTTTATATATAGTATATACATACACATCCCTTTTTCCAAATATTCTTTGATGGGGTGATGGGGAATTAGGGTAGATCAGATCACCCCCCTCCCTTCTTGGGACTAGGGTAAATGTGAGGGTATAGAATATATAAGGAAAGGAGGAAGTAAGAAAGGAAGATTGTGTGTAAGTATTAGGAAGGAAGGGAGGATGAGGAGGTAGGTAGGTAGGTATATATCGTATTGTATACTGCGGCTATATATAGAGCGCATGTGATGCCCCAAGCAAGGTCAGGGAACTTTGAAGAAAGAGGGTCGCACGAACAGTAGACAGTACATAGTGTACAAGAGTACCAACACCAAAAATGCATTTCTTTTTTTAGATTTCATATTCATATACAAACTTACATTTTCTGCATTTACTATTCTAAATCAACCGAACAGTGAATATTTTGAAGTTACTAAATCATTGACATAACTTATTGAAATCAAATTATTTTGTCAGAAAATATATTTTTTAATTAATAACAATAAAATAACTTTGTATTAACCACTTTTTATTAGAACCAAGTCTACATGTTTCGAGAGCAATGCTCTTTTCCTCAGGACACTTAGTGAACTAGTTAACAAATCTTAAAAATAATAAGTATATGTATAAGCAGTGAGAGGGGAGGAAAGGAGAAGTAGAGGGGTAAAGAAGGTAAGGGTGACCATATATGTAAGCTAACATTATTTTTTTTTTTCAAAGACAGTTTTTTTTTATATGCATAAATTTAATTTATTTATTATATTATAAAGGAAATAAGTTTAACAGTGGATTATTTATAAAATTAATTTGGTTGTTTATTATGGGTTTATTTAAATTCACATTTTTCCTTATTTCTAATATTTCTAATTTTGAGGTTTTTAATTCATTATGCCCCGTGTGTAAAATTTTTATACCTTCGTCTACATCAAAAGAATGGTTTTTCTCAATTAAGTGATTCGCGAATTCAGAATAGTTATCACTA
The DNA here is from genome assembly GCA_963576475.1 of Molanna angustata. NCBI lineage: Eukaryota > Metazoa > Arthropoda > Insecta > Trichoptera > Molannidae > Molanna > Molanna angustata. The sequence continues at coordinate 7,209,492 of OY754970.1, read as the reverse complement.
TGAAGGCATCTTAAATGTTCCCTAACCCTTATTTCAAAGTTTCTTATTGTTTTTCCTATATAAAAGTTGTCACAATTTTTACAATTTAACTGATAAACTCCAGACTTCTTCATGGTTGAATCTTTATCATGGTTGAATCTATATATTTTTTAATTATTTACGATACATTAGCTGTTCTCTTTGGTTGAAAGAAATCACTAAATTGCAAAAAGCCCGCCAGTGTATGTATGAAAAGATAAATAATTTGAAAATATAATAAATGAAAAATCTTTCGAAACGAGTGGGTTGTGATTAACATCCAAGTATGCACAGTAATAATATTTAAGATAATGAAGTATTTTTTTTCTTTAAAGGTCGAAGCTCCCTGAATACATTATTTAAATGAAACGTGAGAGTCTTTTTAGAGGGCTCCAATTTTTTTATTACTTTATATAAATCGATTGAATATAATGTTTGGACTCTACAAAAATCACAAAACTTTATAGTACGCCACGCCATATGGCAAAATACACAAAAAATTATACTACGCCACGCCATACGGCAAAACATACAAAAATTTATAGTATGCCACGCCATACAGCAAAACACAAAAAAAATATAGTAGGTACGCCACGCCATACGGCAAAACACACAAAAATTTATAGTACGCCATGCAATATGGCATAATACGAAATTTGTAACAAAAAAGTTAATTAAAAAATATTATGTACCTACCTACTTAAAAAATAGTAGAGAAATTATTTAGAGTTTTCTTAGTTTAATATTCGGATAATATTTCAACATCCTGCTCTAACTGTTTTTTCACATAACAGCCAAAAATTATAATATTTTTAAGAAAACCAAAATAAATTATACACTTTGGCATTTCAAAGGATTGCTTTATTTCTGGGAATTGTAAGCGCTATCGTCACTTCCACGGGTAAAAGAACCACCCTTACCATCCCATATCTAAATATGCTGGAAAATACATTTTTTCTTTCATTCTCATATTCTGAAAACCCTGTTCCCTCCATTTTCATTTTCCTGAGGTGTTCAAAGTGTTAATAAAAATAATCGGTGGCTGAGCAATGTGTGAGTTCGATTTGAAATTATCTCTTGGCTAACTTGGGTACATTTTTAGCCTCGGTCATTTTCAATCACATATAGATATTTGTGAACTTTAAAACATAAATTTTCAATTCACATTTTTTTAATTTAATAAACTTATATTTCACATTTTTTAAGCGTATTTTTTACATCAATTTCTCAACGGGTTTTATGTAGAGAGTGCTATGAGTTTCGTGACAGTGTTTTTGTGTATGTGGAATTTCATAGAAATTTAATTTATAAAATTGTATTTTAGGTTAGTCAATCTTTTAATAATGTAGTGGAGAATTAAGTGTTGGCCACAACCCACTCCTTTATAAATTTATTTATTCCATTTATGTATATTTTTTATATTTTTTTCAAAATATTTAAAATGGATATATTTGGTGCCAGTTCAAATGAAATGACACATCTTACAATGTCCCTAACGAGGTAGGCAGTGAGAACGTAGTATTTTATCTTCTATAAGTTCATACCGCCTATTAAAAACTAAAAATATAAGACTCAAAGCTTCCTGATAAAAGTGAGAGTGCTTTTTTTCCTCTGTCTGTCTTCTCATGACTATAAGGCATAATTGACACTCCCTCTTTTTTGTCTGGAGAAACAATAATATTTAAATATATTTTATCTTTTTAGTTTAAATATTTATTTTTTACATTTGAACAACTATTTTTATTTTGATATTAAACATTAAATACGATTCCATATTTTTTTCCGTGCTGAACAAGCGTTGTTTTACATTTATTATATAGGTTATGGGTAGGTACGCTATCTGTTTCCACAATATTTTCTGTTGGTAAATCTCTGTTTTTCCAAGAATTTCTTCATACAACCATGAATTCTCAGAACCAACGTGATAAATACTATTTCTCCCTTTACGCTCATACTCTTCGTACAATCTTCTCATCATATAACAATTGGCTCCTTGAATTTTCTCGGAATTTCCGGGTCTCAACAAATTTATACACTACAGATAAAACTACAAAATCGTTAGTAAAAATATTCAACAGTCATTTTTGGATTTTTTAAATCAGAATAAAAATAATGATAACTTTTTTAAAGTATATCATAAAGCGTTTATTGTTTCTTTCTATCGTAAAACGTCTACGTTTATTCTAATATTCTATCTTTCTTTTCAGAGTCTGAATCACAATCTTAAACATTCATTAATTTATTTTAATGTATTTTTTTACTCTACTTTCCAAAGCTTTGCACATATAGAGAACATTTTTGTTGTAGACTACGAAACCGTCTTCGGAAATGACAGTTCCCAGCACATTTTGTTTTGCCTGATAACTACAAAATTAATACTCGATATTTGAAAATATATTTTTTTTATTTAGTTTTTATTGTAAAGAATTTTTGTAACATTCTCTTTCTCATTCTCTTGTGTAACAAGTGTTACATATAAACCATTACCCCCTTAGTTTATATTACATCTAAATTCGGAATTGTATTTTGCTGATTTCTACAGAACAGACGTAAAATGCAAGCGCATTGTATTTACTGCATTGTATTTTGAAGAAATATCACGATTTGTTTATTGCAATTTAGATTTTACACAAAAATTACAAAAATAATCATTCAAACGCAGAAAACGCTTAAATAAACATTTTGTTATAAAAACGATTTTGTATACTTAGTTGAAATAAAAAATAAAATTATGCTATAATATTAATATATGTAAAATATTAACAACCAACCTTATGTTGATGAAGTTTCGTCAAACAATTAGTTGAGTATCGGGAATTTAAAAGATTTTGTAGTAGCGATTCAGGATAGAGTAATAAAAACTAAAAATTGTCGAAAATATATAATAAAACGCATACATGTAGTAGATGATAGTTGTAGGAAATGTTTGGTTTTCACGGAAATAACCGAACATATAATATGGGGCTGTTCTTTTCATTCTCGCAATCAGAATATACATTTAGTCATAACGAAAAACCAAAAATAATAAATCAAAATTTAGCTATCAAATATGAATTAATTGACGCGATACATATATAACTATATTATGAATATGATCCAATTTCATTTTTGGAAAACATCGAATATTTTTTTAATACCATGTACGCAAACTTTGGATTTTTTCCCTGTCGGAAGTCAAATGATGTTTTTTTGGCAAATTTTTCAATATCTCAATAGAGACGATTTCAGAATATTATAAAAGAACCAGGAACTCAAGCCACCTACAGGATTTACGACCTGTCATCGACTGTTTTACGTGATCACTTTATGCCCATATCAATGCAAATTTTCAACTTTGGCATTCCGTGAGGTAGTTTCTTCAAGTTATTGACTTTTTCTGCAGGTTAAGTTTATGGCTCTGAAAAACCCATCGTGTCTTGAGATGGGTGTTAGTTGGTTTTTTCATACACTTTGTTGTTTCCTGTTTTGTTTTGAACGATGTTTTGTCTTTTCCTTATCGCATCTTTCATTTTGATACCTAGATCACTTAAATGCATACCAAAAAGGTAAATAGCTGAAAAATACTAGAATGGGGGAAAAGCTTTGGATCGTGAATTACGCTGTCTTTTTTCAATAAATTTTCAATGTGACAAATAAATAGAATGTCAATTCTAAAACCTTCAGTGCCGTGTTACGTACCTATTACTTATGTTCAATTTACCTTGTGCTGTTGAGCCGAGACATTGACCCTGTAAATGTTTATTGTGGGCGGGTAATAGCGCACCGGGGCTGTGAAGGTTTACCCTCCACCACCTCATGAAACCCTGATACCCACCCTCACATCGCCGAATGGGGGGAGGTACGAGGAGGGTTTCAGGAGGGTGGAAAACTTGATTAATATATTTTAAAACACAAACACAATAGTAGGTACCCCGCGGTCTAATCGAATAGACAATGATAACTGAAAGCCAAACAATGTTTTTAACAGTTACAGTTACATATTTTTAGTCTCTTCAAGACTATTAAAAAGAAAAATAGTTTTATAGTTTTTAATACTCATATTTTATTTATAAATTCTAGTACACCTAGAGTGAATAGCTATTACTCACTCTAGGTGAATAGGTACAAAAAGTGTTGTTTGGATTATCAATTTATTATTATTATGTGTTAACACTAACGGACTTATTGCCAAACGCCAATTTCTCCTAACCAATCAGAGACAATATTAAATAGGTATACAATAAAATTATAAAATTATATTTTTACTCATATGTCCAAAATTTAAATTTTTTTCTAGAATAAGATCTTCATTATTATGCAGATCTTATTCGATTTAGACTGATATTACTATCACGTTTTTCTAATACTTAAATTATAGGTACCTACATACATAATGTTAATAGCGTAATCATTTATAATAACATTAAAATATACCTACTGAGTGAAATTATAATAGCGAAAAAGAAAAAGGAATATCAAAAAATTGTAGTAAGATTAAACGTAAATAAATATTGAAAATAAAAAGTAATTTTACTATCACTGATTTCAATACCATTTATGCAAAATACTAAGTTTTGTAGAAAACGTAATGTTAATGCACAATTACATTGGGTACATTATTCAGTTTATTATAAGGTATGACGTAAACGAAAATCTATTTATAGGTGAATGTTTGACGATCAGTGTCAAATTTAAACGCCTCCTGATAAAAACATGTTTATCGTATCCTCATTTGAATATTTATTGGAAAATCTATTGTTAATATTTCCGATATCATATATTTCTATAAATGTACCTCCACATCATACCGTTCGTTCGATGGAAATTCAACACCTATCTAAATCTGTGTGGGTACTTACCTATCTATATTACACAGAGGTAGGATTCATTGACCTTGACTCCCAAATCCCGTTGTCATGGTAGCCGGGAGAAAATACTTCCCCAACCGTTTATATATCATAAAATATCTTCAGTCTATTTACAGGCTTATACAAAAGCTATTATTTCGTTTTCTGTTCTTGATAGATATGTTAAGATCGGTATTATATTTGATATTTTATTTTATTTAAATTAATTTTATATTAAAACAAGTGTGCGAACGCGGAATTTGAAGAAAATCAGGTGAACAACGTGAAGTAAATCCGGTACAATTAAATATGACTGTTTTCAGAATAACAGGGAGATAAAATAGGAAAATAAAATATGAAAAAATAAACAGAATGGTGAAATAAATTATTAGGCTGTTAGAAATTGAGTAAGTACCTTTTTACATATTTATTCCTGAACAGATTTTATTTAACCTTTATTCTACGAATTATTTATTATTTTGTTACAGCAGGTTAAGAAATTATTCAACCTTTTCACCCACAGGATTCTCAGAAATATTTTATAACTTGGTTATTTTTTCAGGGAAACATTTGTCACACTAAAACTTTAGTATTGAAGAATTTATTTTATTTTATTTTATTTTACTTGGAAAACATACGGCATACATAATAACAATAATAAAAACAAAAATGATACAAACAATTTTATGTCTAAGTAACATGTTTTCACATGCAAAAAAGTTGTAATACCTAAACATATTTTTTATTTTATTCTTTTTTTTACGCCTGCTAAAATAGTAAATATAACACACAGTTGTTATATTTACTATTTTAGCAGGAGTAAAAAAATACCATCTATTTTATAGTGTAGTAGGTTATTATTTTATGAAAAATAATAACCTACACACTACTTGTGAAAAATAATAACCTACTACCTACTTGCTTTTACAGAGAAGAAAACGTAAATATTTTTCATTTTAATATTACGTAATTGGGAGTTTATATTTATCTCCTGATATAACCTCACAGGTTCGATTTTTTACTGCTATTTTGGTTGAATCTGCAGGGGATTAAAACAAACTAATATCTATAAATTCGTAAAATAACTACATAAATGTTTGTCATGTAGGTTTTGTCCTGTGTATGTTTGTGATAAAATGATATTAAAATTAGTTCTGAATTATTGAAAGGTGGTTTAGTTATTGAAAAGCAAAGAATCTTGTTATAGGTATAATTATATTGTGTTAAATACATGCATAATTAATTTTATATAATATGCTGGTGTAATCGTAGTGTTTTTTATTTTACATTTTATTTAGTCGTTTAATAACACACATCCACCCTCTACACAAGCTAATAAGCTGTGATATTGTAAACTATATAATGTATAAATTTTGTATGTTCGTATATTTTGTTATGATATGAATAAAGAAATATTTAAATTAATTCAATAACAAAAGTCTCTACGATGAAGTTTTGGAAATGTAAGGTTATATTCATAAATACTGCATAGTTTGGGAAATCAGTATGCTGAATACACAGACATCTTCAATGATTCAATTGGTATTTATAAAAAGATACCTTTACATTGCACTTGTAAACGAAACCAAGAATTGAATTGTTTTCTTCGCTTTTTTAAATACTTAGTACATGTTTTCACATTTTTTTCTTACATTATTTTTTTCACGTACTTACCTATATTTTTGTTATTTGTTTTTTATACAAATCTGTTTTTTTAATATAACCTGTTTTTGTATGTATAATCATGTTTAAATTCCGTTTTATGTGTATGTGTAAAAGGCTATTAAGCCATAAAATTTGATTAAATAAAATGAAAAATAAAATACTTCTAGATAGTTTGTAATTTGTAAATTTAATATGTTTAAATTATAGTTATTTTTCCTTAAAATCTATACAATATTAAGACCTCTTAAATAATATTTGACACGTATATCATGCAATAAAATTTCTGGAGAAATTTGAATCAAATTCGCAAATTCAATGGGAGATCAATATTGTAATAAACTATGTCTGATTGAATTTTTTGTTTATTATTTTAATATGGATGAAGGAAAGAAATAACAATAATGAATTTGCCATATGTGAAGTTCATAATAATTTCATAGATGTCGCTGTTCATTTTTGTTCGAAATAATGAATGGAATATTTAGTGTGGTTCAGAACCACAACGTAATTTTCTTCTTTATACAATGTTATTTTAGCTATCACAAATTATTACAGATGGCGTTTTCAATGTTGTGTAGCTCAAATATAGATGGCAGTAGTAAATTTGGTATCCTATTCAATAACAGATGGCAATAGTTGATTAATAAATTATTCTATTCGACAGTAGATGGCAGTAATTAATGTGTTATTCTATTCGGTAATAGATGGCAGTAATTGATGTGTTATTCTATTCAATAATAGATGGCAGTAATTAATATATTATTCTATTTGATAATAGATGGCAGTAATTAATATTTTGTTAATTAAATTTGATAATAGATGGCAGTGTTTAATTTATTGTTATGCGGATGATTTATTTCTTCTTCTTTATTTATTTCAGGTGGTTAAAACGTATTCATTGTGGATTTTTTTAGATTACCTTACTATATTTCATCTTAAATTTCATCAGTACATAATTTACTGTGGGATAAGTATGATCATATTTCTTCTGATTCTGTCCTTTCATAACGCATATCGCACTGTAGATTTGTCTTCTTCTTTAATACAGTTTTTTTTTATATTATGCTCATTAATTTAAAGTACATAGTTTATCAACTTTTTGTGCCTCCATTATATTGTACACTGTCTGAACAATAGAAGAACATGCATGAGACGTAGCATGAATGTTGACGAGGCGGTGAATGTATGTCAAGATAGAATAGTGTGGCGTTCTGTTCTCTCTGCCTACCCCGCGAGGGACATGGCGTGATGGTATGTATGTATGTATGTATGTGGGGACTAAAACATGTTGTGTATTTAATAAAAAAAGTGGATTGAGTTGAATGATGTTTGATAATTTTTTAATTTTATTATTTGCTATTGCCAACTTTATAATAATGTCATTTAAACATTTATGCGCTTTCACAATTATTGTCATTTGTAACAACTGTAAATATGAAGTTGATTAGAGATTCGTATTATTTACAAGTACTTATGTTCTAAATTCAATATTCTCAAATAAATATTATTCTCAATTACTTGTCTGGGCTGGAAACACTGGTTAGTTGGAGTAAATTGCCATACAGCAATAAACTCGCCACTTGCGCAGGGTGCATGAAATTATTAATGTTTATACATAAAATATTTTTTACGTCTACTTAACATTTTGTAAAATAGATATTATTTTTTTGTAAAATGATGATATCTGCCAGCATGATGCCTATAAAAACACTACAAAGGATTCTACTGTGACTATGTGTAAATAAAGATGTTCTTATAAAGACTTCTGTAATAATACGAATAGGTAATATAGAACGAATTCAGTTAACAATAATAATTGTTAAGGTATAAATAAGTGACTGCGTGACATAACTCCTGAAGGTTGCAAGTCCACGATTAATAAACTACGTGGTACATAATCCATCTGTAATATTATGTACATGAGATATAAAATAATACAAGTCTATAGAGAAGTATAGTAGGTACACAAGGAGACGCTTTATTGACACTTACTTGGTTAATAATTTATTTACATTTGCAATCTCTTATTACCTTGAGTGTTTCTATACAAATATATAATAATGTTCAGTTGTGAAATAGAAACATAGGAGGTATACAATATGATTATTCAGCGATACACTTAATAGATTATAAGTATACTGAAAATGAATGTACCAACTATATAACTTATTTCATTGAAACCCACATTTTTTCTTAGCTACACAAGTTTATAAAATTATGGACAACTGTATTTAAGAAAAATTTTCATTTCTCTGATATTTTTTTCATTTTTGGATTATTTAATAATGATATTTTATTATATCTGGCTCTGATCCAGGAGATATCTAATATAAAAATATGTAATACTAATTTTACCATTTACTTGCTCAAAATAAAAAAAAACATTCATACTTATTTTAATAGGCAAATTAAAATATTATACTTAGTTAAATTTTTTAACATCTCAATAGAGAAGAAATTTGAATATTATAGGAGAACTGGGAAATCAAGAAACCTACAGGAATAACAACCTGTCAGTGGATGGTTTAAGTGATCACTTAATGCGCTTGCGCAACGTTCTCCAATTTTAGTGCTTAAATTATTTATAAACGTACGTGCATAGTAAAATAAACAAATGTCTTATAATCAATAAATTTAATTTGAGTTTCATTTTAGCTTACTTTTCAAATAAAGAAATTAATAACCTTTTGAAAATGATTAAGGTACAATTTCTTATCATATCTTTGTTACAACCTAAATGAGTGCAGAATCCATTAAGAAAATATGTAATAGTCAATATGATTATATGAGGACTTATGCAAAATACATTGTCTTGTTGATATCAAATACATTCCTTTGAATCATATCAAGTGATTATTTGAAATACCTACCTATGTATGTTAGTTTAGTTGCCTATTATACAAGTTGCTATTCAATTATTAAGGCAAGTGTTTTAAATTATGCAACTATAGCAAAATTCTTACTTTATTAAATTTACGATTGGATATGGAAAGTTTTGCGGTCTTAAATATTTATTTTAATTAACTGCTTTATCACTCGATATTGTTTTAAAATTACTAGAAAAAATAATAACCACAAGCATTGAATTTATTTATATGTTCTTTCATTCAAATATTAAAAATAGCTTAGACAACAAATAGCTTTGCTATCTATTGGACGATAGATGTCAGTAGTAACATAATTGGTAAATAGTTTTTACGCTTACGCTTTGTTGTTCATCTCTAACCCCCACTTTCACCAAGGTTCCTTAGCGCTAAAATCAATTTTTTGATGCACTTAGCGTAAAATTTCGTTTCTCCAAACAAACTTACTACCGTTAAGTGACGCCGGCGACTCAACTCTTAAGTGACGGTCTATTGTGGATCAAGTCATTCATCAACGTATTTTGTAACTAAAATTATTACATTTTAGCACTTGTTATATTTTATATTATATTTCTATATTATCCAGATATATTATTATCACGAAAGACCTGGTTTGAGAAAATAGTTGAATTAGCCGATGAAATAGACAAGAACGCTTACCCAGGTGAAATGAACGAAAGAATTTATTCATGATGTCAAAACATTGCTTTTTGTATTTGTTAAATAAAATTGAATTTAATTTAAAACAGCATAATAGATGTCAACGAAAACAATAATGGCAGTATGCACAATAACACAGGTAGCAGGGGTAGAATATCAGGTACGCGATATGTTTGTAAACATGGTTTCAGGTATACAGCGCCCGCGGCCATTCACGACACTAATGCGAATATACCTACTGATGAGATCAAAGTAATACTTTTTTTCAAACAATTTCAAAACTTGTAAAAATTGTGAACTACACACTGTAATAATATTTGATTGTTATTTTAATAAAGGAAACAAGATAAATAATGTGTTCTTGGTTTTTAAATATTTCTATATAATTAAACTTGAGTTCGTATTCCTTTACACCGGAAATTTAAGGAGAGTTGAGCCTAGGGCTCAATTAAGAATGTTGGTTTTTAGTTGGTGAAATACAAATTCACTGAGCGATGTACTCAAGGATTTGAGCTCCGAGCAGGTAGTTAGTTGATGATCCATTTGATGTTCCTTGGTGAACACGGCCATAAGTAATTATTTCTTTCACAATAAAATCAAAATAAATACCTACCCACTGATATACAAAATATGTAATGAATAAGATAAGTAATGTTAAAAAAACATTTTGTACCCATACGTTTGTTCTAAGATGATATTTACTCAGAAAGAGATTTTTTCCTTACGCCCTCATACATCCTTTATTAAAAAATATACTCACATCGTCCTCTTACACATACAAACGCACCCTCACCCTCACGAATACACTTGTTTTTTTTATTTGCTTTATATTTTAGAACTCTTTATACGTTTTTTACTTTTATATAAAATTTATGTAGCAAAAATGTATTGTGAAATGTTTGTTAGTATTACCTCAGTACAGGCTTCGCCTAGTGAGGTAATAAATTCCCTTACAATATTTAAGTTTTGTTATATTGTATGTATTTATTGTAAATAAAAAAAAATGTTAGAAATAAAACTAGATCATTTATTCGTATCTACGATATATTTAAACTATCCAACTGTCGATTTGTTCAGGAGAACTTTGTTCTCTTAACATATCGACAATGTAACAAGCCAGGATACGCGAGAATTGTATGCAGAGGTCTACTTTTTTCACGGCTTTTCCAACTTTGAAGTCAAAAAACACCAACTTAGAGGCTTCGCAGCATATATGTTCCATACACGGATTTACTCAGAATTCGGAGTAGAACATTTCGTGTGTCTGTGTGTGTGTGTGTGTCTGTGTGTCTGTGTCTGTGTGTGTGTGTGTGTGTGTGTGTGTGTGTCCGTCCGTCCCTTATAACTTTTGATCCGCTCAATTTACAGAGCCCAAAATTTCAGAATATATAAAAAGTTACAGGCCTACAAAACTTTTATACTCAGCATTTTCAATTTTTGTTTCAGTCAGGGGTTATCAACTTTTTAATTTTTATTTTATTTTTCCATATATCTCAGAAACCATAAAAGCTAGAACGCTGAAAATTGGTACAAACATAGAAAAATAAAAAATCTCAAATAAATTTTTTCAAAAAAATTCCAGGGTTTCTCAAACATTTTTTATTAAGAAAAATATTTTTTTTATGATAAATTTATGAGTTTAACTGCCTATATTTCCAAAACTTATACAATTATCGCAAAAAGCCGAAACACCCCAACTGGGTAATTTAATTTTCTATAAAAAAATATTAACATTGTAGTAGAAGATCTCAATTTTTTTTTAACAATTTTTTTAAAAATTGAATTTAGTGACGACATCGCTTCATACATTTTGTATGGCAGTCGCCTATACACAATATGTAAGAAGACTTAATAGTTTGATACTTCATCTCCAAACATACATACCATCATGCTATTTTCATGTTCTGGGTAGGAAAAAAGGAACTTCCTCCATACTATCCTATCTTGACATACATACCTACATATGTTGTATAGAAAACAAAATATCTGAAAATATTCAATAATTTGTATTTATGGGTTTATAGTTTGGTACATATTCTTCAACTATACATACTATCGCTATCGACAGTTGGATCTCATGCGTTACATGCAACTAGTAAATATACAATATTGTATTTCTCACGAATATACGGCGACATACAGAGTATGTCTTTATTATTCGCCATAAAAATTGTATTTTTTAAATGACGTGTGTCATTCATCTATACGCAAAAATAATGTAATTAATATTATTATCAATGTGAAATGCGTATGCTTATAAATGTACTGCATTGGCAACTTACAGAACCTTTCAAGGTTCGTTCAAGACTTACGTACGCTCTAAAATTAGCAGCAGAACAAAGAAGAAGAAAATGAACAGGACTAAGTGAATTGACATTATTTGTATATGCATATTGAATATTGTTTAGTATTGGTTATAATCACGACAGTACCTACTTAAGTATTGTATTGATATATCGTGCTGAACTATTCTGTATGTCTCTAGGATCATGTGGTAAAATGATTAATATCGATCACGAACGGCTTGTGATTAATTTAATTGAACAACAATGATATGAATGTGCCATGGTTAGTTCGTTAACCCACACTAAACAAATACTCTATTCACACGGGTGGATTTAAAGTTGTATGTTCGATGTTTCAGAAGAAACTCAAATCATCATAGTTATAAACTATTTCTTATTTTTGTCGCCATTGCTAATCGATGTTCAATGTTTTATGAATTTGACAACGTAATAATGATTATTCATGAAATTAAAAAAGGTTGTAAAAAATAAATATAAAAGAATTGTAATACTAAAAGTATTTCTATACACCTACAAATAAATACTTAACGATTATGAACAAAAATTATTGCGGATAAATCACCATAGTTTTGAATGATGTGAAGGAAGAATATCATGAGTAGGTACCTAATTAAATATTTGCATAGTGTAACTATTCGATATAGCGCTTAGCGGTATGTCTCATTTTTGAAAGGGGCGGGGACTTGCGTCACGGGCCCTTACTAACGTGGGCCAATAATATTGAATTAATCTCGAACCCAAGACACCGCGGGCACAAAAGTGATCGACTCTAATCATTATCGGTTGGCGGTATCACTTCAAAGTAAAAAATGTGTATTTTTAGATTGATATGTAATTTTAGTATGTTTTTATTTACCCTAAAATTAAATGAAATATTATACTGTCACTAAAAATATTTAACTGGTTGAAAACGAGTCTGATAAAACCATATAAAAAAGATTGATAAATTTTTATTGCTTTAATTAAATTGAAAAAATGATGTTCTGAAGTAATATGTATGTATGTTTATTACTTGGAACTGGGAAACTGGCTTACATTACCTCCGTGCATAAAAAAGGATCTAAAATAGAAATCACTAATTATCGCCCTATTTCTAAACTTGTATAATTGTATAACTATTCAAAGATATAGTACATGAACACGCGGCTTTCTTAAATTCATTCCACCCCTCACAACATGGCTTCCTTTTAGATCGTTCCACGGTATCAAATATGGTGCTTTTTGAAGAATTTTTCTACCGATAAAATGGAAAAAAGTAACCATGCAGATGTTATTTATACAAATTATAGTAAATGTTTTGACTGAATTGATCATTATACATTTACAAAAAATGTGGTCTCTTCTTATATCACAAACATATCTCAAGCTATTGTTGCAAATATATATATATTTCAAGTTGCGTTGTATTCCTAGCGGAGTTACACAAGGCTCTCAGATAAGACCTTTGTTATTTTTGTTTTTTTTGTTTCTGATATTGATATCTAATTGGCTGTTCAATTATTATATTAGGTGTATCACTGTAATCCATAGTCGTTAGTTTTCCTAAATGATATAAATAAAAAAATAATAATAAATTACTAAACAGAAATCAATTAAAAATTTATGCTCAGAGATTTTTAGTCGTATCGATATTAGTTGATCAACTAAAGTGTAACCGTGTGTGCCAAGTGGGTATTTTAACTCCCTCGGTGTATTTCTGTCACCCAACCTAGTAGCAATCAGTGGCAATGGTGATGGTGATGGTGAGGGAGCCTTTCTGGCCATTAATGGCACCAATGGCCTTGCCGAGTTTATTACCATTTGACCGCCTTTACCAGAGAATAACAATTATTATATATATTTTATATCATTCTACCAACAACCACCACATACGATATTTTAAGTTTCTTACTATCGGTGGGTTGTTGGGCTATATTTGGTAACACGCAATAAGAACATTGAAACTTATAATAAAGTTTTTGGTCCTACTTTATATATTACGCAAAGATTTATCGACAATATTTTTCTGTATATTATTTTTATTTTGTATCGAACCTAGAATGCTGCTTGCAAATATTTCAGATCATAATATTTAATTAGTGTCGGATTATTTGATAATGACAGAAGATACATATTCAAATGAAACACCATCGAGATAAAACAGTTTGTCATATTCTCAATTCACAATAATTAAAATTACATTCTTGAAATTCAAAGAACTACTTTGTGTTTTTTCTTATTGTTATAATTAGTTTTTGACTGTTTAATTTGAAAAATATTAGGTAGGTATTCGTGTACAGAATGAAGTGTGCTCCAAAAAAATGTTATTTACACTAGTTATCAACGGTTTTTGTTTTTTATGAATTTATAAATATCCAAACACTATTATTATGATAATATGTAATATATACTATCTTTTTATAATATCCTGATATTGATTAGGTACATTTTTAATAAACTTGGTAAATAAAGCATATTTTAAAGACACATAAGAATATATTAATTTCTTTGTTGACCATACCTACTCATCTAATCTTTATATACCGCATCTCTGTATCTAATCAAAATAATTACTTTTTGCAATGGTTTTCGCTATGTGACGTCACAAGTCGCAATAGTAGCCATATTTGCCAATAAATAATATTTTTATCTGTGTCAAATACTCAAATTGTACACTATGTTTTTTGTTTATTGAAACACCCACTATAGAATATAATTTATGATTACACTAATCATATTTCACTCGTTAACTAAACTCGTTAGTAACGATGACACTTGGTTTATTCAATTTATGTACCTACAAAAAATGACACATATGCCGACATCTTGTTATTTGCAACTCATAAAGCTTGATTTGATAGTAAATTTTAAAATGTCGCGACTGAGGTCAGTCAAAAGGCTCCAGTTACTGTCTAATTTTGCAATGCGAATAATTAGGTACTAAATAAAATTAAAAATATATATTTTTATATTCTTTCTTTTATATTTTGAAATTATTTAACTTTTAAGTGAATTTAATAAAAATATAAGCTTATTTGAAATTAGAATATTTCTATCACCTATGAATTGAATATCCTTTATAATTTTAACTCATAATAATCATCAGTATATTATGATCATTTGTGTTACTTTTAATGTAAAAAATTTATGAAGAAAATGTGTGTAACTTTTTTAAATAACCACTTTTTTTAAATTAAATAATAATATTTAATTAAAAAAAAAAAGTGTTTTCTAATATTCCGTCCTAAACATAGATCATTCAATTTCAGAGATGAATGCCATGTTTCAATGAATAATACAATCGAAAAATAAACAATTGATTTTTATTTCAATTTAATTTTAAAAATTAATAAAAAAATAAATATTTTGTATGTTCATATTATTAGCTTTGATTTTGTGGCACATTTTATTTCTAATTATTTTTTTTTTACAAATAATTAATTTGTAAAAAAATATTCATATCTTTTGTATCCCTTTTTGTTATTTTCTTTTGTCTATTCAAAAATATAAGTTTACCTAAAGAATAATATCATAAATAAATGATTTATAATAAAAATAAAATAAATAATAATATATATATATTTACGCAAGAGGTTGGTTTTAACACTGTTTCCCAATCCATGGTATGGTAGGTAGGTACATTATACATAGCTATGGTATGGCCTTACCTCGTTAGAGTTTATTGAACCGCCAAGAACTGGGGCAAGTGACAGTGAACGAATAAGATTTATGTATACCCCGTGCGGTAGAGTGAGATAAATACATCTGTATTACATACATTCATACACACTAGCAGATTACTACTTGACCCTTTTGGTCACAAAAGAATTAAATATTAATTTAATGCATATTTTTATGACGTTTTACGATAAATTTATCCTTGAAATAAGTGCATATCTGAAACGTTTCTATGGTTTGTCGGCCTTCGTAGCTCACTTAGAAATTTTACTCATGAGTACAAGATGCCGAGTTTGATTCTCGGCGGAAACATAGTTTTATTAGACTGAATTTGCGAGACAATTAACATCGTAGATCTCCACAGTGTGGCAACTTGTTATTTGGTGCACGGTCAGTTAATATTTGACTTAGTACTTACCTATTAGTTGCTCGAGAAGTGATAAAAAATAAAAAAAAAAATCATTCAGTAAAGACAGTATAAAGAACAAGAGTAAATCGAATAGGTGTGACAGATCTTGGATGCGAACCAACGTCGCCGTCTTGTCCGTCCAGAAATATAACATATTAATAAATGTATAATTGAGTAAGTCAATTATCAATTTCTGCTCCATTTCGTGTACTAGGATGGAATAACTAATTACGAAGAATGACATAATGTTCTTAAAATATTTTATTAAAATAAAATTATACAACTAATGTGATGCCTACTACTGGACGAATTTTAAAAATAGCCCAACCAAGATAATGAGCGTTATTTAGATTAAGTATTGCGCTTTGTCATGCATATTTATATTTACATATTCATGTTATTTATTTCTGTTATTTATGAATAAGCTGCCAATATTATATTCAGTTTTTAACAAAAAATACAAATACCTACCAGTGTTTTCTTACTACTTAAATGCTAGATAGTTTGTATTTGGGAATGGTGATTTTACATATATTATGTATTCATGCTTTGTTTTAACATATTATAAAATAAATACAACATTTACTTTTATAAAAGGTAAATTGCAAAAAAATATTATAGACAGAGAATAATTCAATTTATGATAACACGATAAAATTGATTTAGAATGTTAATTATTAAAAAAATATGTTTTACATATAAACAAAAATTAAAATTGCACTTAACATTCTAAAATAGTAGTTTTCGATTTTGTTGTTTGATTTGTTTCATTTGCCAGTATTTTCTTTTTATTATTTTTGAATATGTGTTTTGATATGTTTGAATCGTCTATATTATCTACTCATTTTTCAATTATTTTCATGGATTTCCTTTTTTATTTGAATATCTATTTTGATATGTTTTCTCATTTGTATATTCCTCATTTTCATTTATTATCAAACTTTTTTAATGTTTATTTGATTTTTTGTTCATGTATGATTTGATTTAATTACTTTATGTTGACTTTGTTTAATTGCTTTGTATTGAATTTTTTTTATAAGTGATTCCCTCATCAAGCACAAGATTGCAATCTTTCTGATGAGGCACTGCAATGAAAAATTTGTAAAAATGTTATTACTAGTGAATTATATCTTGATTTGTATTATAAAATTATTATGTTAAATAAATAAATAAAAAAAAATATGTCAATGAAATTTTTGTTTGTTTTATGCTTGATTAACTATATAAAATATGTTAGAATGTAAATATCATCAAATATATTAATAATAATATTCAAAATATTTTTTTAAAATTATCCTTATAACTCTTATAAAGACAAATTTCAACGAAACGATTATTACTTATCTTGATTGTATCCAATTTGGCATTATTCCCGATTCTTTGGATTACTCATTTGATATATTATTTACTTTCCCCGTAGAAAGAGAAACTAGCAATAAGAGTGAATCTTGTGTATGAAAGTGGAAAAGAGACCAATATATATAAATTACTTGTTATTCAACTGAATTCATT
Organism: Molanna angustata; assembly: GCA_963576475.1. Classification (NCBI taxonomy): domain Eukaryota; kingdom Metazoa; phylum Arthropoda; class Insecta; order Trichoptera; family Molannidae; genus Molanna; species Molanna angustata. The sequence goes on along the minus strand of OY754970.1, from coordinate 7,191,575 downwards.
AAGAATTTTCACTCGAGAAATGAATATGAAATTGACATCTAATAATATGCAGAATAAAATACATATTGTACTTACGTATATATTGAAATTCATTTGAGATGTATTATGTACATAAATATAACATAAAGTGTTCGCTCTTAACATTTATTAGTCAATTATACTGAAAATTATGGTAATTTAAATATAATTTATTTTAGAAATAAATGTTTTTCAAATACTTGTATTTAGTTTATGTACTTATCTACCTATTGAGATAATGTGTCTTAAATTTATGTACCTATGTATTTTTTAAGACAAGACAATTAAAAATTAAAGCGTATGTATTATTGATCAAATGCATTTTTAATAAACAGAAAATTGCATTATATACCCAATTACATTGTAAGATTAAATAGTCTTATTTGAAGATGGGAATGAACGAGAGCCTATACGACCCCCCGTGCCTGTCATATTGCGCATGCGCGGAGGTTTTATCGGTACAATTTTTGGCACAGTTTTATTAAATTGATATGTTGGTAAATGAAAATTCACTTAAACATAAAAAAATAATAAGTAAGTAATATTAAAAATCATACAATTACGTAAATAATAACGAATAAAAAATAAAGAATAAAGAAAAGATTAAAGAATCGTTAAAGATTTTTTAAACGTTAATATTCGGGAATCAGTAGGGTTGTTAGGTAGTATAGAGACCTCCTCAGAGCCTAATCGTTTGATATGTTAAGTATCTGGATGGGTGAACTATTCCCAATTGAAAGCTTGATGATGCGTTTGTTGCATTTTATTTTGCTCTTTTAAATAATTTACAATTTACGCATTGATCTGCTAATTCTTTTGAGGAAGTGTATAATGGTAATAATAATAATTGAGTGTTATTATTTGTAGTGCTTAATTGTTATTAATATCATTAGTAAATCGGCCAGCGCCGTATAAAAAAAAAAAGAAATATAATTTATTTAAAAAATGTGATCAAATGCGAATATACAGTAAACTTACAATGACATAGGTATTGATAACATTTTCCTGCAGTAAATTAACATTCAATATATAAAGCAACTCGCTCGCGCGAGTCGCTATTATTATTAAAGACTAACTGAACCTAACCAAAAATTAATAAATGGGATTTACTTACACATCATACTATTATTTCGCTGTCGTAAAATTTCCCCTTGATTCATCTGTCGCCAGACGCTAGTATTTGAATAGACAACATTGGCGCATGCGCAATGTGACAAGGCACGGGATGCCGTATAGGCCCTCGTGGGAATGATGAGATTTTTAATTATTGCCATAGTATCTACACACTATATTGTATAGGTACATTTAAATTAACTATACAATAAGGCTGCCAGGATATAAATTATAATTATAGATTATGTTTAACTTCCTTCCAAATAATTAAAAGCATTGAAAACGCTTGCTTTGTTCAAGAGCAATGTCAAGCAGCACATTTTAATTAAAACCTCTCCCATCAATTCATTTTTAGTTTAATATTTTTTTTATTTTTTTGGTGAACTTTGAAGTGTATGGTCACCCTATACATGTCATGTTCTTTTGTGTTAGTTGTCTGTGTGTTGGTTGCATAGATATTATTGTCACAGTTATTTTCCTTGTGCCCAACTGCAGACAACATTGTAACTGCAACTGCAAACAAAAATAAATAAATAAATAAATGAAAAAAATATATATTTGATAGAAAATCATGTTTGTGAAAAACTTTATCTTGGAACCATGGCTTATCGATAATTGTTTGTTGGGTTATCTTATAAAGTCTAACCGTCTCACACATCCAGACTGAAAACACAATTAAAAACTGTGTCTCCCCCGGGAATTGATCCGGTACCCTTGGATCAGCAGCTCGATACCTACACAACTGAGCCACGAAGGCCGATTAGAAGCACATTACACACTATAAGCATTGTTAAAAATGGAGACACTTTCTTTTAAACCTGCGCAATTGACCATTTTGCCTAATGGCATTTTTTCACTAATAACAAATATTTCAGGCTCAGAAAAGCAAGAATAGTGTAATGAATAATGGAATCTAACCCAGAACGTTAACAAAATTCTAACGTTAGCAAATGACACGAAGTTTGATAAAAATAGCGTCGATGAAAACAATTTAAAAATATTTATATACCAAATGTTCTGCATCCCTGATAGACCAAAATACTCTATTGACGACGAATATATTTTCAGCATCATCAGATCTGTGTGACTGGCGCCTAGACATTATAATACATAATGGCGAGTGAACTAATTGAATTTGGCCAGTGGTTCTTTTAATCGTTGGAATATCTCATTCGTCGAGATGTTACGTCATAGTGGCTTATCACAAATGTAGTATGTACTGTATCTGTATTTGTATGTTGGCATTAACTGTCGTATTAGTGTGTTGGTTCGTGTCGCTATTATACGTTCGTTCGATATCGGACATGATTGTGATAAAAAGGACGCGAGTTCGTTGCTCCCTTTACAAGTTGACCTCAAAAAACGAGGACATTATAAAATTGCCAATCAGCGACTGTTAGGTCCGAACCGACCGCGGTCGGGCGTGCGATTTCGTTTTCTATCAGCCGATTCGCCAGAGTATACTTTCGCTTGACGATTGGTTATCTCTCTCTCTCATGTTACATGATTATCTGGGTGGCTTAAGTAGAGTTACGTGCTTGTTGTTTATGAATGCTCTATAGTTTGTTGAAGCTGAGTAACCAAGAGAAGGAATCGGTAAAGCAGGCAATCCATTACGAAATATAGAACTTACATAAAATTTATCGATATTTTTTAATCGTTCGATGTACAACAAATTTAGTCTTGATAAATAAAAGAATATTGCAAATATACATTATTTCGTCTTTTTCCTCCATCGCCTCATGTCATCAAATTACACATACGGTTTTCTTCCGTAGGACAGTCTTGGATATAATAGTATCAGAGGGTTTTGGTGATTGGCGGGTTGAATAAAGTCACTGTATCGGGTCTATGCACAGGAGTGTTATTGAGTGAAAAAATACAGTGCAGTTACTTTTTCTTATATATTCCTTAAAACTTCCACAATACAACCCTTAGACTATCTTTTTGAAGTTATCAGAGGCCTTTCGGGATTATTTACACAAAACTAATAATTTATACATAGTAATAACAAGTCTACAAATGGTCGAAAAAATGGTAGTTACGAATTAAATAAGAGCACATCAATATTAAGGCTGGGGTTATACAAATATTTCTTAGGAAAAAAATGTATTAGTGATACTTACTTACTTACTTAACGAGTCCGAGTACTTCACCACTAGGCCTTCCCACTCCAGAATACAGCAACCGCAACGGCATTGTCATTAACAATCTTCAAGTCCTCTGCGTCGCATCTCACTGGCATATCTTGACAGATGAGGAGGTGTTCGTCAGTTTGTATCTCGCCGCAATTGCAGGAAATATCCTCTTTCACCCTTATACCCCACCTTAGCATGTTCTCTTTGCATCTGGTGACACCGACGCGTAATCTACTTAGTGTCTTCCATGTCAGGTAGTGATTAGTGTTTTATAATTATTAGGATGGGTGTTGGCAGATTGGTTAGCACACTGACTTAATAATCAAGTGGTCGCGAGTTCGAATCCTGCCACGACCGATTTCGTTCACCTGAATGTATACTTAATTTATGGAATGTATGAGGATGTATTATGTACTTGTTACAAGGACATATTAATTCTTTTTATTAAAAAATACATATATTATCGTGCGACTATTGCAATGTCTACGTCTGGCTTACAATGTAGTTGGAACCACTAATACAGTGTATTGGTGTCGTTAATCTCTTTTTCAAATCCTTTTTCAATCTACCAGTACACTGAACCATACTTACAATTATTTGTATTATAAACAATACTTAAACAATCAATATTTTAAAAGCATCAATACATTATTAGATATTATAGTTACAATGGGTCGTTGTCTCAAGCTGGCTATAAAATAAATATGATTATTATCGAATATAAAAATTCAGTCTTTTATGATTCAGTTATGAGGTAAATACATGAGTTTTGCGGCAATAGTGTGGTTCGTGGTGATGGGTTTTACCCGCTTAAATGTATATTTATCATCTGACCCAAAATTCGATTCCCTTGCTGATAGTTGTGGCCAAACATCTTAAACTTTTAGCTAAGAAGGAGGGCGATTTGCACGTAAGCCAACGAAGCAAAAAGACACAAATTTGCGCTCTTCGCAACCGGAAGCTCGTTCAAAATGTTTGGCGAAAATTTTATCAAAATTATAGGCCAATATTATTCCTGACAATTTTTAAATAAAAAAATGATGTAAATTATTGATGCTTTGTAATACCTATATAATTATTTTTTGTATAAAGGATTTATGATATCCTGTTATAAGATTTATTATGAGTTACGATTGAAACATTATTTCAATTATTTATTTTATTTTGTATTTCTTCATGGGCAAAAGCTAACAAGTAACATTATTAGTCTCACAAATTCAGACTGAGAATTGGTCCCGAGACCTTTGGCTCTAGATATCTAATTAAATAGGCCCATAAGGGAGAATTAAGAGATTTCTTCTATATTTCAAATCTGACTATTTATTTGATAATTTATTGTTTTTAAAATACGATGTTCTTATTTCGTTTATGTTGACAGTTGGTAGTGATATTTAATCCAACTGTCGATAATCAGGGGTTATCAATTTTTGAATTTTTACTTTATTTTTCCATATATCTCAGAAACCATAAAAACTAGAACGCTGAAAATTGGTACGAACATATGTAGATAAATACAAAATCTCAAATATTTAAAAAAAAATTCCAGGGTTTCTCAAACATTTTTTATTAGGAAATTTTTTTTTTATTATTAATTTATGAGTTTACCTGCCTATATTTCCAAATATTTTAAAAATATCGAAAAAAGCCGAAACACCTCAACTAGATAATTGAATTTTCTATAAAAAATATTAATATTGTAGAAGTAAATCTCAAATTTTTTTAACAATTTTTATAAAAATTGAATTTAGTTACGACATCGCTTCATACAATTTGTATGACAGTCGTCTATACACAATATCTAAGAAGACTTAATAGTTTGATACTTAATATCTAAACATACATACATACCATCATGCTGTTTTCATATTCCGGGTAGGAAGAAAGGACTGACCTCCATACTATCCTATCTTGACATACATACCTACATGTGTTGTATAGAAAACAAAATATCTTAAAATATTCAATAATTTGAATTTATGGGTTTATAGTTTGGTACTTATTCTTCAACTATACATACTGTCGATATCGACAGTTGGATCTCATGTGTTACATGCAACTAGTATAGTTGAACTCCATCTTAGAATTTTATTCAATAAAATCACTGATTAAAAAATATTTCCTTTTACAGTTCGATCGTTTCAACTGATATTAATTTATAGATATTATTAATCATTAACCAAAAATGGAAGGAAATACATCTTTATGGAAACTTTGTGGAATCATAGATTTGATTTTATATAACCATTATTATCTTTTTGTTTTAATGATTGTATTAAAATTGTATAAAATTTTCTTGAAAAGGGCTCTTTATTATATGTTGTAAATAAATAAATTTATAAAAATAATGCAATTATTCATGCAACATTAATAACTTTATCGTATGATTGATAACTAGACTTAACTTACCGATATCATTAGAGTAAATTAAAACATAAAAATCACAGAGTAAAGAATATATAGAGCTGACATAAGCTACAACTTTAGAACAAGGGTATCCCAAACATATTCAATATTCAAATATACATAAATCATGTTAATGACACATTTATATAGCAGTAAAATTATTTACTTTTCGAAATTTAAATCCATTTGTTGACAACATAATATACTTTTTGATATAAGTGTTGAGTACTGTTTCAATTTTCATTTCGAGCCATTCGGAAAATATTTATTTATTTATACATCTTCTTGTACATAATATAAACAAATATAATTGTACACTGGCGGGCTTATTGCCATTAGGCAATTTCTTCCAACCAACCAGATTACGAAGTATTACAACATTGTGTATGTACAACAGCAAATAAATATGAGTAAAAGAAATCAATGAAAATACGTATAACACTTACATAAATACTATTAAAACAAAAAAAATAATAATAATTCATAGCAAGAAAAAAGATATGGTAAGGACAGGAAAGGAAATCTGGATCAGGTGTTCAAGGATAAATATTCCTTCTTTTATTCAAATACATACATTATAATGATTGCCACCAAATTTTTTTGTCGATGTTTACCTGCAAAATTTTGCTTTCGTCACGTCTATAGATTAATAGTCTGTGATTACAATACCTACTTATGTACATACGTCAGTACCTACACTATGATTTTAACTCTTGTGATAATAATCGGATTATCAAATCTGGTTCAGACAAGACTCATCCACAGTGGCTTTCAGCACGCAGAATTTTATATTTGTATTAGAAACTCACAGACGAATCAAAAATTTACAGTTTTGTTCTTATATGTCCAGAAAAGATTAATTTATTGAAAGTTGGATCAAATATGATACCTAGGGATGTTTTTCATTTTAAAATTTGCATTCAACAGATACTAACTTGTTGTAGTAAAATTGATTTGATATTTAAATAGTTCATATTATGATCACATCATCCATAATCTAAAATGGAGTTCTCATTCTTTATACGATCTTCTCAATTCCTTGTTAATAACTCTAATACATCATCATTCTTGTTTTATTTGTATTTGTGTATTTGTAGTAGTGAAGATACTCCGCAAAACTAAGTATACTCAGCACTCTCAGTTTCTTATTTATCCTTTAAAGTAAATATTTCAAGTCTTATATTATTCACACTAGCATAAACATTTCTGCTCCTGGGGGTGCCTAACTCTTAAAGAATATTTGTTTTTCGTACTTTTTGTCTTACTCCTCGGCGTATTTGTACCGTAGAATCAGCCATTAACAAAGATTCTCCTTGAAAATATTTCTTTTTAAATTAAGCATCTTTTATTTTTCTAGATGTCACGATTCTGTAGCTTTTTAAGTTGCAGTGTTTAGGTTACTTTTCTTTCTATATTCATTTGAACTAACACATCTTTGTTTGTTACCATATCTCCAAAATTTTTACACTATTCACATCTACAATATCTCCAGTATTTTTACATCTACCATATCACCATAGTCACCGTATCTCTAGAATTCTTACACATATTTACATCCGCCATATCACCATTGTCACCAAATCTCCAAAATTCTTACACATATCCACATCTCAAATGCCTTGAGTTGCCTCAGATTCGCTTCAGTTAGGTTAGTATACAGTATAAGATCAGGAGATCATACGCGAAGGGTCAATAGATTTCAAACATCCAATGTTGAAATTCTCCTACACGAGATTTTTTTGTATTTGGAATACGAACGATTCTTGAGTTCGGAAATCTATGAGGTATGGATTTGTGCAAGTCGTGGCCGGCCTTGACCACCATACAGGTTGTTGATGCCAATGTAGCGGCGAGGAGTGAGGCGACCTTTCATACAAATCGGTGCGTGGTAATAAATCCAACTTAGTGTTCCCGCGACCCACGTACAAAAATCAGGCGCGGGAAACAGAAGCGTCGAAGAGGTCGATTGTCTTGAGTATTATAATAGAATCGTTTATTTTTACGCAACTCAATTATTATTTCAAATATGACGAAAAAATTCCATTGCGAAAATTTATTTATCGTGACGATGTGTGATCGAAACGTTCATACTGTGAAATATACCATTTATGACATGTAAACCAAATTCTGTTACAAAATTTCTATTATTATGATCTCAATATTTTTCTCATTTTTGTAATGTATAGATAACTTATGTAACTTTTATGTGGCATGTTGATATTAACGGAAGAAATGTACTTAATAAAATTTAGGTATATTTCTAATTAATATAGTTTATATAAAAGAGGCCAATTCTATCACAAACAAATGAAAAAAATATAAGCATTCATTTGATTCGATTTTAGTTTTTACTAAATTGAAACACGTAGAAACTATACATATAAATTTTACTTCGAAATTCTATTTGAATGTTTTCGTTTCGAGTAGAATTGTCTTACTTATATTGGAAATATGAAAAGCATTCTTTCTTGCTTATGTCAATTACTTCTTCTACCTATCAATATCCAACGCTTGTCTATGTAGACTGTTGGGGTCAACTTCTTTTGTTCTTAGGTTATATTATGCTCTTCTGTCATATTTGTGGGGCAGAGTATTAAACTGTATAATAAACTGCCACCTCACATACGGTATTTAAAAGAAGGTAGTTTTGAGAGAGAGACCAAGAAGTATCTCGTCGGTAAATCATTTTATACAACTAACGAAATGCTAAATGAAAGAGATTTCAATTAGCATGAGCTTTTTTTCTTTGTTTATTAATATTAATTTGTTTAATTTTAATCAATGACGACTCCTCGTGCTCTGTTAGGGAGCCTATGGAGGATAAACCAATACAAATACAAATATTATGTAATATCATCCAGGCATTTACATTCGTCGATTGTGACTTTTGAACTATGGTGTCGAGGGCTCTATGAGCTACTTTTCGTGCTATGCATTTTTTTTGTCGCTCACTTAGCCGTTTACAGTCCCCATATGCAGAGCGGATGGTGGTGAGGGTATTAGCGAATCATCCAGGCAATATCTCTGCACTCGGTCGAACGTTTGCCATATTCAAAAATTATTTGGTCTTCCTCTGGATGTAACTCGAGGAAGTTTCACGGATGTTGCTTGGTTCACAACTTGTGGTCTGCATCCAATATACCCCTTGCCCATACTAAAGACGATTTATACCTCCAGAAATATCCATTGATATCCATAGAATCAATAATTTAGGTTGATAAAGAAAATTCTTTTAACCATTATTAATAACTTTACCAACATTTAAATGCAATGGTTTAAATAAATAGTAATGTATTCCATTACAAAAACACTATTTTTTGAGTGCCTAGAGCATTTATTTTTTCTAATATCCATGTATCCAATTATGATCAATTTGAATATGGAAAAATATTTTTTGATGGCAAAAAAAAAGTTCCTTATAAAAAAGATTTAAAATATTCAATACTTTAGTTATTTGTGCCTAATCATATTGCTAACAATGTCTTTGTTTTATATTATCCTAGATCTAGCAATCACTCAATAAACATGTTGCGAAATAAAATGATTTAATATAAATAAATTTGTTAGCACATATTTTTTATGTATTTTTTTAGCCCCGATGAATATTTAATGTATTCATTAATTTACTATTGTAAAATATTTCCTTTTTAAGTAATTCATGGTTTAGTTCTATCAGCAACGACCCATATAGACTTTAGAAAACAACGATTAGCAAATAGTGTTTTAGCGATTTATATAAAGTGTCAAAGTATTGTCAAACGGTTTACTAAAATTGTTTTAATTAATTATTTAGATTATTTATGAAGAGAAAAAAATATTGCATTATGTTTGTTACTAATCGGTCTCGAAATAAAGATATATACAATTTTAGATGGGTGGAGACATAGCGGTAAACGTGCTGGATTAGTAATCTAGTGGTCGCGAGTTCGAATCCACTAGACACTATTTAGTTGGAAGAAATTGCCGTATGTTAATATACTCGCCACTTGCGCAGGGTGCAAAGAAGTGTTTATTATTATTATAATAATTATTAAAAAAACTGTACATACTATATTACAACCTGAAAAAAGATGAATGGAAATTTATTTAATTGATGAGTGTTTTCAGTTCAGAGAAATATGAATTTGTTTTATTTTTTTTTTTATTTTTTTTTATTAATGACATTTACAATTCAAAGATACAGTCAACCATCGAAACCCTCACGGTGGTACTAATAACGATAAAGTAGCGAGGTTGAACCATGGAATAGAGTGACTAAAACCTAACGGCCAAAAATCTTACTAATAACCAAGTTTTAAAACTTCTATTTTATGCCATGGTTTATATCACCATGGTAACGCTAAACCATCCGGTCCCCTAGTTTAGTGGTGGAATAGCAATAGTGAATTCGTGAGCTGTCAAAAGTCAAATAGACCGCGCGTATTGAATTTTGTCATTTTTTAAGAAATACTTTTTTTAATTATGGACAACAATCTGTTTGATTATAGAATCGGCGATTTTGAAAGATCGTTTCAAGAAATTGAGCAGGTGGAAAGTTTTTTGATGACGCAAAATTTATAAGGTGTGTTCATAGGTGCGTTGTAATCCGTTTGTTGATTACGACGACATTAATTTTAGAAGAAAGTACAGATTTTCAAAGGCAGGAGTTAGACATCTCGTAGATTTATTTGGAAGAAGGCAAATAAATGAAGATATTTATTTTCCATTGACAATTGTTTTAAAATAAATGTAATAAGTTATGTTGAAATAAGTTAAATTATTGGGAATTCAACCAAAACGTGACGATACATAAACAGTAAACCGCCAAAACCATGCAGTAAACAAACAATGACAAACATAGAAATACGATGATTCTCGATAGATGTCATAGATGACGGCTAATAAAGTCATAGAGAATGAACAAAAAATAGCATAAAGTAAAGAAAAATTCCGAAATTCCCGTTAAATGGCTGCGTTCACACAACATTCATTCCGTATTCCATGGTTTACTTAGTCCTTGTACATTTTTACATTATTAGTAAGAACTCACTAAACCTCGAATTAGTGCCTAATACGTGGTTTACGTAGTGCGAGGTTTAGTTGGCTAAAACGAGTTTTAACGAAAATGTTATTAGTACCGCTGTCAGGGTTTATCTGAGGTTGACGAATTCAGTTTGGTAGTTTTAATATACATAATTCATACAAATAAGTGAGCAAATAAATAAATACATAAATCAAAAAAAAATCCTATATACATATAAAGATAAAAAGAATACGATGCAGGTTTCGACCTATGACAGCCGGTCAACTCAAGGAGTATACTTCTAGAGCACATAGCTGTCGTCATCGGACCTCATCATATACCTTTTTAAGTGGGTAAAATATTAAAATACATATATGAGATATTAAAATATATGAGTAAATTATATGAGGAATGTGTTAAAAAATTGAATCCTTGACACCGGGACAGAATTTTAACAATTCACCACTTTGTCGGTCTAATAGTATTTAAAATATACAAAAAAAATAAGAATCAAATGTTACTATGTCGGAGTATATATAATAGATCAATATACAATTGGGTCCTTAATAAAGACCGAAATCAAATTTCGGCCCTCTTCGTGTTTAAAATGTAATTGAATATTACATATATTTAAGGTGTTCTTATATGTAAACTGTGTTGTCACAAAAATGTTATGTTAATAAAAAAATATAAAATATCTTACGTTAAAAAATATATTTTAGAAAGAAAATTCATGAAATATGTTATGTTTAATAAATGTTACAATAGTTTTTGCTATATAATTTTTTCTTTACATATTCTCCGGCCATTTTTATGAATATTGTTTTATATATATTTTATTCTTGTTAATGTTTTGTATTTTAATTAAATATTTTTCAAGACCATAGTTTTTGTTAGCACTGGAAAAAAAATAATATATTTAAACAGGAATATTATAAGTGACCCGTCTCAGAACAGGTTTTTCTAGTGAGACGGATATCGAAAACTTTTACTGTCATTTTTGTAAACTATCAATTTATATACGAAAATCCGAAATTTTGAGTTATGCTTACCAATAAAAAATATATACCGTTCTCATCAGATGAGGATCAAAATAATAAATAACTCTAGGAAATGTGCATTGATATATAAAATAACATATTTTTGTTATAATATATACCTACCTATTGACTTCTTCCTTTAGCCATCTCTCCTCAACTGGATTTAGGCATCTTTTAATGGTTTCACTTGTCTCTTTTCTGGAATTTTTGCACCTATTGTAATAACTTTGTACAATAAATAAATAAATAAATAAATACAAATATGTGAATCTTAAGATTATATTAAGAAGAAGCCAGGGTCCGTTGCGGACTGCAGTGCCGGCGATGATGACGATCTTAAGATATCGCTAAAGAGTGAATTCATCAGAGCTATATAAATCGATTACAATCACTAATGAGAATAATAATAATAATAATAACTCTTTATTAGCTAAAATAAAATTCAAACAAAATATCATGTACAAAAGGAAACATTAAAATAGCCAAAATACGGAATGGATAATAAATTAACGTCTTCCAGTCAACCTAATTAAAATATATGTAAGTATATAAAAATAAAACTTAAGTAAATTTAAAAACAACACAAAATATGAAAAAAAAAATTATATACGTTGAGGGGGTGGGAAGGGACAAAAAAGGGGCAGAAAGAGAACAGAAGAAAAACAAGAGGGATGAGAGAATAGAACTTCAACCGCCGTTTAAAGGAGAAAAATGAGGCTAAGGTGCGAACGTCAACGGGAAGTTGAAGATAGGAAGAAAATAGAGAATACAGAGAACAGATAGAAAGAACAAGAACAGACAGAATAGATAGAAAGAAAATGAATTTATTTATAGGTTTCTAAAAAGATCAGTATTAGATCGATAGGTAGGAACTTTTTGTTAAAAGATTCGTCATTTTACATACATCGAACAATACTTGGAAACCAACCATTAAAATAATAATGTCGCAATCGTTTGAATTGAGCATCAAATGATTCCTTTTAAATAATTATTGTTAATATATTATAATTAATTATTTGAATATATTTATAGTGAGTAACAATAGATAGAATATAATACAATAATGTAGGTTGCACATTGCACATATATGTAAAGAGTTCACTCCCATTAATACATACCTACTATATTTAAAGCTACCTACCAAATGATATTGCAATATATCTATGTTTATTGTTGGAGGTGAATGCTCTCTTAGGAGAACAATACTGTGAGATTATCATATCTTTAACTGTGTATATCAATATGTGGCTCGAGATACCTATATTAAATATCTACACAAATTAATTGTAAATAAACAATCTCCTTGAGATAAATAAATATGTAAAATAAGACACCAACACCCTCTTAAAATTAAACACAAATCTGACGTGGTTCAAAATCACAATTCTCATTCAATTTTTACTAACGGAATCTATGAGAGAAAAATAAAAAAATAAACCTTCATAGATTTCCTAATGTAATTATTGTTTGTTATTTTTATTGACAAACTTTTTAACATCTCAATAGATACGAAGTTGGGATATTATAGAAGAACCAGGAACTCAAGGCACCTACAGGGCTTACAACCTGTCATCAGCTGGTTTACGTGATTACTTAATGCACTTGCGCAACGTTCACCAATTGTGCCTTCTAATTGAGTTCCCTTATTAATGTAATTTTTAAAAAGTTCTATATATTTGAATAATAATAGTAACTTTTATTTAGACGTAAAAAAATTAAAAAATATAAAAATTAAAACATCTAGTGTAAAAAAAAAATGTGTACGCAAACCAGCCAAAAATGAAATAATATTTCTAGCGCAGTTCAGGGGTGACATCTGTGCGAGACACCGTCACCTCATTTATAAGGACTGTTGCTTTCATTGTTTACAAATAAACCAATTTCTCAATAGATTGCGTTACAAAAAGGTTTCTTCGTTATTTCATAGATGGCAATAGTAATAATGTCTTATTTTCAGGTGAATTGTTGCACATTATTCAAATATATAGAACTTTGAAAAACTACATCGATAAGGGAACTCAATAAGAATACATAATAATTGGTGAACGTTGCGCAAGCGCATAAAGTGATCACGTAAACCAGCCGATGACAGGTCTTAAGTCCTGAAATAATAAAAAAAACATGTCAGTTTACGCAGCTTTTAATTTTTATCAAATATATGTGTGGCAGACCACATCTCGAAATTTCTTTCGAACGCGCGCCTAGCGACGGCAAGTACATTTGTTTATCGCTAGGCCGAGTTCATCGCCCGCAACGTCAAACAAGTGACAATACTCCTCAACTGGGTATGACACTTCAAATAAATAAGTCTAGAATGTTCGAGGACATTGAACTTGCTACCCCCAGCGCAGCACTATTTAAGGGAGTCTACACCTCTACACGTCGTCACTTCATTTCCGTATTTCATCTGTCACTTCACGCAGCCGTTACGACCACGCGACCACTGATCGCTTCTCGACCACGCCGATCGCCGACACTTCATCTCTCGACCACCGGTCATCTCTCGACCTCGCAAGCACGATGGTTCTTCGCCATACGAATAATCGGACACTTCGACACACTCGATCGTTATACCTACTCATCGTGAGAAAGTTCCTTTGTAACTTATTTCATCAATTGTAAATTTACCTTTAAGCAAACTATTAATTGTGATCAATATACTCATTGTATCTTTTGACCATTCTTTCTTCTTCTCTCTCAACCACTGTCCTTGTGTTCTTATTTCAAATCATATCCACTTAATTGGGATATAGTAAACTCTCTTTACTGGTAACTGGTAACCCCTCTGGTTACCACTTATATTTAATAGTAACCCCTCTGGTTATTAACTACTGTTGATTGGTAACCCCTCTGGTTACCAATCAGCTTTATATGTAAAAATTAAAGTTTTAATATTATATTTTATTTATCTACTGTATAGTTGCCGATATTGACTTGATATTGAATTGCCGATATTGAATGAATGACAATCTTAGGAGATCTACTTTAGTTATATGCAGATATGAACGGGTTCGATTAATGTGGAGACCCAATGAATTGCAAAATATATCCACATACATCTTGTAGAGTTAATTTTTTTTAACCATTCAAAATATCACTTTATACATTATAAATCTATTAATTTGTCTAAAGTTCTTATTTTTTTAGATTCTCGTCTCATAGTATGTCGAGAGTAATGCAGACTGATAAAATATGCAAAAATCAATTTTATTTTAGTTTTGAAATCAATATGTTAAGGCTAAATCTTTATTTTTTTGATGAGACTACATAATAAGATTAATTAATCAATCACGATCATTTGCATAAAATTATTGGTTTTTTCAATCATTTTAATATGATATATTTTGTATAATTCATTCAAATTATATAAATATAATTTGAATGAATTTTTCAAAAACCTTGCATTTATCAAACTGCCGATTCGTTTAAGATAATTTAATTTTCTTAATGAATCGACAGTATAAAGCCAAGACGCATGTATGAAGGAACATTTTGTATGGTGTAGTGGACTTTTTGCATATCAAACACACCAACTTCAAGGCTTCGTAGATTTTATGTTCTATATAATATATACCTATTATATGGATGGATTCAGAATTTGAAGTAGAACATATTAAAGAGTGTTTTTTGTGTGTCTGTGTCCCCCCCCCTCCCTTTATAACTTTTGATTCGCTCAATTCACAGAGCCCAGATATATAGATAGTTACAGGTCTACAAAACTTTTATACTCAGAATTTTGAATATTAGGGGTTATAAACTTTTAAATTTTTACTTTATTTTTCCATATATATCAAAAACCATATAAGCTAGAACCCTGTAAATTGGTATAAATATAGACAAATACTAAATATATATTTTTTTCAAAAAAATCCAGAGTTTCTCAAACATTTTTTAAATACCTATATCTATCAATTCATGTGTTTAAATACCTATATCTTCTTAGTTTTAAAAAATATCGAAAAAAGCTGAAACACCATAACTAGATAATTTAATTTTCTATAAAAATATTGTAGTACCTAGTACATCTCAAAAATTGTAGTAATACATCGCAAACTTTTTGTAACAATTTATATAAAATTGAATTTAGTGACAACACATTATCTTAAAGCTGATTGGTAACCGGAGGGGTTACCAATCAACAGTGGTTAATAACCAGAGTGGTTACTATTAAATATATGTGGTAACCAGAGGGGTTACCAGTAAAGAGAGTTTACTATATCCCAAGTGGATATGATTTGAAATAAGAACACAAGGACAGTGGTTGAGAGAGAAGAAGAAAGAATGGTCAAAAGTAACAATGAGTATATTGATCACAATTAATAGTTTGCTTAAGGGTAAATTTACAATTGATGAAATAACTTACAAAGGAACTTTTCTCACGATGAGTAGGTATAACGAGCGAGTTAGCGGGTGTGTTCGAAGTGTCCGAATCTTCGCATGGTGAAGTACCATCGTGCTCGCGAGGTCGAGAGATGACCGGTGGTCGAGAGACGAAGTGTCGGCGAGACGGCGTGGTCGAGAACGGCGGCGTGAAGTGACGAACGAAGTGACGAAAATACGGAAATGAAGTGACGAAGTGTACAAGTGTAGACTCCCTTAAATAGTGCTGCGCTGGGGGTAGCAAGTTCAATGTCCTCGAACTTTCTAGACTTATTTATTTGAAGTGTCATACCCAGTTGAGGAGTATTGTCACTTGTTTGACGTTGCGGGCGATGAACTCGGCCTAGCGATAAACAAATGTACTTGCCGTCGCTAGGCGCGCGCTCGAAAGAAATTTCGAGATGTGGTCTGCCACATTCCTCCCCTCCAAGTGGTATCGAAGATGGCACGATACCTTGGTAGAACGTCATGGTGTGGCTGAGCTGAGGCAGTCGTTGCTGAAGATTTTTGTAGTCATTACAATTTTGGAGAAATGGTTAGACTTGTGTTAGTTGGACTGTTGCCTAGTTGCTGATGATGATTGCGACGGATCAAGATGTGATTGCTTTGGAAACAGTGTTCCCGTTCAGCCCGTTGACAATTGCAGTGTGTCGGTGAGGCTTGTTCGTACACAAAGCTGTGGAGTCCGTGGAGTCAGTGTAGTCCGTGGAGTCCGATGAGCTGTGCAGTGTAATTGGCATCTAAACATTCCTGTCGAAATTTGCAGAACTGTGCAGTTGGCTTGCGTTGGCGTTTTCGAAGTTTTCGTTGACTGTCGTCGTGTTGACAGCGTGTGTTGACAGTGACGTGTTGACAGCGTCGTGTTGACCGTGTCGTGTAGACGTCGTGTTGTCGTGGTTGAGCAGCTCCTTGGGTATGCGAGACAGAGTGCGAGTCGTAAGCATAACACGAAGGATGGGACAGCGTCCCAACAAAATCATTCCTCGTTCAAAGACGTGCGTAGCGATGAGACGAGGTGAGTTTTTGTGTGCTCGAGATGTGTGCGTGCGTTCATATTTGGGTGTCCGACAGCTCTGGAGTAGTTCTCCAGCGTTGAAGTTGCGGCGTGTCTGTTGCGTTAGACAGCTTTGGAGTATGTAGTTCTCCAGTGGGGCCTGTGTGTGCATTCTTTGCTGCGCATCAAGTGAGTCTGATGTCTTTGGGAATACGTGCCAGTATAGCGAGTGCTTGTGCATTCTTTGCCGCGCATCAAGTGAGTCTGATGTCTTTGGGAATACGTGCCAGTATAGCGAGTTGTAGCGTGTCGGTGTTGCTCTTGGTTGCTGATGAAAACCATTTGTTGCTGAAGTTGTCCATTTTGATTTGGTGCCGTTGCCAATGTTGTTCATCTTGATTTGGTGCCGTTGACAATGTTTGCCATCTTGATTTATCGATGTTGATAATGTCGCTTTCCATCTTGGTTTGATGCTGATGATGATGATAACGTTGATCATCTTGCTTCTATAGTTGTACATAGTAACAGCAGTTGACAGTTGTAAATTTTAAATTTTCATTATATAAACATTTACAATTGTAGCAAGCGAATAAATAAAATATTGTTGGTTGCATGTTGCAAAAATATAATATGTACAATGATAAGTATTTGTCAATAATAATTAAGTTGATTACAATATATTTTAGAAGTGAAAATAAATTCAAGTATCTAATTAGGTATACAATGCAACAAAAAAATAATATGAATTTCAGCAAAGTCCAAAAATGTTTAAAATATTCTATTTGTAATAGGTAAATATTGAAATGTGTCTAAGTACAAAAATGCTTTGCAAGTTTCAAAGTATAAAAGGTATTTAAAGCAAAATTACAAAGTATGAAATAGGTAAGTTAAGTATTTCACGAAATTAGTACCTATTTGATATATTAAATAGTGATAATTTAATTAATTATTTGCGAGCTCCTTTGATATAAAAACATATTTCTGATTGCAATGAATTTAAATAACGTACGTAAATATCTTGTTAGCAAAAACTTAGATTGTCGCTCGGTAGATGGTGTTTATTGAAAACTTAATTTTTCTACCGCTAGTTGAAATTTTGAAAGATTAGTCACGAGCCGTAATCGCGTTGTTTACTTATTAAAAATAACAAAATTGAAGTTTTATCGTTTAAAACCGAAAACTTTCGATGGATATTTGTTTAAACAGTGAAATTACTATATCAAGATTACTTAAATGTTCTGTACCACGCGTAAAACTGTATGCAAAATATAAAATTAATATTTTTTGTCACTTCAGTATTATTGTTGTGCGTGAGAATTTTTTGTCGCGATGTATGTGAAAAATATTTTTAGTTCCGTGAATTATGTGAAAAGAATAATAACTAAATTCGGAAGTGCGGTTTTGCTAACGTATATCGCGATTGTCGGAGTATTTTTTTACTTAAAGCAGTGCCGTACAGAAAATTTTTAACAGTGTTTGTTTATGTGAAATTATAAAGTGGGTACCAATATATACCTTTGTTTACAATCTCAGAATAAAATGAATGTGTACTATGCATGTCTTATTTGAATGCAACATTTATGACAAAGAATAACTAAAAACCGAGAAGCGCGGGTGATTTTTAAACGCGATTGCATAGAATTAAGCGCGATTGTTTCGCGGGTGTAGTGTAGTGTACCCATCGTGAGAGATTCAAAAACCAATTCGTTCTTTTTCTAAACTAGGAAAAGAAAAGGAGTAATCTGAGGAAAATCGGTAAGTGTTGTTTAATGTTATTGTAAGGAAAAAATACCACTGTTGTGAATGCATATTTATCGTTTTTCGGCCACGGGCCGGTACTAGATAAATACCGATGTTTTGTAAATACCAGTAGCTGTGTAGCTTAGCTGTTTAGCTGTTTGGTAACGATTGTGTTCATATTCACGTTACAGGGTCACCAATAAAGCTGATTGGTAACCGGAGGGGTTACCAATCGAAAGTAGTTAATAACCAGAGTGGTTACTATTAAATATATGTGGTAACCAGAGGGGTTACCAGTAAAGAGAGTTTACTATATCCCAAGTGGATATGATTTGAAATAAGAACACAAGGACAGTGGTTGAGAGAGAAGAAGAAAGAATGGTCAAAAGTAACAATGAGTATATTGATCACAATTAATAGTTTGCTTAAGGGTAAATTTACAATTGATGAAATAACTTACAAAGGAACTTTTCTCACGATGAGTAGGTATAACGAGCGAGTTAGCGGGTGTGTTCGAAGTGTCCGAATCTTCGCATGGTGAAGTACCATCGTGCTCGCGAGGTCGAGAGATGACCGGTGGTCGAGAGACGAAGTGTCGGCGAGACGGCGTGGTCGAGAACGGCGGCGTGAAGTGACGAACGAAGTGACGAAAATACGGAAATGAAGTGACGAAGTGTACAAGTGTAGACTCCCTTAAATAGTGCTGCGCTGGGGGTAGCAAGTTCAATGTCCTCGAACTTTCTAGACTTATTTATTTGAAGTGTCATACCCAGTTGAGGAGTATTGTCACTTGTTTGACGTTGCGGGCGATGAACTCGGCCTAGCGATAAACAAATGTACTTGCCGTCGCTAGGCGCGCGCTCGAAAGAAATTTCGAGATGTGGTCTGCCACAATCTATTTTGTAAGGCAGTATACCTACACTAAAAAATATCTACGGAACTCAATACTTTGATACCTACTTAATCTACAAACATACATCATGCTGTTATCATATTCTGGGTTGGAAAAACAGACTGATATCCATACTATCCTATCCTGACATAATACATATATACCTACATGTTTTATATATATAAATTAAAATATCTTAAAATATTTATTAATTTGGGTTTGAGTGTTTATAGTTTGGTACGTATTCTTCAATTATGCGTACTATCGCCATCGACAGTTAGTTTATATAGAATAACTGGTGGGCCCGGCAGACGTTATTCTGCCACAGACCGCCTTCTTTTTAGACCGCATATTTTTTTAAACATATGAGTGTGGTGTAATATTCTCTGGATGCGTAATACAAATGTCAATAGATTTGTTTACACCGCCATATATTGAAAGGCTACACAACTTATAATTGAATCGTATAAAAAAAATGCAGGAGAGTAGGGAAGTCAACATTTGTGGTTATATGTATTTATGGATAAAAAAACTAAAAAAATCTTTGAAAAATAAAAACATTTTATATATCTCGATAACAGCGCCACATACCTATCGGATCCAAAACTATAATAATTATAATAAACATTTCCTTGGACCCTGCGCAAGTGGTGAGTTTATTGCCATATGTCAATTTCTTCCTACTAGCCAGTGTTTCCAGCCCAGAGAAGCAATATTAGCGTGAGAAATTAATTTACTTAAATAATTTTCACCTCTGCTGGGGATCGAACCCAGGACGCCCGGACAGAAACCAAATGGCTTACCGAATGTGCCACGGCGGTCTATCTATCTTTTAATCCGAAAACAACCTTACAAATTTAGATAATAATGTTGAAATCGCTTCGGCGGTTTCGGAGATAAGCGTGTACGAACATCGTAACACGGGATTTTTATATATTCGATATATATTATTAACACACACCTTCACACACACATACATATACACACCCTCTCTCGTACATAAGCGGAATAATAATTAAATAAATAAATAATTAAAATACTTTACTACTTACACTACACACACAAACAAAAATGTATTTGACACATGTAATTGACATTAGATGTAGATAATTGATGTATTATATGTATCCATGTAATCAAACTTTCTAATGTTGTATGTGTTAATTGAAAAATAAAATAAAATATAAAAATAAAAAATTGAAAGGACAGTGGTCAGTAGGATCATGTTTAAATCTCATGAAATACATATTATTATTTGATTGATGGAGAAGAAAGGTGTCGGGAATCTGGCTATTGATGGGAAGTAATGTTTAATAATTGGAAATATATCTTTTCACAAACTTAAAATCTCAATAGAGACAAAGATGGAATATACATATAGGTAATTCATATGAGAAAAGGCACCTTTGTTAAAAAATATCATTTCTCCCGCCAGGGAAAAAACTCAATGATTGCATGCATAACTGTATATTAAATATCCGAAATATATTATTTTGTGATACGTCTGATTGTATGGAAAACTTATGTATGGAGGATTGTTGAACATTTCATAAGAAATCTTTTAATTTACAAATTTCCAGTGAGAACTATTTTTGAATAATTCGTTGTCTAAAACTTAATAATATGGAGTACCTACTTTTGACGAAAATATTCATAGTGACGATTTACTTATACATGTATAAAGGTTACTTAAGTTATTTTGTTGTGACATTAAGGTATATTGATTAATGTATAATCCCGATAAATATATTGAAAATTCAAAAATGTTTCGTAATAAAATTATTTTTTCGTATATATTTTGCTGATTTATAATATTTATGCAACTCTCGCAGGAAAACGTTAGAAAATGATCTTATTGCATGAATTAATTACGTAAAGTACCATACAATCGCTAATATATGTAAACTTTCTAGAAGGATTTCAGCAAGTCTAATATGGATTAAATAAATTTATTTAAAAGTGAATGCACTTTCCCGAATATTCCAATTTTGTTCTTGATACAAAACATTAATACTGATTTGTACTGCACAGTTGATTTCTCAAGAAAATGCAAGTGGGAAATTAATGTAAGTGAGAAATCGATTTCAAATAGACAAACGTATATTGACAATAAATTAATCTGCTTTTCTCTTTTATGTATTCTTGTTAGTCAAGTATTCTTAAATAAATTATTTCATATTAAAGTTCTCTTTGCCAAGTAGATATATAATATTTCTCTAACAATTGGTTATTTTCAAATGTTTTGAACAAATTTTCAAATGTTCAAAACTCTTTTATACATATATCTTTATAATTAATGTCATTTGTCTCCATGATTTTCATGCATACATAGTGCTTGTTGACTTGTTCTTACAAACTTTAACATTATGGCTGGGTTGTTTCAACAAAAGTATCAGTAATAGTACCTATAGTTAAAATACTTTGATTTTATAAAATTGTTCAAAATTATGTCGTTTAACGGCATTAGATTTCAATGAAATAACCAAAAGTTTTGAGCAATTTTATGAAATCAGACTACCTATTTTAACTATACTTTTACTTTAATCTTTGTTCGAGAAACACAGCCTATTATGTATTTCTAGATCATCTAATATTTAGCTTACACGGCATTCCACCCAACCATTAGGATGATTTTTGCCAGTACAAAAATATTACAAAATTATTTTGAAAGTTGAGGGCATTATAAATATTGAAAACATTAATGCTAAGATATTTAATTTATTAAATAATTTATTTTTACAATTTTTGTTGTGTGTTAATGACTCATAATGAAATATTGTGTTTGGAAAGAGAGAAAGAAGGATGCATACGCTTGAATGCGTAGCGTATGTATGTACATTTACTTATATAATATGTAAACGTATCTATAAATAAACAACGCAATAGACAACAATATAAAACTAGCTCACTTTAGCACAGGCTATGCCTAGTGAGGGGGCTAGTAACAAAGATACAAACAAAAAGGATAGCTTTAACTATGTAAGCAATGGTGAAATAATGAAATTATATTTATTACAATGAAATAACTTATATTTACTTTGTATGTCTACTATGTATGAATAAGCTTATATAAGTCTTGTATTATTTTATATCAATCATAACGACAAAATGTAATAGGCCTTAATACTTGATGTTACTATTGTATTGTACTATGTCTTAACGCTGTTTTTTGTCCAACTTTAACATAAATAAATAAATAAATAAGAAGATGATTCTAGATCAACATTATCCATCAAGGGTTGTCTGTACGTACTGAAAGATCCAGATCTACATCTACAAATAGAATCCATCGTCTATAAAATTTACATTTATTGACCTTAAGCTCCTTTGAAGAATTTATTAAAACAAAAAAACATGTTTGATAATTGCTTTTATCAAAAATGTGCTTTTATCTGATTAAGACTGAAATTCTTCAAAGAAAGATTAGTGTATAATTATAGTTAAATACTTTAAAAAATAATTGATTATTTCATCATGTGATAATTTTATGAAATAAAAGTAAGTAAAGGTAGTATACTTTTACTCAATTTTTGTTTAAACAATTCCAATAATGAATTATCCTAGTTAAAAAAAAACTTTGAACTTGGATAATTCATAAAAATACTCAACCCAGAAAATTCTTATTAATATTGAATTTATGATTTGTTATAAATTTATGGTTTTAACCTTCGTGTGATCAAGTAGGTATACGAAAGGTAGCATATATTTTATTTATTTATTTGTATCTACGGCCAGAAGACTTTTACAATTATACACAAAAAATAAAGCAGTTACACAATATACCTAACAAAAATATTAATAATAAAAAAAAACAATAATTGTATACAAAACAAGAAATAAAAGTTGCCAGCAAAAAGGCGATAAAAAAAAATAGAAAATTATCGATGATATATATACATATATACTATTTTGTTTTTTTTTTTAATATTGAAAACAATATTTATTATTTATATTATTGTACATAATATAATGAAATATATTGCAAAATGGTGGGCTTATTGCCACTAGGTAACTTCAACCAAACAAATAACAAAATTAGACAACATTATATATATACCTACGATAGCAAAAAAAGTGAAAACAAAAAAAAATAAAATTAATTATACCTACATAAAAAAAATCATTGCAATAAAGATGTAATGAAATATGACAAGGAGATGAAATCGGGATTTAGGATTTTATATGGTGGATTAAAGTACAAAATCATTTCATAAGCATTTTTGATTAATTTTTGGCTCTACGAAACAATGAAGTCTTATTAGGTCAGAAGTGTCGATATTCTACGTATATTAAGGGTAATTTTAAATTTATTTATAACATTTTGTGTTGTGTTATGTTTCCAATGTCCGTTGTCCAATTTTCGGTTTTCATAAATATGTTTATAGTAAAATTCATTTAATTCCCACGTTCATATAACTATTTGCCATACCTTAGGTAGTTTAATTTACAACCAGATTAATTTTGAAGAGTTTTTCTATTCTTGGTGTTAATCAAATTTATATTTTTATACTATATTTACTGGATAACAGACAAGAAAAAAAATATGCTTTCTACAACTAGTCTTTATTTTAAATAGTAAATTCTCTATAATACTGTTATAATAACGATCCATACTGAATTGATACACACAATATCAATTGCTGTACAAGTTGTGTCAATTCAGGCGTAATAATAATTTATACTTCTACGCAGATATAACAATTCGCTAAAACGCTTATATTGCCGTATGAAAAATGTATAAAAACTAAATGTTTTGGTACTGACAGAAATACTAGCAAAATTATTAATCATTTAAGAATCTTTGACAAAATGAGTAGGTATTATTTTTAATCGTTCTTCCAATTTCCAAAACTATTATTAAAAACTTAAAAGTAAGTCGTTCAAATAATATTACATCTAAAATTGTTTCAAAATACACATTACGTATTGGTCATATTTTTGGGAGATAAGAATTAAAAATAGATTTTAATCAAGTATATCATATTATATTTATCAGATGTTTTTTTTTACTCACGTTACTCACGGTAAGTTACTCACGGCAACTTCGGAGAATTTTAGTATCAACATGATTAATTTCTAAAAAAAATCCGTATCTTCACACGTTTGTTATCGAAAACTTAAGCAATATATTATATAGGTAGGGTAATATTATTTACGAATATCTACTAAATCCTAGATCAGGTTGGTAGGTAATTTGTATTTTGTTCCACGAGTATTAAGGACAAAGAGTAATAATTTAGAATCCGTATCGATAGCTAGAAGTTTTAATTACAAATCATGAATGGAGAACACAGATTGAACCTTGTTTAAGATAACACAATTTGAATTGAGAATGTTTGTTGTTTCGTATCTCGACTTTTCTTTCCCGCCCTTTCTTAATGCCCTCTTTTCCCCCTCGATCTCCCTCCCCCTCCCCCTCATCCCTGACTCAGTTCGCTATTTACGTCATAGCTCGACCGTCCCACTGCGCGGTCATCGCTCTCTACTGCGGGGCCGAGGTCAGCCGAACGCCGGCGGAAACACCCGACGACTCCTCGTCGTTTGAAACAAACAATTTATATATGTATACGTATTAATAGAACAGGGTTTTCACGAAAACTTAACACTATTTTGCAATATAGGAAAATAGGTCGATGTTTACAACACACACATTTGTGTTAGAATATTATCTTTGGATCAGTGGATTTTAAACACAAATCTATTTTGATTTTAATAACAAATTTTAGTAAGATTATTTTGGTAAGTTAAGTAATAAGCTTTCGCATCAATAATTCAAAGTTTTTTAAGTATCCAGGGAATATATTTTAATATTCAATTCGTACAAATAATATGAATACCTTCTAAGTATTCATGTATATCTAGACAAAATGAATAATACTATCGAAATCAATAAAATGTCATGAAATGAGTTTCTTAAATTATTTTTTATTTAAATATTTTATTATGAAAACTTGATAACACTTCAATGCCATTTTATGAAAGTGATGTGCTTTTTTACCAATTTGAAAATAATAATTTCAAATTTTAAGTGTCCTGAGCTTGGGGTCACATTGAAATATTTGACAGTTAAAAAAATTGAGAAGCACTATTCAGATATCCTCCAAAATCGATTGGGGTCTAAGCGAGTATTAGATTTACAAATTTGCAAAATTTGAATAGAATCTAAAGAGTACTTTAGTCTATAATCGATCAAGTAAAATGAACACACCGCACATAGCACATAGCACACACCACAGATACATTGTGATGAAACTTTCAGAATACAATATCAGCATGATACTAGTTGATAATCTGCAATAAAAAATAACCTTAAAAATTGCGAAATCATAACTCCCCACTATATCCCCTTGGGTTAGTGAGGAGTAAAAAATATATTTCGGTAATAAACTCGTTAATATAGATTAGAAAGAAGTGTATTCAATTAAAATAATACCTAATCCCTTATACAATCCCTTCTTCAAAACCAATTATTTTTGTTAATAATAATAATAATTAACAGTTCCTTGCACCCTGCGCGAGTGGCGAGTTTATTGCCATATGGCAATTTCTTCCAACTAACCAGTGTTTTCAGCAATAATTATGCTTTATTTCAAACTTGTTTGTTTCACAAAAAATTTACAATTTTTTTTTGTATATTTAGTAACATGTCTTGTCTGTTTATATAAAACATTAAAATGAAATATTTTATTTAAATACGTTAATATTTTGTTTCGGTAATTAGTCAAAATTAGCTCCGAATCTATTCCTAAAATATGTTTGTGAAGCAATTAAATTTAATAAATCGTGAATCATTTTTATTGTATTTTTTTATTGTACTTCTTTTAATTTTATTCATACTTGAAATTTCAAAACCCTGATAATAATAATAGTGTGTTGCACTGCGAATAATTTTAAACTACTTCAATCTATTCAAAAAAGGTTATAATGTAGATAAAATCCCATCAAAAGTAATAATAATAATAATTAAAGACTTTTATTGACTTAATCAACGTGGCGGACTTATTGCCCGCAGGCAATTTCTACCAGTCAACCACCATGGTAAATACACATCAGTTACAGGAATATAAGAATACAAATAGAAAAAGAAAAAAAAAGAAAATCATAAATTAAAATTTATACTCTTTAAAAATATAATAGGATATAATAGCGGTATATTGAAACCAATAGTATTTAAAAAAAGGGATCATCGTTATTTTTTATTTTTCTAATTATATTTTTAAATCAAGTCGTTTTATCTTTTTTAAATGGAATGAAGTTAATACAATTAACATGTCTGAAATTAGCATCAACGTTCGTCAACTTTAACTGTTGACTCAATTTCTTGGTTTTGCGGAATATGTGTTTTTTTACAAAAAGGAATAAACTAGCATCTTAACTTGAATAACCGAGTAAACGTTTGAATAATTCCTTTTATATTGCATAGTTAAAATATAGGTGATGTGAATGACTGTTACTTATCATTACATCCGTGGACCAAACGTGACTATGGAGAAAGTTTACATTAAATAATAATGAACATAAAATTTATTTTAATTTATGGTCGTTCAAGTTCTCCTTTTTATTTAATTAAGTAGGTATAATAAATAATGTTTTAAGGCATTTACGGTTTTTGAATCAAAAATTAATTTAACATGCATTCCACAACACTTGTATATTTGGAAGATTTGTGAATTATATACTTTCATAAATTCAGAACGATAATACCGTGTTGTCGTTGGAATCGAACCCGGGACTAATATCTGAAAAGATAGATGTATTATTAACTAATTAATGAAGGGTGCAATTAAATCGTTTATTATTCAATTTTATTTATTTTTTACTTCATGTACATTACTATGTGTATAATGGCGGATTTACTGTTAAAAGTCATTTCTTCTGACCCATCAAAGCAACGCGAGGCCATAAACAGTGTAGTGGTGGGTACTTTAAATTTATAAGAAAAAACAAACAGAAATATAAACACGTAAAAAAGTGTTAAATCAAATCAACAAAGAAAGGTGAGAGACAGAGGTGGGTTGTGGGATGAGAGGGAGGATGGGGGAGGAGAGTAAATTAAGAGTTATTATGTAGACAAGTAAAACACCTTAGTCTTTTCCAACTGTCGATTTTTCAAGAGAATTCAATTCTCTTAATGAATCGAAAGTTTTAAGCCAAGACGCGTGGGTGAAGGAATATTTTGTATGGTGTAGTGGACTTTTTATATGCCAAAAAAACTTCTATCCGCTGAATGCACAAAGCCTAAAATTTCAGAAAACGACAATATAAGTCCTAATCAAATTTTATTGATTATCTCATTAATATTAACTGACCGGTCAATTCAACATAACAGACCCGATTTAATAATACACGATAAAATTGAAAAAATAACATATATTTGCGACGTGGCTATTCCAAATTCTAGCAATATTATAAAAACTTTTGATGAAAAAATTAGAAAATACACCGCTTTAGGTAACGAGATTAAAACACTTTGGCATTCTCGTAAAATAATAATATTACCGTTCATTATTTCAGCCACTGGCATTATTCCAAAATCGTTAATCCGTAATTTAGAAATTATAGATTTATCGAAAAACTTAATAATAAAAATGCAAAAAAACGGTAATAATGAATACATGTAGAATCGTTAAAGATTTTTTAAACGTTAATATTCGGGAATCAGTAGGGTTGTTAGGTAGTATAGAGACCTCCTCAGAGCCTAATCCTTTGATATGTTAAGTATCTGGGTGGGTGAACTATTCCCAATTGAAAGCTTGATGATGCGTTTGTTGCATTTTATTTTGCTCTTTTAAATAATTTACAATTTACGCATTGATCTGCTAATTCTTTTGAGGAAGTGTATAATGGTAATAATAATAATTGAGTGTTATTATTTGTAGTGCTTAATAATTGTTATTAATATCATTAGTAAATCGGCCAGCGCCGTAAAAAAATTACATTGTGCCACATATTAAAAATCATATTTTTATATTTCTAGTGATTCGTTTTATTCGTAAATGATATATATAAAAAGCAAACATTTTTGTTGCTGGCGTAATTCAACTGTCGATTTGTTCAAGAGAATTTATTTCTCTGTGTGTGTGTTTTCCTTGTAACTTTTGATCCGCTCTACGCACAGTGCCCAAAATTTCTGGATATATAGAAAATTATAGGCCTATAAAACTTTTATATTCGGAATTTTGAATTTTTGTTTCAGTCAGGGGTTATCAACATTTGAATTTTTACTTTATTTTTCCATATATCTATAAATCATAAAATCTAGAACACTGAAAATTTCTATAAATAGAGTCAAATACAAAATCTTTAAATAGTTTTTTTTAATAGTTTCTCAGTCATTTTTTATTAAGAAAAATATTTTTTATGATAAATTTGTGTTTTACTGCCTATATAGGTACTTATGTATATAAAATAATCTAAAAACGCCGAAACATCCCAACAAGATAATTTCATTTTCTATAAAAAATTTGAACATTGTAGTAGTAAATACCAATTTTTTTTAACAATTTTTATAAAAATTGAATTAAGTGACGACATCGTTTCATACAATTTGTAAGGCCGTAAACACTACACAAAATCTCACTCAATATTTTGATACTCCTACGATAGTTACCTAAACCTAACCTAACTTATCTCTCTTATTTTTTAATATTATTTTATTAGAGAAAAACCAACAGCTTTCATATATTAAAAAAATATATATACACAAACCAAGAACACAACAATCTATAAACATACGATCAAGTACAAACCTAAATTACACAATCCCGCACATGAAAACATCTTTTGGTCAAAGAAATTTTTCATTTATTGCTCCTCGACTCTACAACAGTTCTTCTCTTAAAGAAATACCATCACAAAGAATATTCAAAATAAATATTAAAAAATACATCATAAATTATAAGCAGACAGAACTAACACAAATACTTAGTATTCAACGATAACTACTTATATAATAAAAAAATAAAATTATTAACAACATTTGTAACTATGCCGTATTGTGTTTGCGATGCTCTTTGAGTAACACATAAAATATTTGATTTGATTTGGGAAGCATGTAATTCATATTAATTACACCAACATAGTATTTTTCACCATCTAGTCTTTTTCTATGGTTCTGAAATAAAAATCGCGTCAGAGATTGGATTTATGACAGGTATTATGGCGGACAATGGGACCTGGTTGATCTGTTTTGTGTGAACCCATACGTTTTTTGAGGTAATGAGTAGGTACCTATTTAGTGTGGAACGGGAACAAGCACCTGGTTTCTTATAATTGTCAGTAAAAATTGTAAACTGCTAGCCCTAGAACAGGATTTCCTAGTTGGGCAGCAGATATCTACTTATTGTTATCACCATAAATATAGTGTGATAAAAGGTAAATAAGTAAATAACCGCTAGGGCAAGCCCCTTGGTGGATTCCACGAAATTATCATAAGATAAAAATCATAGAAAAAACAAGATAGGTATTAAATAATAACATGATGTTTTACTATTATCAAATAACTTTATATTTATCAAGTTAAACATTCTTTGTCGTCGTTTATTGATTTGTAAATCAACCAAAAAATGGGAAATCATCCCTTTCAGAAATATGAAGCTACAGAAAATCATTTCACAAAACCTGTAATCATTTCACAAGACCTGTATGCTTAAACACAAGTTTCCACACTTTTTTCGTAGCTTCGAGTCTCAGTGAAAGTATCAAGTTCTTCAATAGTAATAGTAGGTATAATAAAAGTATCAGGTCTTGAATAAACGTAACATTTATGTTAATCTCATAAAGTTTACATATCTTTCTGAAGAAGGGAACATCGTTTCTGCAACATGATGAGTATACAATAAAAAGTGGTGTTTGAAAAAAAAATGTTTTTATTATTCAATCAGAAAATATCAAGTGTAACACAAGGAAACAAAAGTGTATCTCACTGAATTATGAAGGCCATCATTATATATGTATACCTACCTATAACAATTTCGTAATCATTGAATATTTTGATATGTCTATCAGACATTAAGTAAGATATTTTTCTTGATGAATGAGTATTGCATTCGCATTAGGTGAATAATAATATTGAACGTATTACAGATTACACATTCATTCTTTATATACCTACTCTTCGGTCAGTTAGATTTGATAAATTTCCCGCCATTTTAAAATGCATTACACAAAATGGCGAAAGGGAAAACGTCATTAGTTGAAAGTTCCAAACAATGGCGTCTCGTCGTGTGATGTAATGTTTTGTGATTTAAGTACCGTTATTGTGTTGTTTGATTTGAATAATCCAATGGGTTTACTGCCGGCCACTATTCCATATACACTAATTAGAATATATATTCAGCCATTTGCAATTCTATGCAAATGGCGACCTAATTAAGATGTATTTTCGTATAAGTGATCGCGTATGCAGGCACTGCTTGTTGGGAAATTTTTCATATAGGACACAGATAAATAATTATTTTTTTATGTTTTATTTATGTGTTTTAGAATAATTTTATCTCAGGGAAATATGTAGAAATAGATAGTCGACTTTCGTTTATCGTTTTCGGTTTCATGTAAGATTAATCACAAAGAAATATCGTTATTTTTATATTTTTTTGTGTAGACGTATTTTTAGACATATTTTAGTATTAGATTACTTTTTTGTTATAATCATATTAGATTTTATATCATATTGTAGTTTTTAAGTCGAATCATATTAGATCTAACATTTGTTTCTGTGGGCTTTTCAGTTAACTCATATATGTATGCTATAAATTGACTTTTATGTTAAATTTAGGGAAGTGTTGTATTTGGGAAGTGTATGATTTCCGATGCATCTTTACGATACAGTTAAATATCAACATAATGAAATATGAAATATCAGTAAAACTTATTTTCTTTGTTGGTTGGCAACACACAACCATCTTAATTGAACACTTGTTTGACGTAGAATATCACACATTATTTTTTATGAATATACATCATTATTGTGTCTATTGATATAAATATTTATTGAACTACGTATATTTATATATTAAACCAATAAATAAAAATCGATGACGATTCATATAGATTTATGACACATTTCCAAAGAAATACATATGTTTTTTTTGTGTTTCGTTATCATCATACATAAGATTCCTCAAAAACATTTTTTTTATATATTTAAATTTCTTCAGTTCAAAAGGCCTTCATAAGGCATAAAACGTCCTTTTAATACGAATAAATTACTATTCATATTTTTTTACTTATATATTCATTTTTTATTATTAATATTTGAAACTGTCACTTTATGATAGAACTCCATAATCACTTAGAAAATTATGATGGCAATGTTTAGTTTTTCATTCTATTTAATTTTTGTTTCTTTCTATTTAATTAAATTATATTAAGGGGGGACTGCTGCCAACGCACCTATTTTTCAATTTGATATACCATTATTTCTTATCCAATTGTTTCGAAAAAAATAATTTAGATAGTTTGGGAATTAATTAATAAAAATACATATATCTTTCCTTTTTGATAATGTTCAGTATAAATTCTTGTAGAAAAATAATGGCACACCCAGATTTTCAACGTTTATCTTAAATTTTTAATAAAATATAAGGCGTAGTTCAACATATTTTTTTAAATTAAAGAAGACAAAAATATCTAGAAAAATATGATGTGACGTTGCATTAATGCTTCAGGTTTAGAAAATAAACCTAAAAAACATTTATTTTCCATTCAGCGCCATTGCGAAATAAAAGTTTTTTTTGGTTTATTAACTTAACCTGATGCATTAATGCAACGTTACATCGTATTTTTCCAGATATTTTGATCTTATTTAATTTATAAAAAAATATAATGCACTATACCTTATAGTTTTTTAGAAATTTAAGTTAAATGTCAGAAATCGGGGTATGCTTATTATTTTCTTACAAGAATATATACAGCACATAATTAAAATGATAAGGTATATTTTTCTTTATTAATATCCAAACTAACTAGTTTATTTTTTTCAAAATGATTCGTTTTGTAGTAATGACGCAAATTCAAATTGAAAAAAATAGGTACGTTGGCAGCAGTCACCCTCTTAACTAAAAAAATCATCATAATTTCAACATTATATATTTATCATAATATTTCAAAGAATTTATTTCAAACACATTCATTTCCTAAAATATGAAAATGCATTTAACACAAATGCAATTAGTTAGATAAATGAGTAAGTTGGTTATATATTTTATTTGCTTGCTCTAATTTTTTTATTGTAATTAATTATGTTAAAAATTGACTTTATAGATATTTATTTTTCTTGTAATTGCGAATATTGTTGGTATACAATATAAATGAAGTCTACAATGTTTTTTTTTATTGTTTCAGGTAAGATTGATCCTCGACACCTACTAATTTTGAAACTCTAGAAGCACCGTAAGTATTAAAATATATTTGATATTGATATAAAATAGAGAAAAGAAAATTTCAATTTAAAATTGTAATTATTTTTTAGTTGTATAATAACGAAAATGAAATATTATTAAAATAACAATATAACTTTGTTTATTTCCAAAACCCACCTGAAGAAGAGAACGGTAGTTCTTGAAACTAGTTGTGGAATAAAATAAGTGAAAATAAATAAAGTTGTATTGTTATTGTAATGTTTTTTTTAAATGAATTTCCACAATGAGGGAGCTGAATCCTGATCTGACACAGGACAGGCGAGTTTGGCGAAATAAAATAAGGAGAGCCGACCCTAAGTAAATGGGACAATGGCGAGGGTGAAGAAGAAGAAGAAGAATTTCAACAATGTAAACGCCTCTACCTTGGAATATTTGTTTAACGAAAATTAAGATCCGATTTGATTTTTGAATTGTTCATTTATTTTTATTTTTAGAGATTGTCATTTTTATTTGCAAGTCAATATTTCTACACAAAAGAGATATATACATGACATGAAATTCTATATTTTCGGAATTCCTAATCCTTACAAATAAGAATTCTTCAATTATTAATGGATTTTGGCTACCAATAGGAATTGTTTTGAACTACCAATAGTTATATTGTTTTGATTAGACTGGGTTGTTTCAACAGAAGTATCGGCAATATATGGGTCGATGGCAGAGCGGTTAGCGAGCTGGGCTTAGTAACCAGTGGTCGCGAGTTCGAATCCTGCCTCAAGCATTTATGCTTAATTTAGGGAATGTTGGAAGATGTATATGTACTTGTTTAACAAGCACATATTCATTTAAAAAAATAGTATAGTATAGATTTCATAAAATTGTTCAAAATTTAGTCGTTTGACAGTGTTTGATTTCAATAACAAACAAGTGTTGAACAATTTTATGAAATCAGACTATTTATACTATAATTTACTTTAATATTTGTTCGAGAAACACAGCCTTAGTGTGTAAAATCCAAATACAGATTTCTTTTCTTTACCGTTTATACACCATTTGGAAAATATTCTTTGGGTTTTTATATTTATTTATTTATTTATGTATTTATTTATTTATTTATTTATTTATTTATTTATTTATTTATTTATTTATTTATTTATTTATTTATTTATTTATTTATTTATTTATTTATTTATTTATTTATTTATTTATTTATTTATTTATTTTTTATTTTTTTATTTTATATTTATTTGTTTATTTATTTATTTATTTATTTATTTATTTACTTATTTATTTATTATATTCATTTATTTTTATTTTTTTTATTTATTTGTTTATTTATTTACTTATTTATTTTTATTTTTTTTTTTATATTTTTTAATTTATGTGTTTATTTATTTACTGATTTATTTATTTATTTAATTACTTACTTATTTATTTATTTATTTATTTTTTGTATTTATTTGTTTATTTATTTACTTATTTATTTATTTATTTAGTTATTTGTTAATTTATTTATTTATTTACTTATTTATTTATTTATCACACAATTTAAATAATCGTCATTAAAAATAAATAACTGCTGCCCAACTAGGTATACCTGTTCTAGGGCTAGCAGTGTACATATTATTATATTTCACAGGAGACATATAGGTTGTACCTATTTGCATTTTTAAAAAGTATCTAAACAATATAAACTTAACTATTGTACACAGATAAAAAAATGGAATTGGAGTTCTTACCATAATATAAGTTATTTTGGAGTAATTTGCCTATCCAGTCAAGCACGCTAGTAAACATTTAAAATAATAACCTATCAACATTGACGTGAAAAAAATAATAAAAACAATATTAAATACAAAAAACACAATTTAATATAATAATTATAACTGCCCATAAAATTAAAACAGTTAGACAAGGAAGTAATAATATTCCTTTCTAAATAAAAATAGAAGGGCATCTATGGAATCATGAAATAAAAAGGACCACAGATGTTCGCACTAGGCAATAAATTAATTTTCTATTTCATATCCTAACCAGTATTACGATTTTTCAATTTTCTAGAATCTTTTTAAAGTACAAGGCTTTCATATTTCAGGGAGATATTTGAATTTCGCAATCATTTATTTATTTTCTTTTTATTTCCATGCATTAATTTTTGTATATTTTTTTAATATATATTATAATATTTGTACCTACATCTTTCCAATACAAAAATATGATTAATTAAGTCGTGATAATATTTTCATTGCTTACTAAGTATTACTTATATTTTGTAAGTATTAGAAAAAAATATCGAATGACTTCTTTTGTTTGATAATTTTTAGAACATATTTGAACCTGCAAACAAAATTAGACCAACAAAACAAATGTTATTGTTAAAAACCTTTATTGATGATTGCAAATGAATAAATATATGATTTTACTTTATTTGTGACTTTTTGTAGAGTTCTTATTGATTAGATAAAATAAATCACATATATTTTTCTAATTAAATTATATGTGTCTGTGTGAAAATATTCTCCATTTTGTCATTATGATGGCGTCATGTAAATTTTTTGTGTTGATAGATTTTGTGTATCGATCGACCTCACAAACAACAATTATTAGATATTTCATTGTGCTAATATGCAATTTCGAAATTGAAGCTAAGGTTAGTAGAAGTTATAGACCTTGGTTTCGTTATTTTAAGGACTTTTTAATTCATTCTATCTTTCCATCAATATAGGTATATATAATGTAGGCAATGATATTAATAATAATGATAATAAAAATATGTTAATATGTTTATTTAGATGGGTGATGGGGATGGGTATTTTATTTAGGTGGGTGGTGGCAAAGCGGTTAGCGCGCTGGTTTAGAAATCCTATAGCACAAGCATTTATGCTTAATTTAAGGAAAATATGAGGATGTATATGTAGTTGTTACAAGAACATATTCATTCTTTAAAAAAATGTTTTATGGGTATATATATAAACTATAATGTTATATAAAAGTATACAAGTAAATTCATCAATAATTATTATATATACCTACTTCCTTGTACACTGCGTAATTGGTGCGATTATTGACAAACTGCAATTTCTTCCATTTTAACTAATATTTCCAGTCTTAAAAAGGAAAAATGCGTGAGGAAAAATTTAAATAAATCTCTCTTCTTTTGGGGATTGGACCAAGGATGCCAGCAAAGAAAATTAACTACTTACCACTATGCTTCGGCTGTCGACAGTATAAGTAACACAATATAACTAGAAGAATTATGTTTGTATCGAAACTAATGTTTATTAAGTGCCATAAAAACATATTGAAACCAATATGTTTTTATGGCACTTAAAAAATATATATTATATAAATAATTTAGGGAATATGTAAGATGGGTCGATGGCAGAGCGGTTAGCTCGCTGGGCTAGTAAACCAGTGGTCGCGAGTTCGAATCCTGCCTCGATTGATTTCGTTCACCTATATCACACGGATTTATTCTTAATTTAGGGAACGTAGGAACATGTATATGTACTTGTCTACAAGGACATATATATTTTATTAAAATAAATAAATAAATGTATATTTTTACTAGATCAAAACAGACACAATCAGTTCAGACGAACCGAGGGGAATATCAATAGAATTTTGTTATCAATAGAATGTAATATATTTTTTTGGCTCATTCAATGAATATATTTCAGCACAAATATATCGAACAAAGCAGCACAAATATTTTTGTTTAATTTTTTTTTACTCATTCCATAAAAAACATACAAGAAATTTATTATTTCAGCACAAATACATCGAAAATAGGAGCACAAATATTTTTTGACCGAGTAATGTTGCACCTGATGCATTTGCTTGGTATATAGAGTTATATGTAGTTACCCATGTCAAGCCGGGGTTAAACTGGGTAACCTGATTCCAGACCAAAATGGGTTAACTACTCTCTT
The DNA here is from genome assembly GCA_963576475.1 of Molanna angustata. Classification (NCBI taxonomy): domain Eukaryota; kingdom Metazoa; phylum Arthropoda; class Insecta; order Trichoptera; family Molannidae; genus Molanna; species Molanna angustata. The sequence continues at coordinate 7,154,562 of OY754970.1, read as the reverse complement.
ACCTATACCAACATGATACCATTTATCATGACAGACATATTCGAATACACACATGTAAAAAGGGAGGTATTTATAAATTTTAAAAACGTATTTTAAAAATTTTTCAAATATTTTTTTTACGTATATCCTTTATCTAACTATTCGTTCAATCGAAAAAAATATTATTTTTTTTAATGATATTTTTATTAGAAATAAAAAATTAAACATAGTGATGCTGAGGATGTGTATATAAGCCAAATACCGAATTGCTAAATACAAATTATTTAATCATTATTAATGGAAAGAATTCGGATTGTGTAAATAAAAAACATTTTCTAACGAATTTTTATAATAAGGATATAATGTACATAAATTTATATCCTTATACGGAACTTTGAATTCTTTTTATGGTGTCCTGTCAGGAACCCCCGACGTTAGCGATCACTCTGGCGAATCCTTCTCTGTTCTGTGCTGTCCGGAATATATGTTCCACAGTTCTGAAACCCGTCCATTCCTTAATATTACACAGCCAGGACATCTGTCTCCTTCCAGTCCCTAGGCGAGTTTCTATCCTGCCCTCCAGTATTTATCGAAGCAAGTGGTCTTTTTTCCCATTAAGTGACCTACATAGATATACTATATTTTGGATCTCTATTGTAGAGTGGAGTTGTAGTTGCTAGTTGTTCTGGCTCGATTTAAGAGTTCTGAGTTTATAATCAGATCTGTCCAAGGGATTTAGAGCATTCTGGATTCAACCACATCTCTAAAGCTTCCAAACTGTTCATGGTATTAACATTCAGCCTCTAAGTTTCACAGCCACAGCAACACAGACTACACATAACATTTCATCATCCTCTGCCTTAGGTTCATATTGAGCTAATCGTTGCAGAAGAGGGATCTCATTTTATTAAAGAACTTCAAACAAAGATATTTTTGTGCAAACTAAAATAAACGATTGATACTGAAGAAATCGCAGATTTAATTTTAATAATCCGTTTAATAAATTTTGGTTAGTTGAAAAAAATTGTTGCGTTGTATATAAAATACTTAATATTAATATTCGGATTTTTTTCAAATAAACCAGATACAAATGAAAATAAAAGTGGTGTGTGTGTGTTAAGATTAGAATACAGTTAAGATAAATAAAACTAAAAAAAATATTACTATAATTATTATTTAAAAGAAAAAACGTATATGAAAATAATTCATAGTAATAAAAGGGTAAGAAGGGTTAATCGGTTGGTACTAGTATAGGGAAATGAAAGGAATTTTTAATCTACCGCAGCTAATAAAAATTGTTTTTTTTCAGATTTTTAAAAATTAAGTACGAGCAGTTATTCAATAGAAATTTTTATTTTCATCAATCATATTATTAATTGGCAAAACCCAGACGTATTAGAAATACTTCGATTCTCTATAGAATGTATGAAAAAATATATATCGCATTATTTTCCAATAATGATTATGGAGTAGGTACCTAACTAACCAATAAAATATTTCATCCTATACATAATGTTTTCCGAGTGACTAAAAAACAGATTATCTCTGTATAAAGAAAAATGACGATGAAAAAAACACGAATATATTTTAATTGTTTTTGTTAAATGTAGAATTTGTTTTAATTTGTGAATATTTAACAGAAGTTGCAACTAGGTATGTAGTTTGTTTAAATCACGAAATGGAATAAAATATTTAGTTGGACAATATATTTCATAATCTGTATACGGATTCAAAAATAGAATAAAAAACTGTTCCACTGTGAAATCGAGTCAATGGTTCGTTACATAAAACGTACTATAATAAACATTATAATATACAAGATCCGCAAGTCCACTAGGTTTAGTTGTTGCGATCCGGGGTCGATGTCCGCTATAAGGCTACGCGTCGTTAGTGGGTCATACTGTCTGACGTCAGTGCTTAACGCCCGCTACATACATACATACTACGGGGTAGGCAGAGAGAATCAAATGCCACATTATTCTGTCTTATTTTGTTGTATTTTTCTATTTCATGAAAGCCAGCAAGCACACTTACAGTTTTGGTTAGGTTTGGTTGAAAGTATTATTTGACTAACCTAACGTGACCAAAGCCAATATGGTGAATATGAAACTAAGTACATATTTTTTTAGTAAATTTTGTTGTAAAAAGTTAATTATTATACTTGGGTAATTAAATATATATTATGTAATATATAATTTCAATTCGCACTCAACAACAAGTTGCCACATTTAAAAGAGTTACAATATTAATCGTCTCATTTATAAAAACTGAAAACACCATTGAAAAGCGTTTTTCTACCTGGAACCCTTGGCTCAGCAGTCAGGTATCTGACAAAATGAGCCACGAAGGCCGACAATGCATATTCTGCTATTTCCATTTGATTGAAAGCAGTCAGACAGTCGATTAACAAAGTCCTCAAGTACAGATGGTTGACCGACAAAGTCGTCAAGTGCCTACAGTCAGTCGAGTGACAAAGGCGTCAAGTACAGTCAGTCAAGTGTAAAAGTCTTAAAGTACAGATAGTCGATTGACAAAGTCCTCAAATAGAGTCAGTCGACTGACAAAGTCCTCAAATAGAGTCAGTCGACTGACAAAGTCCTCAAATAGAGTCAGTCGACTGACAAAGTCCTCAAATAGAGTCAGTCGAGTGACAAAGTCGTCCAGTACAGACGCTCCACTGACGCTGCTCAAGACTACACTATGACGTTGTATTACGGAGAAAGTTGCCTCGAAGTAGGTACCTACTCTCACTGTTTATTACAACCGATGCGGCGACTTACGCAATACAACATGCGTGACTAGAAAGTATTTAATTTCTTATAAATAAAGAGAATCGCACTGTAAACTATGAGAGAAAACAACACTGCGATTTTATTATATTAATAAAATTAACGCATTATTTATGTTTAGGGTGACTGCAAAACATTATTTTATATAGGTACTTACTAAATTATCGTATCTTAATCATTAACATATTTTTAGAGGAATAAACAGTCTTAACTATATTAACAAACATATTAGATAAAGAGAAGTTTTATAATACATTTCACTAAATATACCTGCTGATTTTATTTATTCTTTGGTGAAATTATAATAGTTAAAAAATATATGCCTAACAAAATCAATTATTACTAAGAAAAGTCGAGAGTACCTACATACCATCAAATACCTTGTGTTTTATCTCAAAAATTCCTGTCTCAATCAAATCGCTTATACATAAAAAGAAATTCCCTAGTTTTTGTGTTTAATTTTTTGTGTTTATTGATTTTATTTTTCTAATATGGATCGATGGGTCGATGGCAGAGCGGTTAGCGCGCCGGGCTAGCAATCCAATGGTCGCGAGTTCGAATCCTGCCTCGACCGATTTCATTCACCTATAGCACAAGCATTTATGCTTATTTTAGGGAACGTAGGAAGATGTATATGTACTTGTTTAACAAGGACATTTTTATTTAAAAAAAATATATGTATAATGTATATTTATGATTTTATTAATGGTAATAATAACTGCTGAAAATATGAGCTGAAAGTTGTATAAAGATATTACATCAAAATAAAGATATTACATAATACAATATAACATAGATGTTTTGCAGTAAGTTTTATTAGTTCAAGGTTCTCTTTGTCATACTTTAATAAATTATGTTCTGAGAAATAGTAAAATTCTACAACTTAATATTTCTACAGTATTCAACATTATAATAATACGTTGATATGTAGGTATTATAGTTTCATATTATAAAAGATGTTTGTAGCAAAACTGCGCAAATATTTGAGTAAAAAGTTAGAAGCGTGATTAAAATGATATATTGCAGGTATTGTATTTGCTTGACGTATTTTTGCAAGATTTTAGTGAAATGAAGTAGGTCGTGGTATGATGACATTACGGATGTATTATTTGTATGTATTGCCACTACATTTTGTCAAAAGATATACAAATTCACTATTGTAAGTAAAAAAATAATAAATGTAAGTTTTTTGGTTGGTATGTATTGAGTTTGTATGATAAAAAATACTTAAGAAATTTTTTTGAAATACACTAGGTGTATAGATTTATTATATTTTTTTTAAATTTTGATTCCTTTGTTAAACACATAAAACGAGGATCTTTCAGTAATAAATTCACTTATTTATCCAATCATGGACTCCATCCCTATCCATAATACAGAATTTCTCAGCTCTTCGTTCGAAGTACAATCAGCAAGATTATGGAATTGTCTAAGTCCGGATTAATTGCGTCGTCTAACTCATTTTGTATTTTCGAGAAAAAACTAAAGAAGGAATATTTATCCCTGAACACCTGTTCCTGATTTCATCTTCTTGTCCCTATCCTTTTTTTGCTATGATATATATATTTTTTTGTTTTAATTGTATTTTTGTGTTATACATATTTTCTTTGTTTAATTTTGTCATACTTTGTAATCTGGTTGGTTGGAAGTAATTGACTAATAGTCCGTCAGTGTACAATATATTTGTTTATATTATGTACAGAAAGATAAATAAAGAAGAAATATTGGTAGACCAAGATTGAGATAGGAAGACGACACAAGGAGATATGCGGCACAGCTCTCTCTCCCTGTGTCCTGATAAGGAAGAATGGCCGCTGAGAAAAGATGTAGTTGAAAGCAAAAGTTAAAGGAGACCAAGACTCAAGATTGAAGAAAAAAGTAGAAAGCAGAATAAGAAAATTGTAGGTATAATAGTTTAGAAAATAATAATAAAAAAGTACATCGGCAATAAAAATAATATATAATTATGAAAAATATAGCAGGAGACACTATAAAGAATAAAAAATATTAAATAAGCAATATGATAAGATAAAAAATAGTAATAAAGTAGGAATACGATGATAGATACAAATGAACCTAAATATTTTATTCTTTGGGCTGGTGAAATAATATTTATTTGAAGGTTTGTTTTTTATATAATAATATTTCATTCACAAGAAAAATGTTTTTGACGTTTATCATAAAACTAACTTTCAATTTAACAATCTGTATCGGATCATTAAGTTACTAAAGTGACCAGCCCTAAGCAATAAGATAATTGTTTTACATTATGTATATCTCCAATGACAGTTATTTGTGAGGCGGTTTCGGCAGTCGGGATTACCTCGGGTCATGACCCGGTGACCCACTCTTCAGAAATGCCTGGGCCGGCCAGCGGCGCAACGAAAGGAAAAGTCCACCTCCTTTCACCGCGGCCGGTTTCAAAACTACACCAAACCATCATCATCATCATCATCATCATCGTTGTGTCTCTGCTGCGTAGGTACTTACCGGTGCACTAGCTGGCTGCGTGTTGCGTCATCCACACACACAGACGACAAGCTACTCCTCGCACAGATATGTATAATCACTTGGACTCGTTGACAATCGGACCGCAGCGGCAAAAGAAAGACATATATTTAACAATAAATTCAGACTGTCGTGACAATTATGTTGTTGTTCAAGTATATGTACAAGCACGTTCATTTACACTATCAATTATTTATGTCTTTATGATGAATATGTTTATTGTGTTGCTGACAAATCAAATCAATGATGAATATGTTTATCGTAATACTTACTTGCTTTCCGTGTCCAAAATCATCTACCTATATTGTGTCCCTTCATTAATTTGCAACCATTCTCATCAGTTATGGCTGCAGACTTAACGTCCAGTCCCTTCCTCTCAAATATTGCAAGGCCACAATGTGTTTCTCGCCAAGAGTCGGTTTTGAAAAAGACCTTTTTTCTATATTTTGTTCGGTGGGCGATTTTTTAGGTGATGACTTATCGTGATACTAACTAGCGATATATGACTGTTCTTCTCCAATGATTACCTGATTCGCTTATGGGGACTGAAAACAGTCCCTTGTACATATTTGAAATAACATAATAATAAGAGTCCGGAGAAGTCTTAAACCTTCCGCACTTATAGGCGTTAAAGAGTTCTAATTGAAAGCAAATGGTAGAACTGTGGTAGTTTTTTTTGTAAATTATGATAAAATAGATAGAAACTATAATATCAGTACACTATGAGTTGGATGTGTGTCCGTCTGAGGTTTAAAAATTACGGCAGCCCCAACCAACGACAACAACAATAATGTTAAAACGTAGTTTTATCTTACTTAGATGGGTCAGTAACAGTGGCAGATCAACCATTTCACTGGACAAACAATCCAATCCCGGTTTGAATCCTGAAGACTTTTTATGTCTTGGTTCTCTGGCAACTAACAGGTACTATGTCAAACATTCATTTAACACGCACCCAATAACAAGTTGCCACATTCTGGAGACTTACTATAGGTATTACTCGTCTCACATATTCAGACTGAAAACACAATTAAAAACTTTGTTTCCACCGGGAATCGAACCCGGGACTCTTGGATTAGCAATCAGATACCTAAGCAACTGAGCCATGAAGGTCGACTTATTTCATTTTATTTATTTTAGGTTACATAAATTTTTGAAAAATACATAAAATCTCTAAATTATTTATAAACAAGTATAAAACCAAAATTGTAACACCAATTACTATATTGCGGTCTTACATAAAAAAACAACGAAAATTACCATATAGGTGTACAAAAAGATAAAAACAAAAAATCAAAATTAATTAAACAAAGAAAAAGATGCATACAAGCTATGTAGATAGTTTAGTACCTGCAGGGCAATCGATAGGATTGGCCATATAATCCAATCCTGGTTTGAATCCTGAAGACTTTTTTACTCTAGGTAACATACAGTTTTCAAAAATACATAAAAACTCTAAATTATTTAGGAACTATAAAACAAAAAATTGTAACAGCAAAAACAAATTTAGTAACAGCAAAAAAAAATTAATATATAGATCTATAAAAAGTTAAAAAAATCAGCAAATTGAAAGATGTATACAAGCTAGATAGTTTAGGACAGGACAATGGATAGGAATGGGAAAATTAGGAAAAGAAAATCATTATTGAGAAATCCTCGTATACTCTTTTCTAGACTTATAAGGAATAGTTCTTTTTTCTGTTGCTTGAAAAATACAACTTTTCTAAAATTCTAATTTATATTAATTTCATTTCTATTGTTTTGATCGTTTTGTATTTGATTTACTCTATTTTCATTGTTAAATGGTGTGATTTTATTGTATTTAATAAGTGTATAATTTGATTGTAGAGTGCAAGAGAGCTTGCACAGACAAACTGTTTATACAGTTTGGTCTAAAAATATTAATTTCTAATATTAATTGAAAAAAAAATATATCTGTAAAAAAGAAAAAAAATCTTAGATGTAAGTACCTACTTATGTAAATTAATCCGCAATTTTACATTAACAAATTACTAAGCCCTCATTCCTATTTAACTTAAATTAAATAAAGAAAATAAATAGTACAATTTATTATATAACATAGGATTTTTAAGTTGGCAATTGCCTATATGTTAATATAAATATAAATTGCACTTATGTAGCAATAACATGTTTAGTTAACATTGAATCTTAACAAATTTATGTGCTCGTAATGTAAATTCCGTGCGCTGGATTTTTTTATGTTGTTGCGATAAATCGTTGCATTTTTTTTTGAACTGCAATTATTTAGCAACAGTAAAATGACTTCCATCTCATTCATCCTAGTTTGGCGCGCATGCGCAACCGCCATTACGCTAGCAGTGCTGCCACCGACACAAATACAAACCACCTCTAGACGTGTGCTGCGCTGCGTAAAACTACTCTTGGACTAGCAATATTATTTCCTACTATCGCAAAATTATTCCAAAACGTAACATTCGAATATATTCAAATTTGGAACCACACAAACATGTTTCTCGGCGTGTTGTATGTTAGTTTGACAGTTTGTTTATGAGATTTTTTACGGCGGACATGTTCCTAAACAAACATGTGTGCAAATTACGGATGTTCATGCTAATGTAAACAATTGTATGTGTCAGTGCACCCAAAGACAATAAGTGATAATACTAACATTGTAAGTTGAAAAGACATTCCTGAAATATTATATGTTTTTAGTTCTCATTATATTTCGTCGGGATTTTATCCGACAGATGTCATTATAATATAATTATTTTTTTGTTTGTTTATGGACACGTGAGTTTGCGCCTAATTGACTTTTATCTAATCCATGCACATATTTGTTGTTGATTTTAATAAAATTTCTAAAATTGTGTAACAAATGAATTGCATTTTCTGAACTGTGTGCGAAAAAGATTTGAAAAAAAAACAATTAATTTTTTGCCAATATTTGGCTTGATATTATATTTTGAAAGTAATAATATATAATCTAGGGGAGATTAAATTAATTTAATTAAATGTGTAAAGACTGTATATTCGATATGACCATTACCGAATATAGACCACCATGTATGGGGGTAGGAGACGAAGTAAGGACGTCGCAGGATTTGGAGATGGAGGTTGATCCCTTTTTACAAGAACCGCCCGATGCAGCCCAAAAAAAAGACTCTGAAGTTCTTCTGGGGAGAGTATTAGCAGGTATGTCTTTTTATCTCGAATTTTAAAAATATTTTATGTTTATTTTCGTAACTATGCATAAGCGTTTTATTGTGTTGTTCGAAATTCAAACGGCCGTGAATTCGCGCCAATAATTTTAATTCTCGAACGTTTTGCGACAAAATACGAATTTTCCCGAATGACGATCACGAAAATTGTGACGAAAACCGGGGTTGTTGAACTGCCGACCTCGATGATAAAGTTTTGCGGATTTACGCGAAAATCAACTTGTTACTCGTACATTTGTTTGAGTCATAAATATCATATTTCTTTGATTTTTTCGTGTATAGTAAATACGCTTTTAAATTTTATTGTCATTTTCGCCTTTACTTTCATCGAGTTTGATCGATATCAAAGTTAAGAATAAAACTATACATTTGTAAAAAGAACGTTTCTCTAGATTAATTGTTATTTTAGAATGTATGAGTTAAAACGACACTTTTATAAAATCATTCTGATTTTTGTATCAAATACATGCAACTCTATGTTTGAACGCAGATACTGCAATAGATGTTAAGGAAAATACGAGAAAGAGTAAAAAACGATCAATTATTACGTATTACGATTCTAATACTTATGAACCAATATCAAACTTTTTACACCGTACCTTATATTTTCCTCATTTATTTATTTGTATGCTGGATATGATCTACATAAAGGAATCTTTCTAGCAATATATACTGATTCGTAGAAAGGTTTTAAAACTCGGTGATGCGCAATAACAAAGTTTATCTACTCGAGTGAGCCTTTTTATTCGGTGGTATTATATTTTAGCATTCCTACTTAACGGTGTTGTATGAATTTATCTGGGTCAGGCGAGGCTAGTTCATTGCACTGTGGCCTTCCCATCTATTTATTGCGGTATATCGCCGAACGTTTCACTCTTGCAGGAAAACTCATAAACCTTTCTCGCTCGCACTCGATAAAAAAATAATTTCATTTTTTTAATAGAAAAACCAAATTTCCATACATTTTACATTTATTTATTGAAAACAAGATGTTGAACAAATTTAATGAAAATCATTTTTTAAGAAGTTTTTGTATTAACCATAAACATGTTTGATAAAATTAATTGAAAAAAAAAATAAGATTATGATTCAATCATTTTAGTTTTAGTCATATTATCGATATACATATATCATTTTAGGTATAGAAATATATAGAACCGAATGCCACACTTTTCTTTCATGGCAACTTTTTTACTACTTGTTTACCTTTTTTTAATTTTATTTAAAAAGGGTACACTGACAAACATCCAGCTTACAATTTTCATAAAAAGAAAATAATATTGGTTATTATTATGAGTTCTGGACGTCCAATTATGGTTGCACACAAAATTACATGAGCTCATATTCAATCACACACGTAAGTTACACAAAAGAGTTACATAAATAAGAGAAAATTCGGTTACAAAAGCTAAGTAAAAAAAGAAGAAAAAAAATAGTAGCATAAGTTTAGCAAATAAAAATAAGTTATAGAAGTTACTTTTATGGTTCCTTATCTTTGTATTCATATATTTTAAAGTTTAATTTTTATTTGTATTTTTTAATCATTATAGATCTTTGTGCTCCCATATGATGTCACAATAAATAATAACCATTATTATTTAAAATAATATATTTATTTTATTACACATTCAGTGATGTTTCAGCAAGGATCTGAATTACCCAGTAGGTACTTAGATTACAATGTAATATATGATATGATACAACAATGTTCGAGGCCGTCTGAATCGTTCGTTAACCCCAGTGCAATATCTAGGTCAAAGTGGAATTAGCCCCTGACATGAGGTTCCCTCACTTCAACAGCTCAAATCATTATTGTACATCCATCACTCTCGCACTCGCATGATTAGCAACGAGCCAAACAGAGACTACACACATTTTGTCCTCAATTGCTTCTGATATAAAATGAATATGCCATTCATTTCGCGTGGTCGCGTCTCGCTCGCACCCGCTGAAGACGAAAGTGATAAAAGAAATAGATATAAATCGGTCACGATATCGCCTTGAAAAGCCAAGTTATTTATGTAACAGAGAGACCAGGGCCGGCACAAAATGTAATAAAAAATTAATTATATTTTTTAATAATTTTAATGTAGGTACATAGAAATTAAACTTATTTTTTTATCAAAACACAAATATCAGAGAGAATTTTATTTTATGGAGCGTATGAGAATATATAAGTATTTATTTTATAGCTATTTTTTATCCTAATCAATATTAAATAAAATATCCTAAACAATTATAAACAAGCACTTATCGAAGAATATTATTTTTTTTTCTTCAGCAATATATCAGTTACCTAGTTTATAATTTATTTATATTTATTTAATTTAAAAAATATATTTAATTTACATTTCTCGTTTTTGTTTTCGGAAGAGATGATGGTAATCAATCCATCTTTATTAACTCAATTTACTAAAAATGGATTCGTATCATAAAGCTGTTGATAATTTTTATTCTTTATTATTCAATAATATTTTCCATAAAGTCTCCAGAATGTGGCAACTTGTTATTGGGTGCGTGTTTAATTAATATTTGATATAGTGCCTGTTAGTTTCCCGAGAATTACTTAGTATAAAAAATAGTGTATTTTTCAAACTTGTTACAAAAATTATCTTACTCTGATCCTATGCAAAAAATGCCATTTTAATAGCCGTATTATTTAAACAGGAAAATACACATTTTCCAATTAAGTGTATCGAAAAAGCAAATAACATTATTAACAGCTATAATGCGATCATTTAAGTTATTTCTGAAACTGATTTTATGTCGTAACTATGTATTATAAAATGCATTTGAATGTCGTATCGCTTTTAAATGATAAATACCTAAGTACCTCAGCTACTTTTATTTCAATACTGACTGTTTACTTGTATCTCGGAACGAATGGGAATCGAATCGGCGACCTTCGTTTTAGAGCGTTAACGACTAAGTAAAGTATAATATTATGTATGGACTGCATTGCTATGCAATATTGTCTCGTCGCTTACAACAATGGAAATATTGTAGGTACGCTACGACGCAATGTTATTATTATTGTTTATTATTGCAATGTTACTTGTTCCTTGTGTAGTTTTATGTGGTTTTCAAATATATTATGTAGGTGTCAGGTAGGTAGGTAAAGTGTCCATGATCCATTTTGCTTAAGGAAATTTTATAGTAATTATACATAGGTATACAAAACGGAACCCATTTATGGTTTTATGACTATCTTTGTCAGGACGGATAATGAGTATGATGACTGTCAAAGAAGCCCTCGTTTGGAAAATGGTTAAAAATGTGTCATTAATTCAACTAGGAAAATATCTATAGTTAATATAGTTATTTTAAAACATCAAAGTTAGTATTATAAAACGACAGCTTCAAATACTATTTATTTAATATTTTGTACATAATATAAACCAAATAAAGTTAAAATAAAATTAGCGACAAAGAAAACAACAAAAAAAAAAACAATGCTATGAGAACATTTTTAGTTTCATTTTTATACCAGGCAGATTTTTTTACCATTCGAAACAACATGAAAAGTTTTTTAGTAGTTACATCCAATTATAAACACCATAATTAGGAATATTTTTCACTTAAACTTCTACAATACAAATATTGGTTATTTTTCTCCCATTCCTCGCTTAATCAGAATTTACATCTCACTTCATCTTATGTATAATATTGATATTTTCTCAAATCCCAAACAGACACTCAAAAACCACAACATTTCTCATTTCGTATCCTTTTAATTCTCGTGTTTAATTAGTGTTAAAAATTTAGTGATCAAATTTAATCTTAAATCTACGGCTCTAAACTAACTGCAATTTCCACCCCTAACATAACATAATATAAAATAGACACTGCACAATGATAGTGTAGTGTAGGTAGGAAATATCTACCCACACCATACGTATTTTATCCACCTGTATAAATAAATAAATAAATATAACTATTATGCATAGAATATTTGGGCATTTTTGCCTGTAATAAAAATAATAAATAAAAATAAAATCTGTTTATTGGTATGAAATATTGATAGAAACCTTACTAGTTTGTCATGACTAAACGAAAAACAAATATCAGCAAAAAAAAATACATGGTTTAGAAAGAATAATTAAAGCGATAAGAAGGTAAGTATGCTATATTAAGTTTTATTTGTCTGTTATTCCTATATATTTAATTCCCCAATATTTTCCTAAAGACTTTGAACCAAGAATATAATTTTCAACCCGTCGAGTCATCGTTGGGTGCTATTTGGCACATTTATAATACATGTATGGAGCCACTGCGCACAAAAAATATAATTAATTATATTTCTCGAACTTCGATCGCAATATCCAGTTTTGATATAATAACATTATTATAAAGAACACATTATTATGTTTGATTTTAGTTCATCCTTATCGTTCAACATGACGGCCACCAGATAAGGAAATAAACACTCGACTTAATTAGGTCGAAAATAAATTTGGCAATCCAACAGTGTACAGATTTCTGAGTAATAACAATATTGTAACACAACATGACATGTGTCAATGATCTCTCAAAAAATGTTGGGTGCTGGGCTTTGATAAGAAATATACGATAATTATCTCAAACACAAAGAGAATTATGAATCTCCATAAATATATTAAATTAATATTAAAAATTGTAAGTTTTTGACATTGACAAACAATGTTGAAGGAATTTCTGTCAAAAATGGCGTTCGATTAGCTATTTAAGGTGTATTTTTACATAAACTTTTTTCAGTACAGAAATCTCTACGAACTAGGTAGAGTTGACGCCAAATATCTTGAGCCGAGAAGGGGGGCGATTTGCACGTAAACCAACGAAGCAAAAAGACACAAATTTGCGCTTTGCGCAACCGGAAGCTCGTTCAAAATGTTTTGCGAAAATTATATGTTATATTTATTTATATGTAAATATCCTCTACTGGCATATTTCATTAACATTTTAATTTTCACGCTTTTTTATTTATTGTAGTTTAAACTTCGTATTTAAGAGGGTACTTAACGCTATATCTAGTGACTGAAAATATGATAATATTAAAACCGTCTTATGCGGCATGAAGTTACGTGTTAGTAAGGTTAACTATCGCGTGCGTTAAAAAGGGTTTATATGTGGTTTAAAATTTCGGAAACCCAAACTTTGTTGATTTTTACATTTTAATTACAAACCTTACTTGAATTGAAAAAACTCTATCGGTTATTCACTTTGATTGTATGCACTCTTTAAGCATATAAAATATTTATTTTTCTATGACATTATAGTGGTGGAGTAATTTTAAAAATATATTTTTAATAATTATTTTAGGAGAATTTTAAAGTAGATAAATGGTGAAAATACTTTTGATATAATTTTGAAACACAATGTTTAACATATTTGAGAAGTTTTATTTCGAATTTGCGTGTTTAGGATATATATGCCCGCTTAATAACATTAAGATGGGTCCCAAATTAAGAGTTATGTAAGTTAAATTGATTTGATATAAAATATCATATGTCAAAAATGCGCGAAAAAGAAACATATTATGAAGAAAAGAATTAATTGAATAGGTTGACAACTTTTTATATAGCAAATCCTAGGATCTTCTAAAAAAAGTGCATTTTTTGTCATGTTATGAAAATTTCCTTCGCTAATAATAAATGTCATTATTTACACCAAAAATAAAATATTTCTTCTTTTTATCTTGAGTTTAAATCCTGACTTGAAATCCTGAAATCCTGTTATATTAAAAAATATATATTTATAGATATTTTTTAATAGAAGTTGGAATATTATAAGAGAACCAGGAACTCAAGGTACCTACAGGACTTACGACCTGTCATCGGCTGGTTTACGCGATCACTTTATGCGCTTGCGCATCGTTCATCAATTATGCCTTCTTATTGAGTTTATTTATTTATTTCTTAAGGTTACATACAGTTTTTTAATATAAACATATATTTTCAAAATGAATTAATAAATACAAAAACCAAGATTGTAACGCCAATTACTATGTTCCGGTCATACAATAAAAATATATAACTATATATAATATACAATAATATATAACTTTATATAATTATATACCCATAGCAAAAATATATTTGTATAAAAAAAGGAAAATTTCCGTGGGTATATACATACAAAATGACAAAATATAAAACCTTACAAGGATAAGAAACAAAAAACAAAACAAATCAATATTAAGTAAACATAAAATAGATGCATAAAAGCTAGGTGGTTTGGGACAGGACAATGGATAGGAATAGAAGGGGAAAATTAGGAATATAAAATCAATCACTGAGAAAGCCTCAACATACTCTTAAATACGCTCGGTGTGCCAAACATGTCAAGACCCTCGAACTTTGCATCAAACTGTTTACATGCTCTATGTACAAAAGCATTTCCGGCATAATTAGTTCTAAGAACAGGCACATTGAATAAGTCGTGACTCCTTGTTAAACGCGCAGGGACTCGAAGGTTAATTCTCCCTATCAATCCATTTTTTTAAAGTTCTATATATTTTAATTACGAAAATCTGCTTGTTTGAAAATATGCTGAGAAACACTATTTCTATGAAACCATATTCCGATATATTTAATTTCAAACCAATTTCTCAATAGTTAAACAAAGAGAATTTCATGATTAAAATATATAGAACTTTAAAACAATTTGGTTGAGAGGGCATAATCGGTGAACGTTGCGTAAGCGCATAAAGTACTCACGTGAACCAGCCTATGACAGGTCGTTAGTCCTGTAGGTTCCTTGAGTTCCTGGTTCTCTTACAATATTCCAAATTTGTCTCTATTGAGATGTTTAAAATTTGTCATAAGATACTACGTGATGGTACGCTATTATACTCTTCGTCTCTATTGAGATGTTTATAATTTGTCATAAGATACTACGTGATGGTACGCTATTATACTCTTCGTCTCTATTGAGATGTTTATAATTTGTCATAAGATACTACGTGATGGTACGCTATTATACTCTTCGTCTCTATTGAGATGTTTATAATTTGTCATAAGATACTACGTGATGGTACGCTATTATACTCTTCGTCTCTATTAAGATGTTTATAATTTGTCATAAGATACTACGTGATGGTACGCTATTATACTCTTCGTCTCTATTGAGATGTTTATAATTTGTCATAAGATACTACGTGATGGTACGCTATTATACTCTTCGTCTCTATTGAGATGTTTATAATTTGTCATAAGATACTACGTGATGGTACGCTATTATACTCTTCGTCTCTATTGAGATGTTTATAATTTGTCATAAGATACTAAGTGATGGTACACTATTATATTATGTAGGTAGGTACTTTTAAATATTTGTAGTATATATTTAAATTTACTATTTAGTTGTGTACCTACACATTCACTTTTCCTTTTTTCACAAGATGGCCATGACGATTATGTTACCATTTTCATATCCGTGAGAACATTCGTTACTTTGTCAAGCGGATACAATTTAACGTTTTATATTTTCAATCAAAACACAATTAAAATATAATTTATTTCAATTGCCTACTTTATGGTCAAAATTAAAATGCACGTATTGTTTTTATGAATTTGTAAACAATACATTCGCAGAATAATATTTTCACGTGTGGAGCTTTTGATTAAAATACACGATGTAGGTACATAGAGAAGATCTGTTTATAAAATAAATATATTTAACCAAAACTCAAACCATAGAAGAGTAGAAGTAAGAAAATTCCATTAGTAGAAGTAATGTTCTTCTCATTCCTCTCCTTATAAATTTGCTATTACAATTTACACACAATTGATTATTTCTGTAAACTTAATTGGTCCTCTAATTGGGTACTATATCATTCACGTTATACTTGTAATTAAGACTGAATGTTTACAAAATAAAATAAAAATAATAAATATAAAAATAAGTTGTGTTTCAATATGCATCCTACATTCGAGAAATATTAAATGTTATCAGGTTAACAAATAATAAAAATTGCGATTTATTTCTTTAGATTTAATATTAAGACACTTATATGTATCCCATGTAAATTTTTAGGTTTGATTCAATTTAATCAAAAGTTTTAAACAATTTTCAAATGGGGAAATGTTGTATTGAAGTTCATTTTACACATTATAATTTGATAGTAGTTTGAGAAATTCTATCTTCATGGTCTCAATACTAGCAAACAACAAGCAAACAACACGTATACGACACAACATCATTTAATAGACACAAAACGACATAATTTAATAGACCCCCCCCACTAAGCTTCGAAAACTCAAATATTCTTCCTAAATCCTGTTTCAAACCTCTCGAAGTCAAAATAGATTCCAATATAAGCTTTACAAACCAAAAAAACACAGTTTTATCTTATGCTTTTTTAAAGATATTTAAAGTCAATCCGAAAGAGTATCCCAGTAGAAGGTATGAAATCTTTGGTAAGCGCCTTTGATGTCTCCCGTTTGGATTACTGTAACGGTATATATGTGAATCTACCAAAAAAATAAATTATTAATAATATTCAGTCAGTATTCAATGCTGCAGCCAGGCTCATCACTGGAAGCTCCAGGTTTTCTCACATCTCTCACCATCTTCGCAATCTGCATTGGCTTAAAGTTCCTGAAAGGATCGAATATAAGCTTTTGTCTCATGATCTTCAAAGCGGTATGCCCCTACTTACCTCTCCGAACTTTGCATTCCATTTTCAATTAACGACAATCATCACTTCGTTCTGCATGTTCATCTATGGTTGGAAAATAATCTGGGTGCACACCACTAATTTCGACAATCGTGCGTTTGCTGTGGCAGGATTAAATGCATGGAATAAGCTCCCACATACCCTCAGACAGACTGAAAATATATCTACCTTCAGAAAAAAACTCAAAACTCACCTTTTTCGCAAATCTTACCAGAGCCATGATACATTTTAATCAATATTCAGCTCCCTTATGGTGAGATACACGAAAACGGCGCTATATAAATTATCCGAATCATTGTATAACGCACATATCTCTGTTGTACGCCAGCCTCTTAATCTTATGGTAGCTGAAACAGCGTACATCACTAATCATTTGGTCCATATAAATGTCTATAGGGCGACCTCCATAGTTTCTGCCGGAATACTTCATTTATTTTTTTTATTTTTTATTTTTTTTTTTATTTATATTTTTCATTAGAAATCATTTATGTATAACTTACAATATACAATACTTAACTAAATAGTTTTAATGATCGAGGGATAGGACATTCTTAAAGTAGCATAATATATGTAATAGCTCTCATTCTGATACTGATATATTTCAACAAGCTCACAATGAACGTAATATAATAAATAATCTTAATTTCCCATAAGAGAGACCCTTCACTGGTCCGAGTATATTTTTCAACTAGATTACTGGAGAACAGCAGAGCGATCAATCGAAAAGATATTATGAATTTGTCAATAATGTGTTATATAGTTTGAAGGCCTTGTACGGCTCGACGGGAATTGCGTGCAGCAAATATGTTGGTTGTAAAAAAATACCTAGCATTCTGCGGTGCGGTGCTGGGAATAGTTGAGATATTTGGACATTTTTACTTAGCGGCTGACATTTGTTGAACGTGGCGTTTATCTGTTGTTTCACACAAAGGTCTCGCAATAGTTAGTTGCGATTCGACTAAGGCCGTGCGGTCGACGACCCGACCCAAAGAAGAAACTAGGTCAACCTCTGTTAGCTCGGCTCAGTCAGTCAGCGTGGGCAGATAAGGTTTCGTTTGTTACCCGGGGCCCGCCGTTATTCACAATGTGCACACGCGTACAGAGAGATATGCCTTTTTTACCCATTGACACATTTTTATCGTCCTCACAAAAGAATTGAGTACCTACCTCTCCGTTTGAAACTTGGAATGAAATAATTACGCGATTTGAAAAAACGAAAGAACCAAAAATGATGATATTTTATCTAAGAACTATTTAAGACATCAAGGGCCTTACTTACTATTTGCAATTTGTGCTTAAGCCGATACTTACCCAGTTTTTTGTATGGCTGAAACTGACTTAGCATCGGATTAAACTCGTATTTCAAATAGTAAGTAAGGCCCCAAATGAATGCTTTTAAAGTTTAAAGTCTTTGACTATCTTCTTTGTAAAACAACCCTAATATAACGCGGTCTATTGTGTCAAATATTGACATATCTGCAGGTATATTATGATTTCATATAACCATATCCTAATATTCTAGTGTGTATTTCATATGTATATTTAATTTATTTATTTATAATAAACATGACATTGTACATTAAGAGGTTTGACATCAATATTAAAGGTATATAAAAAAAATATATTATGTATATATTTGAGACAGAGACAATGGAAGGGTACACATACACATCCAGACCATTGACACTCTCTTGCGCTTTGTTGTCAATTAGAGGTTTTGCTCTCCAATATGCTAGGGATAATCCCTGTGTTATATTGGGTGCAGTCTTTGGTTTTGTAAGTTAAACAACTGATTTGATAATCCATAGGGTTATTTCCCTTGAATTATTATATCAATTAGGAGTATTAAAACGTTTTGTATAAATATTGTATTGTTTCAAAATATTTTGAATAAAACTTATAAATATTTAATGAACTGCCGAGAGATTTGAAGGTTATTAATGATATTGTGTTATTTAGTAAGAGGTTAAAAGTGTGCTTGTTGAATGAACGTGACTGAGTAGTGATTAGACAAATTGTGTGATGTAAATGTATGTGTTGGTTAAAAATGCTTATTAATGATTGTTTTTTATTGTAATTTTTTTTCTTATGAACCCTTATACCAGCAGTCTGCTGTCTGGGGTCCTTCATTTTGTTGATTTTGTATTTTTTGTTTAATTGAATAATATTAATGTGTATATATACCTATATATAAAATGTCTGATATAAATAAATAAATCTTATAATATTTTGTGAATTATAGAACCTATTCATTACCTGATTAGAAATTATTAAAAAAAATCAAAATTAATAGGAGATTTAATTTTTTTTCTAAACGTCATTACTGATTCTTTTAAATCAGCACTTTCATGCAGTACTTATATTATATTTAGGGAGTCTGTAAGATTCTAAAATATTATCACATCTGTTGTGAGTTTTATACTTTTCAAAGTCATCCAAATGAACTGTCAAAATCACCTTTCGCAACTGTCGCAAATGTGGTTAGTGCAATTTTAAATATTGTTACAAAAAATGGTCATGTTGTTTGTGTATGCGAAATATATACCTATGCATTAGGTAAGTGTAATAATATGCATGACCGGATGTGCAAAATCTTTGCGTAACACTTTGCGCGCGCATCACATAAGAAAGATGACGAGTTTTCGGTTGAAAATGAAAGTAAAACGCTTCACTCCGACGCCATGTTGAAAATTTCGAAAGTGAATTTCATGGCGGACATAATACATAATAGTATCAGATCTGAGAATAGAGTAAGTAATGACATCATTAGGTGTTTGAAGACATAAATAAATTTACAATTTTAGTGTTGGTATATATGTATATACCTACGCATATTGTATTATGTTTTTTTTTTCAATTTTTATTTTTCATCTCTGTTTTGTATTTTCATACATTTGAAATCATGCCGTATAACCATTATATTTTTTTATGCATAGAAAATGTTAGAGCCGTACAAATAAATAAATAAATATGAACTTTACTTTAAGCTTTCTCTAAAATTCTTAGTTAATTTTAGGTGATAATATTGTTTTATATAATATGTTTCGATATAACATTCTTATAATATATAATTAAAATTTAAACAAGCACTCTCCTGTTTTCTATTTTCTATTTCTACGATTTAAAAAATATAAACAAATGTATTTTATTTTATTCTTTAAAATAATAAATGTAATTAAGCAATTTAGATGGGTCGGTGGCAGAGCGGTTAGCGCGCTGGACTAGTAATCCAGTGGTCGCAAGTTCGAATCCTGCCTCGACCGATTTCGTTCACCTATAGCACAAGCATTTTTTTGCTTATTTTAGGGAACGTTGGAAGATGTATATGTACTTGTTTAACAAGGACATATTCATTTTTATACTTAAAAAAAAAATGTATTTAAAAAATATAAGTGTAAATTTTGAGTAGCGACCTGTGTAGGTACCTAATGCACCTGTGTTTTTTTTCATTATATATATCTTTATTTAATTTATTATTAAATTTCCACTAGTAACTACTCTAAAACATACATATTTTTATAATTCCATAATTGATTGGTGTAGTATCATTAATAATGACAACAAAAAAGACGAAAAATTATCGTTTTATTTATCTATTGATGTCAATACTCATAGCATAAAAAAACTAACGAGGCATTCCGAAAGATTTCACTGATAGGTGTCAGTGAGCCACTTTTTCGAATTAGAATATCGTAATTTCCCTTTTATATCACAACGAGCCAGCGTCCTCCAAATTTTGCAACACTCGTGAATGTATGTAGGTATGTAGTGTATCATACAAGAATAAGCACACCAATACATTCGCCAGTCAGTCAAACTTAACTGGAAATAGGTAAATGTATAATATGCTAAACTGTGTCATGGTAGTTGGTTCGTTGACCTGACCGCATTCGTCAGTTTTAATGTTTGTACAGTTGGTAGTAATAAAGTTATTTTATTTATTTTTATCGATAGGTACACCCACACATCAAATCATGTGAGATCGTTCATATTATGATGGTCTGTATTCATTTAATCATATGACGTAAATACAGTATCGCATCTTCTTTTTCTGGACAAATTAATATCTCAATAGAGACGAAGTCGGACTATTACAAGAGAACCGGGAAATCAAGGCACCTACAGGGCTTACGACCTGTTCTTGATCTCTTTATTTGTTCACTTTTATGTTACTCATCAATCAATATCTGTTCGCTTGAAAATAAACTGATAACATTATTGTCATCTATGGAAGTGACAAAGTTTCAATCACCATCTAATGAAATATCGCTACTCCCACCAATACCCGCTCCGCATATGGGGACTGTCAACGGCCCCTTCGCAGAACGCTATAATGAACAGCAAAAAAAACAATGCATGTCACGAAGAGTAACTCATGGAGCCCTCTAGATTAGCAATCTCGGCACCATGGTGCAAAAAGAACAATCAGCAAGTGCAAGTCAAGATTCACACTTGCGGACTGTCGACGACTTCAGATCCATATACATATATAGGGCATCAGAGGAGTGACCAAGATCTCTGGAAACAATCAAGTCAATGAGAATCTTCGGATAGTAAGGCACCGTATCTATGGCAAAATCGTTTGAAGGCTTTATAATTATTCTTCGAGATCACTAAGTCCGCATGTCCAATGGGACCTTGAAGAGGCCCACGGAGAGCAACGAGGAGCTCCGATCTGTAAGAGGACACAATTTGGTATCTAATGAAATAGTGGTTTGTAAACAATGTATGTGACGATGCATCCATATATCCAAGCTTTGATTCGGTGGGCCCCCACGATTGAGGTTGGCCTCTTGGGGTTAGTGATATGAGATATGCCTGATAGTATTTCTTTGTGTTGTACGATGAGCAACCGCTCCGGGGATGAAGAGAGCTTGAAGATTTAAAAGGTTTCCCAATGAAGTGGGGTAGGTGACTGCAGCAGAATTAATATCGATGCTATCGCATACATGTCTCCTCTGAACCGCCCCAGAATTATTAGTTCCTATTTTTTAATTAATTTATTTATTTAATATTGCTTCTCGGGCAACTACAGATACTATGTCAAATATTAATTAAACACGTACCCCATAACAAGTTGCCACATTCTGAAGACTTGGAGCGTTATTAATCGTCTCTCAGATCCAGACTGAAAACACAATTAAAAACTGTGTCTCCACCGGGAATCGAACCCGGGACCTTTGGCTTAGCACTCAGATATCTAACCAACTGAGCCACTAAGGCCGACAAATTGTTTACATTAGTACCGATGTGTATGTAGTTTTCTTTATTTTTCTAGTAAGAAGAAAATTTATATAGCTAACAGGAACGGAATAAGAGAGCAACATTGTGGATTTATGTATAACATAAAAAAAAGTACTGAGTATTTTTTATTTTCCCAAAATAACATAATTATTTCTTCATTCATTTCATATTTATCATCTCCAATAAAAAAATATATAAGTACCTAATTTTGTTTTTATCTTGATATTAACAATTACCATAATAATCATATTTTTATTCTGGCTTGTATTTTGTTGTTTTTTTCGTATTATTTTTGTTTCACTTGACGTTGATTTATTAACATTTCCTAGAGCGCGAAATTTACCATCAAATTCCTTCGAGCGAAAGAATATTGTATAGAATTAGTTGGTTCATATACATAGTGTACAGCACTATGACCTCATTCTCGATTCATTTTCATTCCCTCGATGATGAGGGCGGAAGTGTATGCTCTTTTTATCTCACTCATTATTTCCATTTTATCCCCCCATACAGTTTTCCCCTTAGTCACCACCACAATCCTACTTCACAACACCCCCAATCTCGGAATCTCAGATTCTTTACTACAAATTTCTCATCCCACACATATGGAAAAATTTGTAGTAAAGAATGAGATCTTCCCTATATAATTTTTACCCCCATCTCTCGTGAGGTCATTGAGTGGCTAGACCTCGTGTTACCTTTTGAATCTTGATCATTTTATTCAACTAATATATATTTATACCACTTAATGAATCATATTTATTTTTAATTTATTAAAATAAATAAGGATTTAATTTATTCTATTAAAATTATTTTTTGTAACACTGTGGAAAGCCATAGTTAATAAATTAATAAAATTTTGGTAAACTTTGTTTATTCCACTCACATTCATATAAGTTGAAACGTTTTCGGACTGTATTAGTCAATATAAATATTAAAAAATATTTTTTAATATTTATATTTCAGAAAATCATAAGATAAAGACCTTTGTTTTCTGTATTATATTGATACAATTTATTGATTTATTGTTAAACTTTGATTAACTAACGCTTTTTAGTCACTTTCGATATCAATAATCTCATGATTTAATTTTATTGTTTTCTAACAATCACAACGATTTTCTACTGTATTCCGTTAACGACAGGGAAATATTGTATCTTTGTATAATACAGCAAATAACTCACAATTATTAAATCTATCTATCTTGCTCAAGAGTTGTTCTACACTTTGTTGCAAAATTAAGATAGGTAATGGTTATTATAAAAAGCAATTAAGTAAATATGTTGGGTACATAAAACGATGTGTCTAGTTGAGTGTTTTTAATAAAGGTGGCGCTAATGTCGGCTCCTCGCACCGTTATCTGGAGCACAGGTCAGTGTACCCGTGCAAGGTGAAAGAGTGGTGGCCGTGGTTTGCGTCCCGGCTAACTCGTTTGAAACGGCGAATAACGAAAGCGCACCGCGCGAAAGCTCCCATACAAAAGTTCACTTTGTACATTAGTTGGTAAGAAGTCACCTTGAGTATTGAATACCTACTGTATATTATTATTGAGAAATTTCTATGTTGAATCATTAATATTAATGGAATAAAATATATATGTTTTATCAAATAATAGGTTGATAACAACATAAAAGAAATATTAGCTTTTTCACTTTTATGGGCATAAATAATCGTATATAATAAACATCGACTCCCTTTACAAATGGCAATTTTATTGACGAATCAAAATAGATGATTGATTTTAATAAAATTTCTCTTTATTGGGAATCGAACCCAATCTTGTTGGATATGTAAAATAACATTTAATTATAATAATTATTGAAATGCCGATGGTTTTGAGCAAATTGTAATATTACCCAATTATTGTTGGTCCTGGTTGGCAATATATTATATTTAAATATAAAGAAAAGCATTGTTAAATTCCTATAAAAAATACCTTTTGTATTATTTTCCAGCTATGATTCTCCTCTGTTTGGTACATGATTGGGTACCTAAACTTTTTTTGAAAAAAATATATTTAAGAATATATAGTACGTTTTTTGGTGGTTTGATTTTTTTAAATTCAAACAACGACGATGATCTAATATTGTAAGAGTACCAACTTCAGACATACCAATTTATTAAACTTTAAAGGTGTCTGTCAGGGGGTTGTCACCAACCAAAATGTCTGTCAATGGAAGGCGTGATTTCTTATAGTCATACTGTAACTTCATACTGTAACCGAGTGTTAGAATAGCAATTTTCAACTCTGAAGTTTCATATTGTCCAATAGTTGTTACCTATCTGCTGTGGCATCCTTTTACAGGAAAAAAAAACAGTTTTTTTTTGTTTTTGCCAATTGGGCTCAAAGAGTTACGATGACGCTTTTAGACGATTTTTTACCAAGACTTCTACGTGTCGTGTACTGTTTTGGGTCGCTAATATTCAAAACCGTGTACATCAAGATTTCGTAATTAACAGTTTATTTTTAAATCTATATTTTTTTCGTTCTTACGTGAAACGGTTATAAAAAGATAAACATGTGTCCTAAATTACTCGGCTAAACTGTTGGAGCGAATTATCCAGACCATAACGTCTCGAGTTTATCCTCTATTTTTATGATTCTTAACTTATTTTAATGAGTTCCAAAGAAATTATTCTGCACACATAAAATATAAAGAAAACATTTTAAAAGAATTTTCTTAAAGCCGCACCTTGTTCAATTTATTTATTTAAATTAAATCTATTTTTATAATAATTCTGATCTTTAAATATCTAGTTTGAATTTCTTGTAAGATAACAGTATAATATAATATTGAAAAATAAGCAAATTTACGTGTAATTTCATCTAATATTACGTCATGTTGCTATTACGAATTTTCGTTGACGGAAAATTCAAACGGATTAGTTTTGATACGTTGAACTTTGAACTTATTTTATTAAGTTACTTCATAATATTTCCCAACAATTCAGTATAACGTAAAAAGAAAAATACTGTCAGTACAATCTACTGCCAAACGTGCTCAACTAATACGATTAACAATTTTGTTTCCTTAATATTTTTTATTGTTTAGTAAAAAAGGAAAATTTTCATCTTTCAATAGATGGTGTACCTATATAAAAATACACGTTGTTCAGTATATTTTTTTTTAATTTTAATATATCAGTTAGTCATTGGATGTTGAATGTATGTCTTCTATAAATGTAAATAATTATTAGTCTATGATTGTATGGTGGCTGATTGTTATAACTTACATTATCATATAAAAATCAATAATAATACTATAAGTGATATTTGTATATCATGATGGTTAGTAGACAGACGCTCATGCCATTGAGAGCAATAATGGTTCTGAATAAATTACAATAATTTTCTATGATTGACATCTCAGCATCCTGGTGGCAAATGTAATACAATCATCGTTCAGATCAGATCTTCTGGGTCCACCATCAGTATCATTGGAAGATATCAGACACATAGCTATGGTCATTAACTATTGTATCATTGTATATAGCTTAGGTATCCTTTCAACTTAAATCGTATTATCACACACAGCATACATCAACAACCACTCAAGAAAGATTTATTGCAATATTATATCCTTTAGCGTACCCACTAAACAATTGGATAAAAATCTATTCTTTAAATATAAATTGATTGAATAACCGTTGTTTTTTTTATATTTTTTTTTGCACTGCAATTATACCTTTATTCATTTATACTAGATAAAATTTATCTTGAACTTTTTTTGTTATATTCAATTAAACATTAGATTTTAATTAAATTTCATTTTTTCAACCGAAAGTTCTTGAATTCCATTTTTTTAGATATTTAAAATATATATTTTTAATTATACCTACCGCTATTTATTTTAAGACTACAACCAGTTTCGTGATAAGCACATAAATATTGAAAATGTGCTTACCTACTTGTGAATTTGAAATTAGATTTTAAAATATAAAATTTTCATATTATAAAATATTGTGAAAATGAGATCTTCTTGAGAAATGAGAAATGTAAATAAACCTTTAGGTATAAAACTCGAGTTCATCGAAAAAAAAGTTTTATTATTATTTTTTTTTTTTTTAAAAGTATTTTTTATTGTACAGACATGTATAATCTAGTAATTTAATTAATAAAATAAATCAAATATTTTTCTTTTTCAATGATATTTTTCCAAGTAATAATATAGAGCTGTTATTTTTTTAATCAAAAAGTGATAATGAAAATTAAACATATATTATAGTTTTATTATTTTTACCGGGCACCATTAAAATGATAAGAGGTGAAAATATTCTTCTATAAAAGGTGTCACTTTTTAACCTTCCTTTACCCTCTGTTTATATAATATTGTGGATAGTAGATACCTATCTATTCATGAAGCAAAATGAAAATGTAATTTGTTGAACAGCGACCCCTAAAGCGAGCATATATAACACTTGCAGGTTCGTTACTCTGACACACTTCCTGATATCCTGGTGCCAAGTATAACAACCCCGAACGGAGTACATCGAACTTATCACATATTATTAATATGAAACCGGTTAAGTTCGTTTACCTAATTCGATTTTATTGACGAAAATTCTTCAATATCCGTAACACATAATCAATTATTCGAAGTTTGAAAAATTGGTAGGTATCAAATATATATTATACCAATGTCATTAAAAAACTATTATTACCTTATTCAATGTTTGATTACAATATAAGTTAAAATTTTCCATCATAATTAATTATGCATACAAAATAATTTATTAAAAAATATTCTTAATTATTTATTAGTTTTCATATACCTACTTCACGTTAACTAGTTCATAACAAAAGTGATTGCTTAGTCCCATCTATCGGCCTTTGGAATTATTAAGTTTCAGCTATGCGAACATAGATGGCGCAACTGCCCATAAATTTAAATCGTGTAATATTATTTAAAAATATATTAATGATCTTCTCACAAAAATTAAAAAAAATATTTATATATTTATAAGTGTAAATATATAAATATTCAATGCTTGATCTTCAAAATTTTAAGTGCTTAATAAAACATTTATACTTACATTAAAGAACATTTTAGAAATATAAACTACCTATCTAACGATAATTTTTACTGAGGTATTTTTTTTTTCTTTTGATATTCCATTTAATGTGTGAATGTGAATATCCCACATGATTAATATTCGTATTCAATAAATTGTAATATAATTCCTTGTTGGTTATTATCTGGCAATGTAATAAATAAATTTATTATATAGATATGAAGATATATAACACGGCACGATAATGGAATTTGGAGGCAAAAATTATCAAAATTGGTTCGACCTTGCTTCCTTCTCAATGTCGGTTGAAATAACGCCTCATGGAAAAACAAATCAAGTCAATTTACACAAATTTTATAGATTCCTATTGATATAGGTAATTCATTTTGTACACAAATTCAACAGATACCTATTGATATAGATAATTTTTTTGTCCACAAATATTATATACTTAGGTATTTTAAAATTAAGTAAGGAACTTATTTGGTATTGTTTGAGCTAAAACATACTATTTTTGTTCGAATCGTTTTAAAAATAAAATATTATGGTGAAATTACACAGAAAAGTGTGTAAAATAAATCAGAACAAGATAATCAGACAATCCAAATAACGAAAGTGAAAAAGAAGAACCCTGAGAACTATTGAGGTATATCGTAACTATGCACAATGCTTAAGTTGTTTACGAGTACAATGAAAACAAAACATGAGCGAAAAATAAGCAATAGGGAAGGACAACAGGGTTTTCGACGAAATCGCTCAACTACAGATGTAATCTTCATTCTGAGACAGATTAAAGAAAATGTAATAGAGTATAACAAATTAGCTTATATAGGTATGTTTTATGGATTTAAATAAAGCGTTTGACGGGGTTTTGCTAAAAGATATTGTAAGAATACAACAGGAAAGGGATCTAACACATAATTTAAGGCTGTTCAAGATCTGTATACCAATCGTAAAACACAAATTAAAGTAAAAAATGGATTTTCTAGTGAAATATGAGCAAGCAATGGTATAAGGCAGGGATACAGTCTAAGCCTTTTTCTGTTTAAAATCATAACGGACGTCATCATAGAATAGGTGGCTGGCTTGGGACTAAGCTATAAAATGGATGGCAATTTTTTTAATGTTATTTGTTATGCAGACGACCTACAGACCAACAGGTCTACTAAACGAAGAAGAAGAAGAAATTACTTTTTTTTACATACCATCACACCATCTCCCTTGCGGGATAGGCAGAGAGAACCGAACACCACATTTTTCTATCCTGGCACGCATCCATCGCCTAGTCCACATTCATATGCATCGTCTCATACATGTTCGTCTATTGCTCACACTTCTAACATTTCCGTCTTTCAGAATATCGTCAACGTGGTCGTGCCATCACTTTCTTGGGCGTCCCCGACCTCTCATTCCATTCATTTCCGCTCTTTATATTTTCTTCGTCAGGCGCTCCTCATTCATTCTCTCCATGTGACCAAACCATCTCAAAGTTAAAAATAATATGTATCTTGCTTTAAAAATACTTTTGCCCTTTGACCACCGTGAGATACAACATTACATCTATTAAATTTATGTATGTGTATAAGAATCTTTGTTACAATGATTAACAACCAGTTTTTGATTCAATGTTGCACGTAAAAAAACATGAGTCATTTGTGAAATCAATTTGGACTCATCGTATTTCCCGATTGGCCTCCCGGAGACAGTGACCCCTGTGACACGAAATGACCCCTGGTGGGACTTCGCCCCCTCTAACCCCACACTACCGGACTACTGAGGGCGCTACGCCCTCTAATTTGAAGTCGCGCACGCGCAACAGTTTCCCGCCTACGCGATCGTGTTCAACCACCCTGGGAAATGCCGGGTGAAGAAAACCGACATATCACTGACACAACAGTATTTGTACCGGTTCCACCGATGTTAAAGTAAACAACAAGAATAAGAAAAAATATATAAATATAAATAAATACTTCCTACCTCTCGATCTATTATAATTTTCAATTTAGTTTTGTGTACCAGGAATATATTTAAAAAAAATCGTTACACGTGATGTAAACTTTTTAAATACATACTCGTAAAACTTTGTGATTTTTCTTCGAGTTATATTAAAATAAGGATTACAAAATCTTCCGATATGAAGCAAGACAATTTAATTTTATCAGAACCTACAGAAGGTGAGTTTGTTTTTATGTTTCTAAAATATAAGCACTCGCAATATCTGACATTCAAAATATATTTTGTTAGTTTTTCGAACTAAGTTAGTTCGACTTTTTTCAGTCAAATTCACTATTTATTTATGGTTTGTATTTTTGTATTAAACGTTTTTTTTTCGAATATATTATGTTTATTTTAATTTACATGTTAATGTTATATTTTATATGCTTAATTCAAAGGCAAGGCTTTGGTGTTTCTATAAACTTTCCAAAACGGGTTCCATGTTTTTGTTTTTTTATATACAACATATTAAATAACTGCTGGCGGAATAATAGTAAATCCATAAAGTTATTATTTTTAGAACACATGTTTGACCCTGAAATCCTGTAGGAGTCGGGAGAAGGCCGAACTTTGAAAGGGTTCATAGTGGGAGAGAAAATTGGAGGGAAACATTATTTCGGTAGGTAGAGTTTACTAGTAGCGCTTTGTGGAGAGTTTTTATTGCTACATCTAGTGAAACCTTCACTATTCACCGTGAGATGGCGTTAGTATTTAACATATTCCTACAATGTTATTTTAAATTCTTCATAATTTTCAGAGTAGTTCATTCGAAAATCAAAAATGTATTTAGTTTAAAAATAATAATTCAACATATTTTAAAGGCAAATAAATTATTGAAAAATTATTGAAATTGAAAAGTAGAAAAAGTGAAAAGGACATACATTATGTGAATTTTAAAAAATAATGCCTTATTGATATATTCACACTGTATTGCCTATACTAATAAAAAAATGAAGTAATTTTTTTTATTAGTATTAGCAATACAGTGTGAATATATCAATAAGGCATTATATTCTTCGATTACGATTCAAGTCGATTTTTAAGGATAAATGAAGGATTTGGATTAATATCATACTTAGCATATATTATGTACGTTGTGCATAATAATATACGCTTAACAGCCTTGAAATAACGAGAATTCTTCTAGAAAGGTTCAAAATCTATCATGATAACAGAAAAAAATGGAATGAACAGCAATTTTTTAATAAAATATGGCGTGATGGATAATGAAAGTTGAAACATATTTTAGATTTTTTCCAAATTAAGACAATGACAATTGTTTAAGTGATAAGTGATCTGAAACTTCAAACTTAAGCATTATGAAAATTTGCAGTAAAGAGACTATTATTTATAATCCAAAAGTTATATGTGGGGTAGTAAATTTTTCAATATGGATGGTACAAAATATGAATAAAATATAGTACCAATATTTGCCGGTATGGAACGACGTCTATGTAATATTATAATGATTTGATAAATAGTAATATTTTTTTTATATTATTTATAAAATTAATATTCTCTCATAATGTAATTGAAAAAGAAACATTACATCCGATGGGTAATTGATGGTATTAGGGTAACATAAGTGTAGAGAGGTAGAGTTGCGCATGGCAGATGCGCGGCCGGTGACCGATTCAAGGACAGGGCGCGGGTTCAACAGCCACGTTCTTCGCTACGCGCATTGTGTCTCCCCAATTATTTTTAAATTTGTTATCAGGGGTCCGGGTTTACGCAACCTCCTCCGCAATTATGCTTACCCAGGAAAGCGGATGTTACTTGATAACTGATAAACAAAAATAAAACTTGGATTAGTATAGGCGACAATATTAAAAAGAGTTCGGAGAAAAGGGAGAAATTTATTTAAACTAGTGATCGCGCATTCGACCGTAATTCATATGAATTTTGAGTGTGAAGTCATTAATTTGACCTGGGGGGCAAGTCTGGTTCGACCGGCGAAATCAAAACCCTAGTGATTACCCATATCATGGATATAATATTATCGTATGGAGTTCCATGACATTTATAGATATTATAGAACTCCATATAATAATTCTATCCATGATATGGGTAATCGTGAGGGTTTTGATTCCGCCGATTGAATCAGACTTGCCCCCCTGATATAAAACGAGTGGGATGTGGCCAACGCTATACTCCTCACAACCAAGTCACTCCACAAGTATTCAATTTATGTATGGAATATTTTCAGCGTTTTCACGAAACGAGTTTGTTAAATTATTTTTGATTTAAATATATTATTATGTATGAAAACTTGATAACTCTTCAATTTCATTTTGTGAAAGTGATATGCCTTTTTAGAAATTTGAAAATAAAAATATCAAATTTAATGTTTCCTGATTATCCGTTCCCACTTGTCGTGTGTCGGGCACGATAAAATGTCGTGTGATATAGTGGTAATTCATTTTAAATGGAGCTGTTCATACTTGTAACACACGTATAAGTGTGAACAGCTCCATTTAAAATGTATTGCCACTAGATCGCACGACTTTTTACTGTGCCCGACACTTGATAAGTGGGAACGGGCAATGAGTCACATTAAAATATTTGACAGTTTAAAAATATGAGAAGCATTGATTAGAATCTTTCAAAATCTAATGGGGTCTAATCAAGTATCAGATATATTATAAAGCAAGTTAAAAGACAATATAGTTGATTGGATTAAACTAATCAATAGTTTTATCAAATATTTCCTAACATGCTTCAAGTGAAGTTTGAATTGGAATTTTGTAGGTACTTAATATGTTTATCGCAGCTGAAAAACTTTTCATACGCTAATATTTTTCGTCATTTTCTTGGACTGTGTTGCAAATACATTATATAAATGACTCATTGTTTTTGAATATTGTGAATAACAAGTTATAATCAGTAATGACCTGGCAGACGATTATGTAGTGATAATTTTCTATAATAGAAGACAAACATGTTGTCGCCTATCAGATTTATTGGCTCAACACAATCAAGCGTTATTTTTAAGTTCATGTGAAATTGATACAAGTGGTTTGGCGACTCTTGGCGGCGGTCAAGGCCAACAGACTGGTGTTGGGACTGAGATAGCCCGAGGCTCATCGCGAAATCGTTGAACTCTTACGGCGATATCTTCTGTAAACTTAATACTATAATGTTTGCAGCTTATACCAATACCCACCTTTATCTACCTATTTGTATATTATGGAATATTTGAACAACAAACGGTATCACTCTTTAGTATAGCTATCTAAATATGAAATCAACAGGCACACAAAATTAAGGTGAACATCTACTTCCTAAACTATTATAAATTCTATAAACCATAATCAATATTTTGAAGCAAGTTTATACTAAGTAAGTAATGAGTGATTTTAATTAAAATGGTTGAAATGACTAAAACTAATCGACTACAGTGTTAGTATATTGATGTTCAATACTTTGAACAACCTGACACTATCCTTTCAAGAACTACGTCAAAGAAAAGGATGCTTAGGTAGGCTCCTCATACTCCGAATCGCGTATCAATTCCAGATAGGAGATGGACAGTTTGGAAAAAAAATTTATTTAAAGCTATAAGGAAAATGCATTTTATATTATCATGATAGCTATGTATATATCTATATTCTCGAACAAATTTATGTACAAATTACATTTGCAACTCATTAATACCAAGACCAGAGAGAGTAAGACCAAGACTTAATTCTAGAGCTTTGCTGCGTCGCAAAATTATATAAACTTATTTATTTTTAATTAAAAAGTAAGCAATTCACTTCGTAGTTACTATCGACATTATACTGTATATTGGTGTTTATTGTCATATTGCATTGCTATTTCAGAATTTTAACAGAAAAATTAAAAATATTTTTATGTAAAAGATCTGCAAGATTTTCAAGACTAAGAACGATTGATTACGCAAAACCAAGACCATCCTGGTCTTGATTTTTTTAATTAAGAAAAAATCGAAAAAAAAAACATTTTTTCTTATATTTAAATCTCTATGTTTATAAACGGGAATCGTTCATGTACTACTATAAATGCATTTCCTGGTGTAAGGTTTTATCCAAAATAACTGAATATAGAGCCGCAATACAAAAAAATCCTTGTGACGGAAAAGATAAAGGATCATTTTTAAAGAAATAAATTGATGAGTAATAACGCATGAGTTCGAGGAGTAAATTGATTGAAATACTTGATCCTTTTAAAAAATCACATCGCAGTAAACCATTGTGAATAAACGATGCTGGCAGCACGTGAAATTCTAACGTGCGTGTGTATCCCAAGACAAGAGTATATAAGTACATAGATCGTTCATATACCTACTCGTACATGTAGTAGTTATAAAATTGCAATGCGAACTTGAAGGTGGATCACCTCTATAGGGCCAATGGCCTCATTGCAGGTAGGCTAAAGGGTTAAGGAACCTTGTTGCACTATATAATAAGACATTACAAAGTTACTTGGAGCTTATTACCAACATGGTTTCAGTACTTCATCTTGGAATATCTACACTTATTGAAAGTCGTGGGACGAACGAAAAGCTCTGGACGTAGAAGCGCCAAAGCCGTAGCGGTGCTTCGATCCTCTTTGCAAAGTGTCCAGTTAAAAATGATGAATCAGATGCTGAGAGAAAGGCACCTATGTATTTCGTACGTACATCTTGGTTCTTAGTCATCGTGCAGTTTTCGCATTCCCTACCCACGTCATTTAGTTATGGGAATTCAATATCGCATCTATAGAGGTTTATATTTTTCTTTAATTGTGTGGGTAGGAATTAAATTAAATAATATCCATGATTAAATTGACTAAATAACCTATTCAAAAACAAAAAAGTCTGGGGGCAAGTCTGGTCCTACCGGTGAAATCAAAACCCTCGTGATTACCCATATCATGGATATAATTATCATAATATGGAGTTCTATGACATCTAAAGATGTCATAGAACTAAATTATATTCATGATATGGGTATTCGTGAGGGGTTTGATTTCGCCGGTTAGACCAGACTTACCCACCAGATGTATCAAATCTAAAATAAGTAAGCACAAATACTTGAAAATTTATTCCTTTTAGAATTTATTTATTTGTATTATTATAAAAATAGTGTCGTAGAATCCCTATTTTTTATATTTACTACGGAAGACTATTATAAATCACGCCTTCCATTGATATACCCTTTCCACCAACCAAAGTGTGTCAATGGAAGGCGTGTTTTCTAAAAGTCTTCTGTATTTAACATAAATCACACTTTTTACTATAACGCTTCTTACTATAACTGACGTGTTAATATACAAATTTTCAGCACTTTACAGAAAACTAATAGCCTTTATACAGTGACGTAAATTTGGCTGTCGCTGGATCTTGGTCTATAAGAAAACGTGTAAATATATTGTTGTCTGAATTGAGTTTTTTGTAGATTCATCGAACATATCGGACAAACAACTACCTATTTTAAATATATTGACAAAAAGTGATCACTAAAAAAAGAACACTTCTTTTTGTAAATTTATTTCCATAGAAGATTAATGATTAGAATCACAAAACATTATCATTATCACGACGACGGTTATAATTTCATTAATTAAATGAAATACCATAAACACACAAGATAGGTCAGGAAACGAAATAATGTCAACTATCATCTATCCTATCTACTAATCTTCTTGCATAATTTCTGAGTGGTGATAATACGTTTCGTTGTATCAGGGTACTACTAAACTATGTGCAGTTTATCGCGGGTAAATGAACGCTCGAATCGGGTGAAGGAACTCGCATGTTCCATATCACGGGTTAGCGACCCTCTTGTTCTCCTGCTAGCCTGGTAGCAGCGATGCCCCTGTTACTGTGCCAATAATATGTTCTGGAACGCAAAGTAATCGCAGAATGAGAGCACAGCAGTATCACATTCAAGACAGTGCATTTATTCGTTCGCCTTCATCAATCGTGCAACTGCAGAGGTTACTTGAGATCATAAAACTCAAAACCGATCATTCCTTAGGTATTCGGACTTATCAAGTGTTAATAAATTATACCATAATAATATCGTTTACCATGACAACATGCACACATGTCATATTAGATAAATCACTGAATGCGGCTATTTTAAACATAGGTGCATATACTCGTTCCTCATTCAATAATATTTTAATACATTTTATTGTTATCATATTTCTGTAATATCTTCCAACAATTAATTCATAGAATGAATAGAATGATTATTTCACAATCGCTGATTTGGGTATGACTAAAATTCGCCTGGTTGAGTGCGCAAACCGTTTTGGCACTGGTTCAGTGACCTTCTTCCAGTGGTCTGAATTCTGAACGCTTGAACCAAATTCATGCAGACTTCTGAATGTATATTAATTAGGTGTGCGCGGTCGTGCTTCGTTCTGAACCACCACAAATATTTCCTTCAAATTCATCAATTTTGCATTATGAAATTTCGTCAATTTATTTGAACCTCTCAGCTAAAATGGCAATTAAAACCGTCTTTATGAGAAAATATGCCGACTGCCGTGGAACTGTTGGTAAGCTGTTTGGCTTCTGTGCTGGCGTCCTGAGGTCGGTTTCCAGCAGAAGACAAATATTTTAATTTATTTCTCACGCAAATATTAAGCTTCTCTAGGCTTGGAACACTGGTTAGTTAAAAGAAATTACCATACGTTAATAAACTCGCCACTTGTGCAGGGTTCAAAGAAGTGTTCATTATTATTTTTTACTATTGTAGAAATATTCTAAATATTGGATATAATCTCAGAAGGTGCGTTCTATGTGTATGGTACTGGTTTTAAAATAAGAACCTAATTATAAAAGTTGATTGTGCTTGTCCAAAATATTATTTTCTTCTCTAAATTTTTCCGGGTATAGATATTAACAGAGGTATTTCATTAAAAAAAATACATGGGAGGATGATATTCTCTGTTCGCTTGAACCGCTCAAACGACGTTATCAAAAGAGACAGGCAATTTTGCAACACGATCCGTTCTACTCTGGCTTCATCACCTACCTTATACTATATTATACAACATATTTACTTATTCCCGAGCTGGGGGTGAACGACATGTTAGCGACCTCTGCCAGTGTCTCGGTAATGGCCGTCAGATAACATTTATAGGGCGTTATGTCATTATTCAATATTCAAGGTAGGTACAGGTAATACGTTTGCAAAGTATTGTGTTAAATATTTTACGACATCGTTCTTATTGGATATTATTTTGATACTTGTTCTAATACCTATATTTTTGTTACTTGTTCTAATAAAGATGTCGAAAGAAGAATTATGGCAAGAAATATAATGAAAGGAACACTAAATCCAGTAATGTCTGACCGAAACATGTTAAATGAATCCAAAACTGACATTCATAAAGTAATCTTATACGTAAACAAATGGAATTTTTTATATGAAATTTCAATAGAAATTTCATATAAGTTTATATGAATTTAGTTTTTCTGCGTTAAATTCATGATAATAATGTTGGATAATTAAATACTATTTATAATTTTACCTTTTGCTTGCTCATCTCCTTAAAATTTTAAGCACCTAGTTTCAATACTCCTTATTTCTTTCAAATTTGAAGAGATGTTTTTACGTTTAAATAGAGCATCTAAACCAATCGGTTATCACTCTGTAAGAACTACAGAAGCAAATGATGCGGTTACGGTTGTTCAAAGGTCAAGTGGTGCAATTACCTATCTATGGCTAACAATCTGAATAAAGTCTAACGAAATAAGGAAACAATGTTTACTGCAGCTGGAACAAGTGAACGGTTTGTCCGCTTTGGGATTTTAACGTCCAGTTTTAATACTAACAGAAATGTCCGATGTAACGTTCCTAGGTCAAAATAATTTAGTATATTAGTTGAGAACTATGCGAGAGAAGATAAAATTGGAATAGGAGTAGAAGATTCGCTACATTGTCATATATTTATATTTTTACAGCATCTTAATTTAATAGATGAAATATTCATATGTAATAAGAAAAATGTGCAATCAAAAAAAGATATGAAATATCGCTTCCATATTATATACCTTGAACCTTAATATATAAATTAAATTCAAGTGGACAATTTCTGTCAAATTGCTTTTACTTAAAGGAAGTATTTAAAAAGATCTGATTAATATTTGAAAATTTTTAATTATCAAGTTTAATGACTACAACAAGCTGATACTTTATGTTAGTTATACGTGGGTTTTAATGGATAATTAGATGGATAGCGAATAATTGTACTTATCTGTCTACAAAAAAAAACATTGAAAATGTGTCTAGATTTATAATAACGATTACATCACATCACAAGAGGATATCGTGGTGTATCATCGATTCGGAACTTGTTTCTGGATTGCG
This sequence comes from Molanna angustata, assembly GCA_963576475.1. Classification (NCBI taxonomy): domain Eukaryota; kingdom Metazoa; phylum Arthropoda; class Insecta; order Trichoptera; family Molannidae; genus Molanna; species Molanna angustata. Next base: position 7,116,854 of record OY754970.1, on the reverse strand, counting down.
TAATAAAAGTCTGCCAAACATTATAATGATACCCCCTACACAATCTTGATGGTGTTCGTAACTTGACTTGGGCAAGTCGCGTCTCCAATCCGTTGACCCAACTTTTAGCCTTGAAATTGGGTTGCAAAGCAATGACCGGCCGATGTCCGGCAACAATGAATATTTCGATCGTCTCTTCGGATCTCACGAATTGTCTCTAGGTAACTTCATACTATTCTTAATCTGATTTTTAAACCTGTTTATTGTTTGGGTAACTCCGAATTAGGCATCGTTTTCGTACCAGATTAAGGTAGTAGATAAAAAAAACGACCATTGTGTAAAATATACCTGCGATTGATGCGATCTTAATAAATTTAAAATAATGGAACTAGAAATTCATTTAGACAAGTCCAGTACATAATTTATTAATTTATTTATAGCTTTCTTGCAACCAACTATAGTCAATGTAAAATATATCGACAGTACAGTGTGTACTATGGCAATAAAGTAAACACATGACAAAAATAAACAGAAAATAAAAATTTCAGATGAGAAAAGTAAAAAATTCTTATTTAGGTTATATTTATACATACATACTTAGGTAATCACGGCATATATCCAACGGTATAGGATGAGAGAGCCGTATGCCAAATCATTCTTTTTTCACAAAAATCCATTCATGCATTGTCTTATCTGTCATTTCAGTCTTACGAATAAACATTTAGAATTCTTATATCTTCTTATTCTTATAAAATTACTACCCACATGAAGGGTTTTAATGAAATATATGTTTTGTTCTATAAATTCCCATTCTGGTAATAATTTATTTCAAGTTTGCCCAGATACCAAGTTGGTACCTATCTAACAAGAATCAAATTATTCGCTGAAACTGTGTGGTGTTTTATTGTGTATTTATTTAAAGTGTCACGATTGTTGTCAGAATATTTAACACTCATCGCTGTTATTTGTAATCGATCATTGTTATTATCAAATTTGAAAATTCAGTTCCTACTAGCATTTCCCAATATCCATCGAGCCACATTTTTTTGCATGCAAATTCACAACTATCACATACAAAATGTTCCTAGCATCTTGGCTTAGTACTTTAATAAATTCTCTTGAACAAATCGACAGTAATTGTTGGATTATGCTGTCAAAAAAATGTAAAATCCACTTACCCTGTCTAATTCTATGACAAGTTATTGGGTCATATCACAATTTTTATGTGACAAGTCATAATCCGCTCATAGACCCAGTGGGTGAAACTTGAAAAATCTGGAAATATGAAATGACTTATGATGTTCTTTTTCTTTTTGTTACAGGTATGTTTCAATATGTTCAACTTGTCCACTTGTCACGTGTATTTTTGGTTGGTGCGTTATGAAAAGCTAAACTCATAAGGTAAGTTAATTTGTGCTACTTTTTTTCTAAATAGAAAAATTAGTTAATAATGGAATATAGGAAAAAAATTATGTTTATATACATTCATCGTAAGAGAAAAAATAATATGGACATTGTACAATAGGTATGTATAACAATTCTGCAAGTACCTACTTTGTGATTGAATATAATAGAACAAAAGCTAAAAAAAAGTTAACATAAGGGAAGAAATATATTTATGGTCAAAATGTCGGCACTGTTGCTCTATTTATGTTCTATTTCACCAATGAGGTCATCCATGTCTAAACAATGGACTTTTTAATGTTTTTTTTTACCCAACCGCCATTATTTGCTATTAGTAACTCGTAGACCCCATGGTAATTGGCCATGGTTCCAGGGAAAATGTCCAATTATTTAGGGCGATGAATATTATTTGTGATGGGTCTTTTGTTGGGACGAACGCCAAAAGAATGTCGAGGCCCGGCGACAGTGACCGTGAAAATTTTCTGCTTTTAACACAATGACTGATTGTTATGCGAAATGAAATGGAAAAAAAAATGGAGAATAACGTTGAAGTCACATTCAGTATCGTGTCGTTTCATAAAGACCATTAAAACTGATTGACGTTACATATCAAATTATTGTAGAAATTTCGACTCAGGAATAAAGAAATTTACTATCGAAATATCTGCATATTTTACTTTTTATAGAATTGGACTATCCAATAAATGCATAATCAGAATATATCTCAACATTACTTACAAAAATGTAATTATAATTATATTTATTTATTTTAATTTATTACAAACGTGTATTCAATGGCTGGTTTGAATCCTAGAAATGCTATAGTTGAATATTGAATATCTCGTGTAATTTCGGTATAATTTTATGTAGGTACCAGTGTTGAGGCAAATAAAAACATTACTATAATAATTTTTGTTTAATTACTTCTCGGGCAAATAACAGGTACTATGTCAAATACTAATTCAACAGGCACCCAACAACAAGTTGCCACATTATGGAGATTTATAATATTTATTGTCTCACATGAGATCCAGACTAAAAACATTTAATAAATGTGTCTCCACCGGGAATAGAACACGGGACCTTTCGCATCAAGAGTCAGATGTCTATCCAACTGAGCCACGAAGGCCGACACACAATTAACAGTATTAAATATGGATGGGTGGATGGCAGAGCGGTTAGCGCGCTGGGTTAGTAATCCAGTGGTCGCGAGTTCGAATCCTGCCTCGACCGATCTCGTTCACCTATAGGACAAGCATTTATGCTTAGTTTAGGGAACGTAGGAAGATGTATATGTACTTGTTTAACAAGGACATATTCATTTTTTTTATAAAAAAAAAAAAAAAATATCTAACCCATGGGGATATAGTGGGGAGTTATGATTTCGCAATTTTTAAGGCTATTTTTTTTGCAGATTATCAACTAGTGTCATTCTGAGATTGTATTCTGAATGTTTCATCACAATGTATCTGTGTGTGTGCTATGTGCTATGTGCTATGTACGGCGTGTTCATTTTACTTTATCGATTATAGACTAAAGTAGGTACTAATTTGATTCTATTCAAATTTTGCAAATTTGTATATCTAATACTCACTTAGACCCCATTAGATTTTGAAGGATATCTGAATAGTGCTTCTCATTTTTTTTAACTGTCAAATATTTCAAAGTGACAAGCTCGGGAAACTTAATATTTGAAATATTTATTTTCAAATTGGTAAAAAGACACATCAGTTTCATAAAATGGCATTGAAGAATTATCAAGTTTTCATAATAAAATATTAAACTAAAAAAATAATTGAATAAACTCATTTCATAAAAAGGCTGAAAATTTTCATACAAAACAAAAACGTTGGCCACAACCCACTCGCGTTTTTATACATACATACATACATACCATCACGTCATGTCCCTTACGGGGTAGGCAGAGAGAACCGAACGCCATATCTTTCATGTTCTCATACATGTTCGTCTATTGTACATGCTTCTAACATTTCCGTCTTTCAGAATATCGTTCACATGATCGTGCCATCCCTTTCTTGGGCGGCCCCGGCCTCTCAATCCATTCCTATCCGCATTGTATATTTTCGTCGTCAGGCGTTCCTCATTCATTCTACCCATGTGGCCAAACCATCTCAGTGTGTTCACTTTCATTCTATTAATGATATCTTTCTTCATTTTACATTCTTTCCTTATGTTCTCATTTCTTACCCTGTCGTTTTTATCAATAAGTATAATTGTTTTGAACTCATATAATATGTTAATTTTAAGATTGTCATTATTATTTACCTACCTTATGTTTGTCAAAATTCATCCAATTAACTTATTTTAACTATTTTGACATAAGAAACATGTTGTTTTAACAATAACAATAAATAGTACCTCACAACATTAGAATAGTTGGTTATTCATTTTAATTCATTGTGCTCTGAAATACCTTTTTTTTGTCAACGACTATGTCTAGAAAACAATAAAAAAACGTGTAAGTATAAATTCAAAATGTGCATTAAAACATTTCTAAATGTTAATCCTGTAATTAATATGCAAAGCCATTTTTTTTGAACATAAAACAGCATCGTCTGCATAACGTACCCTCACATTTTTAATGCAAATTATAGGCATATTATTTATAATAGTTTTCCTTTTATTTTGTTTTTCTCGCATAGAGGTGAATAAACGAATTAGTCATATTTCCACAGCGAATCTAGTCAGGCCAGTTTTGCACATCTCTAGCCTGGCTATTATTTTTTTTTCTCTATAATCACCTCTGCAAATAGTCAAATAGCCTCCACGCGGATGTCACTGACCCAAGCAGCTGCCTTTGTTGAATTTTATTTGTGCATTAATATTCCGCAACTCTCAGGATCACATATTTTACGAAAAGATTCGTTATCTTTAACATTTTGAAAAAAAAAAAAACTTTTCCGTGTTATTCGAAAATATAATATTATAAGTAGGTATGTATTTACCCACCGCCGTGGCTTAGTTGGTAAGCCGTTTGGCTTCTGTGCGGGCGTCCTAGGTTCGATCCCCAGCAGAGGAGAAATTTATTTATGTTCATTTCTCACGCAAATATTGTTTTTCTGGGCTGGCAACACCGGTTAGTTAGAAAAAATTTCCAGATGGCAATAAACTAGCCACATGCGTAGGGTGCAAGGAAGTGTTTATTATTTTTACTCCTCACTAACCCAAGGGGATATAGTGGGGAGTTATGATTTCGCAATTTTTAAGGCAATTTTTTTTATTGCAGATTATCAACTAGTATCATGCTGAGATTGTATTCTGAAAGTTTCATCACAATGTATCTGTGTGTGTGTGCTATGTGCTATGTGCTGTGTGCTATGTGCTAATGTGTGGAGTGTGCTATGTACGGCGTGTTTATTTTACTTTATCGGTTATAGACTAAAGTACTCATTCGATTCTTTTCAAATTTTGCAAATTTGTATATCTGATACTCACTGAGATCCCATTAGATTTTGAAAGATATCTGAATAGTGCCTCTCAATTTTTTTAACTGTCAAATATTTCAAAGTAACCTCAAGCTCAGGAAACTTAAAGTATGAAATTTTTATTTTCAAATTGGTAAAAAGGCACATCACTTACATTAAACGGCATTGAAGAAACATCAAGTTTTCGTAATAAAATATTTAATTGAAAAATAATATAACAAACTCATTTCATGAGAATGCTAAATATTTTCCAAACAAAATTTGAATACTATATAGAATGACTCGTTAGTGAGGAGTATAGCGTTGGCCACAACCCACTCGTTTTTATTTATCATTTGAACTCTCTTGATTGATAGTAATTAGTTTTTATGATTTTATCTATTTATTTTACCTAGTTGTGCATACATGGATACATAACACTTGCATGAGTGTGCGAAGTACATTTTTATTGAATCATTAAAGAAGTATTTTGGTGTATATTCAAAATCTTTTGAAATTTAATTCAATAGAAGATAAACAGTTTTAATATTAAGTTCGTGAGAATTTATTTAACAAAATATCTACGAATAAAATAATAACGTTTATATATTTATGTTATTTGCGAAAAAAGAGATATTAAAATTATTATCACAAGACACATTAATAAAATATGTAAAGAAATTTTGGCTAGAATAATTCTCAGCGGGATGCACATTTAAAGATACAAATAGATTTTAAAACGTAAATAAAACATCTATCACTGTACCTGTTTAAAGATTCCCTTACACTTTTTTAAAATAATTGTGGATTTTTTTTTATTTTTGATCATTTGATATCTTTTTTATGCCCTTTCCATCCTTTTCGTGAATCGTTTCTTTACAATAATTAGGCGAAATTTGAACGTTTGAACCCCCCGGGGTGAGAAAAGGCTATGCCATTTTAAACTTTACCCCAAGGGTTAAAATATATATTGCTCCAAATTCGCGGATCCTATTACAGATCTATTGATTTTTTTCATATCAAAGACCCACATTTCTCTAGATCATTACTAAAGGAAGTGGCGATTTTGCTCCATTTATCGAACCATAACTATAAGATAAAAGAGTGCAGGTAAAGGCACTTCATCAAAATTACACATGGGATTTCAGTGTGACTCGCATATTTGTAAGATTTTTCCATGAGTTGGTTTAAATAATGCGTTTTTTTTCTGCGCGAAGTGGATTATAAACGAGGGGTCCCCATGTTTTCGTACTTCCCAGTGTGGTGGTGTGTTTTTTTTATACCATGTAAGGGGTGCGATTTTTTGCAAAACAAAGTCGGTTATGCGTGGCGACCCTGAGAATTATTTTTTCAGACGCTTTAACTTAAAAAAAAAAGACTTTGCCAAATGCTTTCAACTCTTCTAGTTTAGTTATATTTCTATAGATAGAGCGGTGCAGAAATATTTACCTACATTGGAAGTTTTAAGTTTTGCCGAGGAAGGGTTCGGATTTCTAAACTCTGTGTGAATTTATAGAAACATTGACGGTTAAAACTTCACATTACTATTGTACTTTTAACGGACAATTTATACACTTGATTTGTTTATGTGGCCCTGATTCTTTTTTTTTAATTAACGAATTTCATTATTCGCTTAGTTAATAGCTCTACGAAAAATTAACTATATAATAATTTTACGAACTTTCAATAAAAACAAAAGCTATGTAGTTACGGAGCTTATTACCTACATTAAAAGAGTGATTTAAGTATAGTTTACTTCTATAAAAATAGATGGAAAAACAAGCCAAATTGAACTTATAATTCTGACGCAGTCAAGGGGTGACATCTGTGCGAGAGTATTAATTGTCATCTCATATATAAGGATTGTTGCTTTCATTGTTTACAAAAAAACAATACGTTGTACAAAAAATCGTTACTTAATAGCTGGCGATGGTGTTCTTCGGCTTATTTTCAAACGATCAGTTTCTCGTTATTAAAATATATAGAACTTTTAAAATTGCAATGATAAGGGAACTCAATAAGAAGGTATAATATTGGTGAACGTTGCGCAAGGGCATAAAGTGATCACGTTAACCAGCCGATGACAAGTCGTAAGTTCTGTAGGTGCCTTGAGTTCCTGGTTCTGCTATAATATTCCAACTTCGTCTCTACTGAGATGTTGAAAATTTGTCATAAAATGTAAATGGATTCTAGAAAAGGAAAAATTTGAGACATGCAAAATGAACTTCTATATTTATTTATTAATGGACATGCCTGTTTCCGTTTTGATTTGGATATTTTTTTTTATTCAAAACTTATGTTGTTAAGAGGTGTATCAATATATCATTGTATATTGATGACATTGGACAAATCTATTTGGCTACAATGTTGGTCATAATCAATCAGTGTCATAATTTCTTCATAACAAATTTCCTATTTGTCGACTTACCCACTTTAAACGCATTTGACCGAAAGAGCCTTTCCATTGATATACGTGTCTGTTCGAGTAAAATGCACTTCAGTAAAAAATACGACAACAATTGTAAGTGTAAAAAGTCATTGTCATTCATTGGGGTTCGATCGTTTTGGTGAAGTTGTTGTATTTTGGATGGCAAAAGGAGATGATTTCTATGGTTCAAGGATCTGCAAGACGGTTTAAAAGTGATTTACAACGGTCATAAATCAGTAAGGCAATGGACAAATAATGCGGTTCCATGATGGTTTTATATTGTCATTTAACGTCTTTAAGCCGATTTCTTTTCACCACTATGCACTGTCATTATCGCCTCATATTTCCTAGTAAATGCCACCCTCGTTTACGCACGCATATTAAACTTTTTGTTACGTATGTTTATTTAAAAATTCAAGGTACATTTGTGACTTGAATCGGGAGTCAAACGAAGATTACGAATCTGATGACACAACCAGCTGATATAAAGGGATGGAACAATTTTTATTAAATTCAACACTTCTTCTTATCAGTTTCAATCCTGGGATTGGTTTGTATCAGCTATGGCTGCCTCTCTTCTACTCCACTCAGCCCTGTTCTCTGTCATCCTCTTCATCATCACGTAGCTACTACAGCACATGTCGTCGATCACCTGGTCCATGTAGCTCTTTCTTGGTCGGCCTAAATAAATAGATACATATTTATAAAAAATACTCGGTGAAAAATGTACGACAGAAAAATCGCAAGGATTGTTTTACATACATGTATAATATCACGCCATGTCACTCATGCGGTAGGCAGAGAGAACTGAAATCCAATTTTTTTTACACACTTTCATCGCCATATTATACATGTTCGTCTGTTATTCATGCTTCTTACATTTCCATCTTTCAGAATATCGTTTATTTATGTCGTGCCAGTCTTATCTTGGGCGCCCCCGCGCCCCCGACCTCTTATTCCGTTCCTGTCAGTTTGCAGGTATATTTTCTTCCTCGGGCGATTCATATTCATTCTTTCCAAGTGGCCAAACTATCTCAATGTGTTAACTTTCATTCTATCAATTGCATCATTCTTCATTTTACATTCTTTCCTCGTTTCGTATTCTTCCATACATCGTTCTATTACAAATCCGTCTTAGCAATCTCATTTCAACTGCATTTATTCTGATTTCGTGCGCCTTCTGACATGACCAGTTTTCACATGTATACGTCAAGGATGAACATGTTTACATTATGAATGGTAACTTTGATAATATGTTGCGATCATTCATGACTGGTCTAAGTGTTCCATTCACTCTGTTTCCTGCCATAACTCTTCTTTCGATATCCTTATCAGTCCTTGTAACGATGTCCTTATAATAATTGTTACTATTTATATTTTCGCAATTAATTATAAAAATCGAAATCGAAAGGTCTGGCGTTTGCGTACCAGAAGGGCCGACACCAGATGAACTGGGAAGAGGCAAGGAAGAAGAATAAAAGTTATAACATGGCACACTATTGAACAATTTTACATAAATCACGTTTGACAACGAAATTGTAATTTTTCTTTATTTTCATATTATTATTATAAATTTAATTGATAAATAATAATTCAATTTTTTACTGTTTTGAAACCACTGGTCCAGAAAAGTAAACTATACAAACCACACTCTTTTGTTTTATTAAATAATGTCCTTCACAAACATACTAGTTACATTGGTATGTTTCGTTAGTCACTGAAAGGTTCTGAAACATGTTTTTATGTGGGTGAACATTTAAAGAACAATTCTTATTTATCTACTATTGAAAGTCTCCATTACATTATTTTCACCGCAGTGGTAATAATTGCTTCTTTAGAATGTCCTGTCACACAATACACGTTTGACAACAATACATTTTAAGCTACCCCAATAAAAAGATCAGTATGGTTTACCGAGATTTGAAAAAAAAAATCAAAAACTTGTTGGTACATTCAGTACCTACATATTATTTGGTCATTGATACATTAGGAGTTAGACAATATTTATTTATATTTGTTCATATAATATATTATGTAAGTTTTTTGAAGAGATGAGTATCATAGTTCTTTTTTTGATGTACCCTTTTATTCAAAATTCTTACTGAATATAAATGAATACTTCCTTGCACCCTGGATAAGTGGCGAGTTTATTGCCATATGGAAATTTCTCCCATATAACTTCTAGTGTTTCCAGCCCAGAGAAGCAATATAAGTTTTAATATACATATCTTGTTTTCAGTCACTGGATTTAACGTTATATGGCAATATGCCCTCTTAAATATTTATGTTTAAAATATTATGTGCACAATGTATTTTAATATATTCTGTGAATTAACCAACAAGTAAAAATTAAATAAATAAATAATTTTATACAGTTCCTAGTAAACACAAGGTACAAATCTGACGTTGCACAAAAACAGAATACCTACTTAAATAAATTATACAATAGTTAATAAATGTGACAAAATGCGACAAAATGAAAAACGATCATTAAATAATTTTAAGAAATATCAAAGGGGAACATTGGCCTTGTGGAGGATTTGAAGAAAATTGAGTGTATTAAGGGGCAGGGTAAGGCAATGTAGGCGAGTCAAATGCAAAATTTGAAAGTATTGTATGAGAATGTACGTCCTTAAAGATTACAATCGTGTGCGCCCAAGTTAGTGAATTTGAATTGAGCGTTACATAAAATACTATGGTTTATTTGATTTTACAAAAAAGTGAGAACATTGTGTGAAAACGTATCGAGCGAATGTTTAGATTTATAAAATATCTATCATTTAAAGAAACATTCATATTTCTAAGCCATATAAGTTTTGAGTTATGGATAAAAAATCTGAGAAAACAGGTACCTACTATTAAAAAAAATACTATGAACAAAGTACACAAAATAAAAAAAGTGTATCGGGCCAATGTAAAGACAAATAATGAGAAAAAAATATATATTTTTGTTGAAGACGTAACTTTTAAGAGTAAGGCGAAATGAGCTTCCAAAAAGTACCTTGGAGCCTATCCCGTCACCTTAAGACATATTTATATTTATATTTCATTTTGTGTAGACCAATCGGTAGACGTCGTGATGGTCTTAATATTTTAAATGACATTTGATATTGCTATATTATAATACTGCTAACGAAGCTGATGATGTTATCAGCAGTTATTTTTTTCAAATAATTCTACGAACAAGAACTGAAATCCCGAGTGACCTTCGTTCTTTCTTTTCCGTTTTGACAAAAAACAGGAAATACTCTCTGTCGATGATTTACTGTTACATTGTGTTTGGTTTATACCTTCTTAATAGTTTTATGGTAGGGTTGGTTTGGGTCCTCTTTGTTTAGTCAAAAAATACCGTAAATAATTCCAAGAACACAAAAATATCTCTGTCTCTCCGATGGCGCTACAGCCCATATCGAGCTATGGCCTCCTGCAACTTTCGCCTCCATCTTATCCTGTCTTCTGCCAACGTCTTCCAACTAACCACCTAAAGAAGCTGCGTAGCATCCTTTCTCACTTCATCCTCCTATCTTAGCCTGGGTCTTCCAACTCGGCTCCTTTCACCTAGGTGTCCATTCGTTGTTATTTTAGGGGCACGCGAATCAGGCATTCGCTGTACACTGTACATGTCCAGCCCATCTCAATCTGATCAACTTTAAGTGTTTCATCAAAATATAATTATCTTACATTATTTAAGACCAGGGGGGCAAGTCTGGTTCGACTGGCGAAATCAAAATCCTAGTGATTACCCATATCATGGATGTAACTATCGTATGGAGTTCTATTACATCTAAAGATATTGTAGAACTCCATATTATAATTACGAAGGTTTTAATTTCGCCGATTGAACCAGATTTGCCAACATCCCTATGATGTCCGCACATCCCTAACTTCACATCATTGCTACCAACGCAAGAGGAGGTTATAAATATTTATCCCCACCTACGCTAACCATTCGGATTATCTCCAGTTACCGTGGCTTGACGTATAGCAAATTCTCCTCGACATTCTTATTAATTAAATATCCTCATTATTAAACAACTAAAATATAACCTTAATTGAAATAAATAATTGTCAGAGTGAGTACTATCTTTCATTATATAAATTATCAGCTGCACCAATATTTATTGTCTGTAGTATATCTAATATAGAGAGATGAGTTTTGACAATACTTTTGAACACGCAAATAATCTTCTGATAAAAATTCCTTTAAATTAATAAATTAATCACAATCAATCTTATGGTTAAAAATCATCTCCGTATACGCAAATTAATCTCAGGGTATAATATAATTTCACAGTCTCCTGCCCCACCCATAGGGAACGCTTCAGAACATGTAGTTCTATTCATCCCCGGAGCGGCTGCTCGTCCGACAAAACAAAAACCTACCATCAAGCATATTTCATACCACTACCACTAATAGTCCAACCACAAACGTGGAGGCCCGTCAATCATGGCGAGGGTTTCCCATCCAACAGTGCACGTGACTCGACAGGGAACCTTCACCACACATTGTAGTACTTTCAGTTCTTCGATTTCCACGCCATGCTACCGCCGAGCGGGACATGGCCCACCTGTCGTACATTTCCACTGTACTTTAAGTACATTTCCTTAAAACGTATCGGATCAGTGTCTAGATTTATAAAATATCTATCATTTGTAAAAAACATTCGAGCTTCTAAGCCTTATTAGTTTTGAGTTATGGATAGTAAATAAATCGAAAAAAAGGTATTATTAAAAAAATATTACGAAAAAAGTACGTAAAATACCAAAGTTTATCAGATCAATGTATTAACAAATAATGAAAAAATAACATAACTTTTAAGGGAAGGTGCGGCTTAATAAGCATACAAAAAGTACCTTGGAGCCTATTCCGTCGTCGCCTTAAGATTATGTAGCAAAAAATGATTTTGAATAAAAAATAAAAATTTAAGTTTTACCAATTATACTAGAAGACTACGATAAGTTTTTGACGGTCTCCACAAGACATAATATGTTATAATCCTTTAGCACTTAGGATATCACGATAACTACGAGTATTTTTCTGATATAACAATTAATAGAATTGAAATTTTACATAACATCTAATCTGCAACAGTATTTTTAGCGAGTGTTTGAACATTAATTTGTTTGGTTAGATACTGATTAAATAGTGTAGTGTTTGCAATTCATCGTGTTTTTTACAAAAAAATATTTACCAATGTGCATACTCGTAAGTGTGACAACAGATTACAGTTTGTTACATATTAAAAAACACATAGATAATGTTACATTCATATAGATAATGTTATTATTCTAGGCGTGTGTGAGGGGAGTCGTTTTTCATGGCAGTTAACTCCACAGAAAAAAATGCAATGTCAATTTGTTGCCGTAGTATAAATAATAAATAATCTATGGAGTTCATCATAGATCATTGATCGTGGGCAGGGGGCATCGTCTGGCCATGACAGAGGTAGGCGGTGCTAGGATATGACTTCCTGTGAAAGGTCATCAGCTCTCTAGCCTCAACTATTCCGCTTCAAGGAATATTCTAGACGAGGTGTTACGCGTAAATCTAAACTGACGCGATGGTACGCGAGCTGAATTTTTTCAACGCTTCAATTAGTTTATATTTTATGTCTTTTTTATTGTTGCATGATGGTATTTTATTATTGAAGACCGAATAAGACGTGATTTCAATAGCGTATCTACATTTCGAAAAAAGCAGGTTTTAATGTAAGTTTTGATGTTTTTTTTTTACATACCTACATACACATACAAATTACAGAATAACAAATGGAATAATGCAACAATAGTAGAAATTGGACAGTTTAAAATAAGCTGGTACTAGCAAAATGTTCCATGAGGATACATAATTAAAATATGAACATAAAATTCTGTATTATTTTTTTAATGTCTCATTGGACATCCAACTATAGATTAACCTGTTTTAGGACGTCCGATATGTAGACACGATTTGTATGTATCAATAACTTAACCAATTTAAGATGCTTGAAAACTTAATAAATAAAAATTATAATTAAATGAATAGCGAGAAAACTAGAATAAGCAATTTGTTATTGGATTCGTCTATGCCGACAGATATAAGCCAACTGTTTATTGTTTTTTTTCAGAGTGTCTATTTTCATATTTTTCCAAGCGTCAGGTAGTATGTTGTACATTTCGGGGCCAAGAAATTTAAAATTACGCTGTGCGAATGTGGTGTTTGTTTTTTTCTTTATGATAATAGACCTTTGAGCATTGTGAGTAGAGTATGAATGGCTAGCTATCGGGTATTCTTGTCTATGTTTGTGAACTGTTAATATAATATGAAGAGGTTTATCGTAAAATTGGTCTGAGTGCATCATTGAACAAATGTCATCACAGTTTTGATGACATTTGCGATAATTTATTAGTAGAAGAGCGTTTATGAGACGATACATGGACGTGAATGAAGTGAAAAATGTATGTCAAGATAGAGGAATAAGGATATGCACGCCATCTCCCTAAATAGGGAGATGGCGTGATAGTGTGGGGTATCTTTAGCAATGAATTATTTGTATAAATAGGCCGCGTGTTATTGTCTGTATTACCTATTTACCAGTTGAATCCATACACTAAAATAATAGGTAAGTTTTTTACAATTTTCTGAATTACTACATATTTAACACAAGCAATGATCGGATTCAATGATCCATCTGTATTAGTGCAATTTGGATGTGATGGTCTAATTTTTATTATATAACTTTTTCAAACTTTGTTGGCACGCGTTCCAGTATGTGGTCTTCCCTTTCTTGAAGTAGGTATCTATAACAGACAACCAACTATATTATATAAGTGACTATGTGCAATTGCGCAGGGTGCAATAGACTCGCAGAACCGTTAGGACAGACTGAGATCATTGTACATATTATTTTCGCACTATACACAACATACATACATACATACATATGTACATACCTAACTATGTACCTATCTAGGTATATAATATCTACCTACATACGTACTTAATCAATATTTCTTACAATATTTTTATTAAATGACTAAAATGTATTATGAATTAAGATGCACGTTCATATATTATGGTTTTTAATTCATGAACATGTATTATAAATTTTGTATAACTATGAATGTGGCTTATCGGTATATTTTCTTTATAACTCGTAATTATAAGCATAAAATAAGATGCGGAGTCATGAATATTTATTTCGTTATCTAGGTAAAGTTTTTTTCAATTAATTTTAGATTTGTTTTTTTGGACAATGGCCCACCGTAGCGAACGATAGGGAAGCTTGAAGGTCAAGAGGGGAGGCCTATGATCAAAATTTGACGAATGATGGCTGATGAGATGATGAAAAACCCAAGTTTGAAAATGATCGAATTGTTATCGTATCAAATTGTTATAATTAAAATAGTTTAAAATGAACTCCAAAATTAATTAGGCAAACTAATTTATGTTTGAGATCATACAATATATTTTTGAATTTGTACGAAAAAATATTCGGAATGCAGCGCACGGTTAGCGCCTTTGATAAGGCCTTAGAGTTAAATTTAAAACGCGGTTCGTTATCGCCAAGCGCTTTTTTTTAAATTTAGAACTTGACGTTAGTTTTACAAAAAAAATCTTCAACAACGGACAACAAACGTCAAATCCCATACGAAAAATAAATTAGCGCTTGGCGATAGCGAACAGCGTTTTCAATTTGACTCAGGGGACTTGAGACGATCTAGAGAATGTAACGTGGGCTATGCAGAGCGTAAATTTGTGTTTTTTGATTGGTATATTATGTATGTACAAACACCCCCTCCCTCACGACAAAAAAAATTTAAATTTGCCGGAAACTATATCCTGCGTATCAGTTTTCTTTTTATTCTCATTTTTAGCACACTTTATAATCCATTTACTGTAATTTGACTTACATAAAAACTATATCTGAATAATTTTGCGGTATAAAAAATAATAAAGTATATTTCCGAGATGTAATGCGGTTGTTGTGTTGATATTTTTACTGTATCTGTGAACAAAAAACGCATATTGCTTCCGTTTATTTGATTCTCGGCATTGAAATTATAATATACCATAGCACACAATAATACGATCAGGATATGAACACATTGGCACGCGTGTCTTTTTGAAAGGCATGTGCAAAATTTTTTTATAATTTATTGATTTATGTATAATCTAAAAATTCATCATAAAAAGATGGAGGAATAGATGAGAGTCCACCTCGCAGGAGGAGCAGGCTTCCTAAATATAAACCTAAAAGCCTTCATAAAAGAATAAGAAGAAAATTTATGTATAATCAATTAGGTAGTTATACAACGGTGCAATATCTTGTCACCAATCAATAATTTAGCAATATCTTGCCACCAACTATGCCGCAAGAAAATTCGGTCTAATATTATATAGGGCTCCATCGAAGCAAAGGTGAAACTCGCCTCCAAAAAATTGAGCGTACTATATAGAGCGCGCAGATATTTTACTAAGACCCAGATCTGTATACTCTACAAAGCGCAAATACGCCCAATTATTGAATATGGCAGTCACCTCTGGAGTGGCGCCCCCCAATACCTACTGAATACCCTCGACGCTGTCCAAAGGCGTGCTATACGTCTGATTGATGATCCATCACTGACTGATGGATTGCAATCACTAGAACACAGACGCAGAGTCGGTATTTTAAGTTTATTCTATAGATACTACCACGGGAATTGTTCAGAAGAACTTGCATCTTTGGTCCCTCCTCCACCCACTCGCAACAGAGTCACTCGCTTCACTCAATCGCAGCATCCATTCACAGTGGACCTTCAACATATACGAACAAGTCGCTTCTCGAACTCCTTTATTAACACAGCAGCCCGACTGTGGAACGATCTTCCGAATTCTGTGTTTCCACCTTCGTACAACCCGGGTCTTTTTAAAATCCGAATTAATAAACTCTTTTCTAGATTGCAAACCCCTCCCAACGCTACGTAGTGCGCTTCTTCGGAAGAGTAAAATGGACCCAAATCCTAATAGCTGGCGTCCCCTACGTAGACATGTTAAAAAAAAAAAAATATAGTAGGTACCAAACAAGATATTAAAAAAAATTGAGGACATGCTTTTAAAATCCGTAATACGTAAATTGTTTACATTTATACTACCAATGTCAAATATATAATGTCAAAAGCAGTTTATCTTTATACGTCGTAGCTATCAAAAGCAGTTGTTTAATACAGCAAATACATTCAAATACAGAGCTTACATAATCTATTGTACAAGGATATAAATGGTTCTTGAACAATTACACTATGTTTGCATGAAATATAAATTTAACAAGTAGTTTTAACGTGCATTGTCATCGGTAATACACAAATTCTGAATGTTGCAGAGCTCTAACTTGTCGGGAAATCAGTTGAAAACTTCTCGTACAGACAGGTGAAGTTAAATAAAAGAGTGTAAAAAGAGAGAAAAACCCTTCTAGAGACCGTGTTGAACGTACGGACGACAATAGAATCGGTAAAATTTTCAAGACAGAAATCTCCGAAAGAACAACTAAGATATGGAAAGACAGCTGGACCTCCTCCTTCCAGAATAGTCCACCTTCATAAAAAGGTCAAATGATGTGTACACAATACACAATTATGGATACGATTATATTTTTTTAAATAATGAATGTGTCCTTGTAACGAGTACATATACGTCCTCATACATTCCCTAAATTTAGCATAAATGCTTGTGCTATAGGTGAACGAAATCGGTCGTGGTAGGATTCGAACTCGCGACCACTGGATTACTAACCCAGCGCGCTAACCGCTCTGCCACCATCCATCTTATATATCATAGTTTATTGATATTTATTTCTTTTTTATCGTACATACATAATATGGATACAATAGATATGTATAAGTACCTACCTTTTTATTTTCATTTATTGATATTTTTAGAAATTTACATTAGAATATACTATTTTTAATGTAAAAAATGATGGGCTTATTGCCATTCGTCAATTTCTTTCAGCATAATATTTGAAACAGAATATGAGAAAAAATATAGGTAGACAATAAACTATAATAAAAATAATGTGTTCATTTATAACAAGCTTTTTAGGCAATCAATTTTGATTCGAAACCATTTTGGCAATATTTTTTTAGTTCTTCACATTTCTCTCCGTGAATCACACACTCAATCATACAATCATTATAGAAACGAAATTCCACAGTGTCGATGATCCGTACCATCCTGACGAAGTACCCATTTTCTTCTGAAACGCGTGCATTACTCACGCTGTGCTGCGATTTGAAGTCGGGTGTGTTACGTCAGAGCCGGTTCATTGGTCGGCGTCGACCGAAGCACGGTGATGTGATCAGGTCCGGACTAATGCACTAAATTCATAACCCGCCCCTTTCCCTTGAAAACGGAAAATTGTTTTGATATACATTATGTAGAAAATTGTTTTGAAATACATATGTAGGTATTGCATCGGAACTGGCTTAGATAAAGATAAAATGGCAAGCGAGGCAATATATCCAAGTAACCCTACCCTAGCTGTCTTAACTTATTTCGTTTGCCTATACCACAAGCTTTTATGCTTAATTTAGAGAATGTATGAGGATGTATTATCTATGTACCTTTAACAAGGATGTATTCACTTTTTTTTTAAAAGTCAAACCCTATGATTTATTATGTTCTTAGGTTATTCTTTTTTGTGACTCACGTTATTATTTTGTTCTAAATAAAAACATGTATTTTTGTACGGAAATTACTTGACATTTCACGTAACTTGGGTTGATTGGTAAATATTTTTGTACACGATTTTATACACATTTGTACACGAATCAGAATAATTGAGAATAGCGTCTAGCCCCTGAGTTTCTTTTCTGCATTCTTAGGTTAGGTGAGGTTATAGGTGGTTCTTAGGTTATAGCGACTCGCGTGAGCGAGTTGCTTTATAAATTGAATTATAAATTATTATAAATTAAATATATAATTTTCTTTTAATTTTTCGCATTTAATATAAAATTTCACAGCTCATTTGACTTAATACTACGAGATCTCAACCAATCAGAGAGCCAACCGGAAACAGAATGCAAACGGGTAGATTCAGATTGTAGACTCTAGTATAATTGAGTAGCTCACTATCAAAAGTATCCACTGAAAGAGTTTTGGATGAAAATGGATAATATTGCGTTGCCTATTGCTAATTTAGATAAAATGTTTAGATGAACCTTGCAAAGTAATAGGATTACTGTACAAAACAAGTATCCTTAAATATACCATACCATACCATTACGCCATTTCCCTATTTGGGGTAGGCAGAGAGAACCGAACGCCAGACTCCTCTCTCTTGACATACATTACTCGCTTCATTCACGTCCATACATCGTCTCATACACGCTCTTCTATTATTCTTACTTCTAACATCTCCATCTTTTAAAATCCCATTTATGTGAGCGTGCCAACTTTTTCTTGGCCGACCTCTACTTTTCGTTCCTCTTTTATCAGTCTTGTATACTTTTTTTGTCAGACGGTCATCACTCATTCTTTCTATGTGGTCGAACCACCTTAGGGCATTTATTTTCATCTTAGTTACGATATTTCTTTCAATCATATATTCTCGTCTATTATCCTCAAATATAAAAGGACTGTTATAATAAATTTGCGTTTAAAACAAGAAAACTATTGTGAGTAATTGTCACTAGTGGACTATGTCACTTTTGATTAATATTATTAGTTGTGGTAGTGCCGTGCACTGGGGCCTTTAATGTATATTATGCTCCCCCTATTTATATAGGTACTTGCCGGGTTTCTGAATATAGTGTCACCTCTGGCCCAAGAAATCTTAGGGAGCTCGGCACCCGCGAAGGAACTCAATGAGGGTACAGAGTTGATGAGTCACTTTGATGCTGACCTAATCAATTAACTATTTGTGTGTGGCTTATTCGTACTCCCAGATTTATTTGTGCCTGGTGCAATTGCACCATTTGAACTAATGGTGGATCCTGTCCTGGTTTTACGATGAGTCCGGAGAAACTACACAGTGTGTCGCAACATTGAGATCAGTCCGTGCAACAAAGTTGCATAATATGGGCCAGCAACGTACAAATTGCTCTACTCCACTAAGTGATTTTATGTCGGTTTATACAAACTACATAATCTACTTATTTCATTGTACTCAACGATTTTGACCGAAACGAATGCACCTTGAAAATATACAAAAGAGTGCTTGTTCGTGCTGTACAAAAAATGCCACGCGTTTTTACTTTTACAAAATGATCATAAATGTTTTTATAATTTATTTAAATTTTCGACTACCTATCTGCTATTTTTTTACAAGTAGTTTCATTTTGAAAATTGATGAATTAATAATATTGATAAATTCCAGCATTCTATGTACTTAAGCTGTTCTACTTCGTCCCTTTTATGTACATATATTCAATGAAAATGATTTGCAAGAACATTACTTTCTACAAAAGAAAACAACATAATATGTATGTATATAAGTATTATGAGCGTTATTAAAAAATGTAACTAAAAAACACTCAAAAACAACACTCACATACATACGAGTCAACACAACAAAAAATAACTTCTGTGCATGTAATCACATTAATGAATCAATTCCATATGTTACTCAAATTGTTTAAGTGTAGTGTGTGTGTGTGGATTGAGTCGGCGCCTTGTATCAGGGTGAAATGCAGAAGAAGAAGGTTGTTTTACTTGTTCTTCCTGAAGCGTCACCTTGTATTAGGAGTCGAGAAGGAAGTACGAGGTCTTATGTACGACCGATACCTAATGACGCTTTGCATGAGTTTGGCGACCTCTGCCGGTCCGGCACATTGCACTCGATAGCTTCCGCTACCAGGCGCGCACGTTGTTGAGGGGATTACGCAATAGTAGAATGATTATAGGGCGACCATAATAGTACATTGTAATACCTAAATCTCAGAACCAATGTATATCTTCGGTCTAATGGTACTTATACTAATGGTGTCATTCACTAAAGCTTTAGTGAAAGACACCATATTTTATATTTGTGTGATTTTTCTGTTGATTTGTCTTGTTGTTTTTTTCTTATACATTGCAATTCTATTTTTAGTTGTCATTCACTTTGTTGGTAGTCTGAATATCGCGTCAGTAAATAAGAACCTACATAATATTAATATTGTTGCATAGTCAATACAATAAAGAGCAAGTCTGGTCAACCGGCGGAATCTAAACCATCAGATTACGTTGTTGAGATTTACGTTGTCTTGTCTTTGGGTAATTTAAAGGAAATGCTAATAAAATCAAATATGTGCCTAATAACAACTTCCAACTAAACAGGTCAAAATCATATGCATTCGTTTTGAATCGATTTAGGATATTAGAATTTGTACCTAACAAAACAAAATGTCAATGAAAACTAATAGCAAATAAAAGTGTTCTACTCGTATTTTTATGAAAGTAAGTGAATTAAAGGATGATTGTCAGGAGTGCAAATGTATTAATTTGGAGGCCTACGGTTCTTCAAAAAATGTTTCAATATTGTTAATTGATTCATTTATAGTGTTTTATCTGCGAATTACGCATACAATCCTTAGTATTACAATTGTAAAAATATTTCCAACCATGCGCATGATGATATTATTTTAATGAGTTCTTGTCACGGAAGAATGACGAATGTCCGGAAATCTATTGGAAATCTATATCACCGGACATACGATCAATAAATGCTGTCTATAAAATGATAAATTTAACTTAACTTAATAATTTAGGTGGAATTAAATCGAACTAAGCACTAAACATAAAAGAAAATGAAACAAACTGGTATATTGATGAAATGGATCAATGAACAATAATTAGACCTTTATGAAAGAAAGACGGTGTTGTGGAAGAAAACCGAATTCATTGAGTGGTTTATTAGAAAAGGGGATCCGAAGAATATGATGAATTGGTGATGGAACTTTAGGCAGATAGAAATGAAATGACACAGTTTGATGTTTGGCCAACAATTGCGAAGTTTCTAAATTGAGGATACAATTTATGAGGCGGTAGTTCTAAGTCCAAAATGCATATGTATACCTAAATAATGTCGTGTGAAAAAAAAGTAATCGTAATAAATATAGCACAAGCATTTATGCTTATTTTAGGGAACGTAGGTAGATATATATGTACCCAAGGAAATATTATTTTTTTTAAATAAAAATAAATAGTTCGATAAACCGAGAAAAAAATTGTAAAGCAAGATCTAGAATTTCAGGACGTTTCTTCTTCTCTCGTTTCAATCCTGGGGGGCAAGTCTGGTCCCTGGCGGAATCAAAAAACCATCCATGTTTACCCATATCATGGATATAATTATCTTATGGAGTTCTATAACATCCTAAGATTTATAGAGCTCCATAGGATAATTATATCCATGGTATGGGAAAACATGGATGGTTTTGATTTCGCCGATTGACCAGACTTGCCCCCCAGAGCAAAGTTTCGCAGTATCTTCTCTTCCATTCCGGCATGTTCTGTGTGACCTTATTCAACTTTAATTACGTTTTGAAAATCTTTATTCTTGAGAAGATGAGAATGACAGTTCTTACGGAGGTAGGTAATGGATGACAGCTCTAGTTCTAGTATTTTGATGGAGAAGATTGTTATTATGAAGAGTATTTGTTGTAAATGTATTGTACATATAATAAAGTATAACCAGCAGACCAGGTAGTGTAGTAGTGATAGCCCTGCGAGTATTTTTATTGAAATATAACGGCACGCAGCCGGGTAAATGTCCTTTAGGGTATTCGCGACCGTTGCCATGAGTTTGCCCGTCGTTCGTGGGATTTTTATTCATTTACAATGGTGGCTGGTGTATAACAACGCTTATTATCGCATCACACGCGGAAATAGACGAAAAGAAAAGAAAAAAATAATATACTTACCTACGTACCTAACGTGTGCCGTTTGTTTGACAAATTATGTGTCAGCGCCTTCTTCTTATCCATAAACAACAAATTACGTCGAGACAATCCGAATCTGAAACGAACTACAAAAAATACCTCTGTAAAGAATAATGTCCGTACTTCCTGTAAAACGAATTATTATGTTTTTTTTATATTCAAATAATTATATATAAATACTTAGTTTAGCTGTAATTTACAAATCTTAAATTCATCAAAAAATATATTATTAATTAATGAAAAAGTAAAAATATATCATAATCTTAGAATGCATAATTAAAGAGTTAATAAACATTAGCATTTAGGGATCGATAGGGTTGATCTGATAGTATAGAGACTAGAGACCCCCTCAGAGCTCAATTCATATGTCAAGTATCTGGATGGGTCAATTTTTCCCAATTGAAGTTTGACGGATGGTTTTGATGCAAATTATAACCAACAATTGAGTTGTTTCTCGTCGGAACGTTTTATTTTTTGAAAAATCTTATAAGTATTTGATTTTCTAAAGACGCTCCAGTCTAACTCTTCTCATAGTGGGTCTTTTTAAAGTCTCGTTTAAATTATTTCAAATTAGAAGTACTAATTGGTGCTACACAAAGCAGAATGAGAATCAGAAATAAGATGCATTTCTTGGTCAAATGGAACAACAAAAGCATGTTTTTTCTCTGAGCCGCTAAAAGAGAGAAAGAATAATAACATTAATACGTCTTGAATATAATAAGCTTCATATAAACGAAACGAAAATTTTGAGTGTTAAAATCGTTCAAAACGTTAAAAAAAATATTTTTTGGTTCGTTTTCATTACATGGATATCCAAATTTATAATTAAGGGAATTCTTATGAAAGTATCATATAAATTGACAATATAGTTGCCGCTAAACATCTAGAAATGCAAAGAAATGTTCTACCAAAAGAAATGCAAAGAAATTAATGACAATATGGAAAAAGGGAATATTGAAACAGCTTATGCCTCAGTAAAAGATTTCTTTGGAAAGAAAACTGGAATAGGCAATACGATAGAAGCAGAAGACGGCAAATTACTTTTTGAAGACACTCAAATTGGAGAGAGATGGAAACAATATCTGGAAATGCTTTATAATGGAAACAGTACTGATAATCTTGTAAATTTAATAGAAAATGAAGTTGATGTGGACGCTGATGATTTGGGAGACCCAATCACCAGAGAAGAATTTGACTACGCTTTAAAAATACTCAAAGATGGAAAATCTCCAGGAATTGATGAACTACCGGCCGAGCTAATGAAATCAGCAGGAAAAGGAGTTACAGATGCATTGTTTAGAATGACCCAGATGATTTATGATACAGGAATTCTGCCAGAAGACTTCAAAAAATGTCTAATTGTTACTTTACCCAAAAAAGCGGGTACGACAAAATGTCAGCAACATAGAACACTAAGCTTAATATCTCATGCCTCCAAAATACTGACTAATATTGTTTTAAAGAGAATCGAACCAAAAGTAGAGGATTCTCTTACAAGAGACCAATTTGGATTTAGAAGAGGCATGGGAACTAGGGAGGCCATACTGTCGTTACGTGTGTTATTAGAGAAACGAATAAAGAGAAATCAAAACACATATATTGCTTTTGTGGATTTAGAAAAAGCATTTGATAAGGTAGAATGGAGAAAGCTCTTTAATGTTACAAGAAATTTAGGAGTGAAATACAGAGATAGGAGAATTATATTTGAGTTGTATAAGAATGAAGCTGCTATAATTGCATGTGGAAATGACCAAAAAGAAGCCAAAATAAGACAAGGTGTCAGACAGGGATGCTCTCTATCTCCAGTGCTTTTCAATGGGTATGTTCAGTGTGCAAAAGATGTAATCAGAGATAAAATGAGTCATAGAGAAGGGGTGAAAATACACGGGAAGAAGATTGACATGATTAGATTTGCTGACGACATCGCACTGGTTGCTGCAAGTGAAGAGGAACTCACAGAAGCTTTGATAGTCATGGAGAATGTCTTGAACAAGGATTTTAATATGAAAATTAATAAAAATAAGACTAAAGTGATGACTGTAGGCCGTGAGGAGCAGCAAATTAATGTGGTAATGTTCGGAGAAACATTGAAAAACACAAAAGAGTTTGTGTACCTCGGAAGTAGGATCTCTTGGGATGGGAGAACAAGGAAAGAAGTTGACAGCCGAATACATCAGGCAAGGCTGGCTTTCAACAAGAAGTCGAAGATCCTTGAGTCAAACAACCTAGACTTGAAGCTCCGTAAGAGACTCACAAAAACATATGTGTGGAGCATACTGTTGTATGGCTGTGAGACATGGTGTCTTAACGAAAGAGACAGAAGTAGACTTGAGGCTTTCGAGATGTGGTGTTACAAAAGAATACTGGGAATTTCCAGGAGGGACCACATCACGAATGCCGAGGTTCTCAACAGAGTTGAAGAAGGCAGACACCTACTCAATACCATCTCCGAGAGACGTGCTCGCTGGATTGGGCACATCTTGCGCCACGAGGGACTCCTACATGACCTAATGGAGGGAATGGTTGAGGGGACAAACCACAGGGGGCGCCCCCGACGGGAATATTTGGCCCAGGTGTGCGAGGACATGAACTGCGCCACATATGTTGAGCTGAAAAGGGCTGCACAGGATAGAGAGAAGTGGAAAGCGAGATGTAGACTTCTTCTGCAAACCAATCCATAGGATTGAGACTTTTGATGATGAAACATCTAGAAAAATCATTTGGGTGCACAGAAGACAAATACGGTTTTTGTGCTTGGTTGGTTTGATCACGTTTATGCGCAAACTGGCCCCCTCCAATTAAAAAATAGATATTTGGGGATTATTACATAGTTATAGTAAAACAACTTGAACCAGTCACGTGGACGTGCAGATCGCAAATTTGTGTATTTTTGCTTGGTTGGTATACGAATGTGTTCAAGAAGTTTGGTGGAATCTATACTAGGGTTCAGATCCCACTTGCCACTCAATAAAACATACAATAGATAACAATATATAATAACAACAATCCAATTCATGGTCACGCATATACGGGCGGGTAAACGACCCGTACGATGACTAACTAACTAACACCAACATGGTGTCAACCTTTACAATGCGAGTAAGTATCCACGTCAATCTTCCATACACGACATGACAATGGATTGACTTATAACACATACGTTATACGATGCGATTACAATATCAATAATCATAATGCTAAACGCCGTGGCGCTGTTGATAAGCCGTTTGGTTTCTTTGCGGGCGTCCTGGGTTCGATCAACCCCAGCAGAGGAGAAATTTATATAAATTCATTTCTCACACAAATGTTGCTTCTCTGGGCTGGGAAGACTGGTGTTAGCGCCACACTCGGATTAGTTGTTGCTAATTCCCCTACCACCTCGCTCCATCCCATTCCATAATCAGTTTTATCGTTGTCCTTGCGATCGAGTCAAACGACAATATTTTCGATACGAAGAAGTGTGATATAATTTGACCCCGGGTGTCAACTAATTGTATATTTGAGTAGGTATAGTGTTTCGTTCTTTGTGAGATGCTTTATGTTTTCTGTGTGATAAAACTTTCTTTAGTGTATCATTGTGGATCAGAGGAGAATTCAACCGGTTGGCCACCACCAGTGAATCTCGAGCTCACAAGGTAGGTCGCTTGGCAACTTCTTTTCGAACATTCTATACATTATACAGTCCAATATTTCCATCAGCAAAACCCTTCCAACCGAGGCAGAGCAATTTTGCCACGGAACCTTTATCGAAGCGTTAACAACTGGTAAGTTGGAAGAAATTGCCATATGGCAATGATCTTGCCACTAGGAAGAGTTTAGTGTTTTATTTTATTGTTTGATAATTTCAAAGTTTTTTCAACATAGTGGAAGTACACAATTATTTAAAACTTAAATTATAATTTTATTTATAAAAATAAAAACTCGTAGTATCAATCCACGATTATTTTATTTATTTCTCGACGGATATTTTTTCAGAAACTTTACACAATTTATTTCATAGCTAATATTAGAATGTTATCACTTTCATCAATGCGTCGTAAAAATACGTATTTTTATAAAACTATCTTTGTTGACTTCATTTTCTACGTGTATTGTGAATTTATGTATTATCTGTTTGTCGTAAATATGTATATAAAAGTATAAGTTAGTATAATAAATAGGCCTAGGCATTGAAACGCGGAGGTCAATGTTCGCACCTTTCTGCGCATTAGAGAAAATCTGAGTTCAAGGTTACATCATCGCACAACTGGACGAATAACAAATTATCTATGTGTGTGTGAATGTGTATAATATAAGTATACATAAAAATATTATGCTTTTGTATGTGTGTATGTGTGTAGGAACACTATTATTATACAATGTAATGGTGTGGGTGAACGCTAAATTACCAACACACGCGTGACGTTGATAAAAATATTCTATATCGTAAAAAAAAATTTGGATGGCCATATCTACCAGCGATTCCTAAACAATTGTTGTCTCACGGGACACTATCAAGTTCCGAAAAGTACCTACCTTCAAATGTATATACGCGATTTAGTCCAAGAAGATGATGATAATAATTAATTGTAAAATAACATTTTAATGTAACTTAGGCCCGGTTGCGTCAAAAAAGTTAAACGAAAGTTTATAGTTAAAGTTACAAAAAAGTTACTTTTTTGTTAAATTGAGTTGCATCGCATTTTTGTTAACTTAAACTTAACCGAAAAGTTACTAAAATTTAAACCCCCAGAAATGAGAGTTTAAGATTAAGTAAAAGTTAATTTTTGACATTTCTCTCCCGGTGTATTTCAGTTCATTATTACGGAATTTGATCTTTGTTGCGTTGGTATCCCCATTAACTATAACTTAACTTTTTTTTTGTCGGTGCAACTCATATTTCATTTAAACTCGACGTAACTTTTGTAAGACCCTAAACGGAGTTTAAAATTTTAACTATAAACTTTTTTTTGGTGCAACCGGGCCTAAGTAAATAATGATGTTACGTCGTTGCGATCTAAACAAAAATAAAAAAAACACATGTATGAAATAATAATCCTGCCACGACCGATTTAGTTCACCTATTTATAGCACAAGCAGACGCTTATTTTAGGGAATGTATGAGGATGTACCTATATATTGTACATATAACTATGTAACTACCGATTAAAACGACATGATTAAAAGGATAAAAAAGACAATTTAAAAAAAAAATTCTCGTTTTCTTATACACACTTAAAATCGAACCTTACAAATCATAATTAAAATGTTGTAAGTAAACGTTTTTGTAACCAAGTGCCATAATAAGTATTTTGTTTTTTAGATAAACTTAAGAAGCTATCAAATCTTTTTGGTCGGTATAATTATTTATTTATTTGTTATATCTTGTACATATAATTTGTACATTGTTGGATTTATTTCCAAACGGAATTTTTTTCCAACGACGAAGAAGAGTACGGTTTGTGATTTTAAATGCGATAGAGCGAGACAGATATACTTCAAATCTCTACAAAGAATATATTGTCAAAAAAATAGGTATCGCATTGTTCTCCAATAATTATTATTGAGTAAAACATTTAACTGGCTAATAAAAAAATCCATTTTATACAGAATGTTTTATTAGTAACTTCGTTATGGGACAACATAATATCTTTTCATGACAAAAAATTTCATTAAAGACACGAATTAAAACACAAAATAAAAACAAAGCGAATGCTCATGACGCAGATGATACAAATAATATAAAATACCTATATACGGCACACAATTTGAGAAGGTTTGGGATGTACGATGTATGTAAGTATATAAAATATTATACAGCAGCTCCCGTGTTCCATTAATTTAAAATTCGAATAGCGATTGGCGCTTCGGGTACCTTCGCTATTTCAAGGTTGCCAGGTCACCAAACCACGGTGATTTAAATTTAAAATTATTATTTTGTGATGGCAAGTAAGGTAGGTAGGTAGGTAGGTACCTACGAATATAATATTGTGACGTGACCATGATTCTTGGCTTTGGGAATACTGTCCCTTATGTAACACACACGTTAACTTTGTTTCCATAATGTGATTGTGAAAAGGGACACACCCTATCCGCCTCAGACAAACAGCGATATAAGTACATTTATTACGTGCGGGGGAGTTTTGTTTTATGACAAAGGAATATTAATTTCGGTCACATAGTCATATGGTATTCAACAGGAACTTTTTTAATGTAATAAATTAATATCTTTTTATTATTCGGTCATGTACATATTATAATCAAATTTTTAAATTTTCTATATTCTAACGAATGAAATATTTAAATTAAGTGTGTAGGTACCAACACAAAAATACTTCTATAGGTTCATATATATTTTACATACGTCAAATCAGTGGTGTATCGAATCGAATATAAATGCTTTGACAGTAAAACTGTTTTATTTTCATTTCAGTAATATATTATTATAGAAATACTTTTACAATAAAACCATGTTTTTTTCAGTAAAAAAATAAAATAAAGATCTTGAAGTAATAAATCTTTCCGATATCATTTATATAGTCAATCGGCCTTCGTGGCTCAGTCAGTATTTGTCTTAGGTCCCGGGTTCGTTTCCTGGTGAAGACACATTTTTTATTTGTGTTATCAGTTTGCATTTGTGAGACTATTAGCATCATATATAAGTCTACTTAATGTGACAACTAATTATTGGATTCATATTTGATATAATTCCAGTTAACTTTATAAAACATGAAATTTTAGTGCGTAGAAAATGTTTTTAAACCCAATATATAATATATTTTTTTTACACATACATACATACCATCACGCCATGTCCCTCACGGGGTAGGCAGAGAGAACCGAACGCCACATTTTTCTATCTTGACACACATTCATCGCCTCATCAACATTCATACATCTTCTTATACACGTTCGTCTGTTGTTCACGCTTCTTACATTTCCATCTTTCAGAATATCGTTGACATGGTCATGCTATCCTTTTCTTGGGCGCCCCCGACCTCTTATTCCATTCCTGTCAGCTTTGTATATTTTCTTCGTCAGGCGTTCTTCATTCATTCTCTCCAAGTGGCCAAACTATCTCAATGTTTTAACTTTCATTCTGTTAATTACATCTTTCTTCATCTTACATTCTTTCCTTGTATCTTCATTTAGAACTCTGTCATACATCGTTCTGTTACAAATTCTTCTGAGCGATCTCATTTCAACTGCATTTATTCTGCTTTCGTGCGACTTCTGTCATGTCCAGGTCTCACTTGCATACGTCAGGGTTGGCACTACGATTGCGTTATGAATGGCAACTTTAGCATCTTTTGAAATGTTGCGATCATTCATAACTGGTCTAAGTGCTCCATTCACTCTGTTTCCTGCCATAACTATTCTTTCAATATCCTTATCAGGCCGTCCATTCCGTTAGAACATACTACCCAGATAGACATACTCGTCGACTTGTTCAAGCAATTCACTCTCTACTTTTATTCGACACACTGTTCTGCTTTCACTCTTTTCAAAGACCATTACCTTCGATTTGCTGGCATTCATTCTAAGTCCATTTTATATGCATACTTCATATACCATACTTACAAGATACTGTAAGTCTTCCATACTTTCTGCTAACAGCACTTTGTCGTCTGCATACATCAGATCACGTACTGTTACAGTACTCAGTTTCAGACCCTTACTTTCATGCCTTATGCAGAAATCAATGTAGAGATTAAAGGCTCAAGGGGACATCACGCACCCCTGTCGAACGCCATTATTTATAGAGAACCATGTTGTTGTTGTGTCGTTAACACGAACACATGCTTTGCTGTTCTCATATAATGAAGCGATTGCACGTATCAGCTTACTCTTCACTCCGTACATCGATAGTATATTCCATAGTTTTTCTCTAACAACTTTATCATTTTTTGTATTTTTTTTTAAATACAAAAAAATGAATATGTCCTTGTTAAACAAGTACATATACATCTTCCCTAAAATAAGCATAAATGCTTGTGCTATAGGTGAACGAAATCGGTCGAGGCAGGATTCGAACTCACGACCACTGGATTACTAACCCAGCGCGCTAGCTGCTCTGCCATCGACCGATCTTTAATATAATCATACATAATAAGTAAATTGTAACTCTTTCACGTTAGTCGAAAATAACGAATTATAAAGGAAAACATCTACCCTACCCTACCACACATGCGGAAGACACTGAATAGACTCCGTATAGGTGTCATAATTATCATCATTGGCGCTACATGTGAGTCTAGGCCTCCTTCAATTTTTTTTGCGCTCTCCCGTTTCTTGAAATCCTCCTATCCATCCACCTTAGCTTGGGTCTTCCCACACTTCGTCTCCCCTTCTGTCGTGTGTTGAGAATCGTCTTTGGGATTCGGCCTTCCTCCATTCGCTGAAAGTGTCTGAACGTGTCGTATTGAAGTCGATGTATTTTTATATATTTAACTATGTTAGGAATACTGTATAGGTTCTCCAGCTCATGGTTGTACCTAATCCTCCATATTCCAGTGCAGGTGTCACAAGGTGTTAAAATAACTTGTACAGGTGGGGGATGACAAGATGTATCTTTTGATTGCGGGGAGGTCCAAGATAATAAGCATCTTCTTGTCTGCCGAAATATAGTTCAGGTATGTAACGAGGAAGACTTAGTTGTGGCGATTGTCGCTGCAATGTTTTGGAATGAAAAGGCCTATTAGATATGTTTGTCCGGATTCATCATCATCATCATCATCAATGGATCCATAGCCCATTGCGGGCCTTGGCCTCCTCCAGCATTCCTCGCCACACAAGAAAATAAATAAGGTAAGAAAGATAAGATGAAAATTGTCATAAAACCCGTGAACAAAATATTATTTTTACTTTTTCACGATATCGGTGTTATGGATTGGCCTAGCTTAGAACCAAATGAAAAATTCTACTTAATTCTGATAATTATTTCGCATGCGAATTGTTTATCAAATTAGGCGCTATTTAATTTATAATAATAAACATTTCATATAATGGGACATTATGTTATCTATATAATAATAATAATTTTGCATGTTGATGATAAATTCTTCAACTGTAATTAAATATATTTTTTGTATACATACATGAGCTAATTTCGATTATTTCAGCATCATGTTTAGGTTATCTATTGTATGTTATATTGGTGCATTTACCCCAGTGTTACATAAGATTATATTATTTTCATACGATTCTCAATAAGTACTTATTTTCATTAGATAAGAATTGCGATTTCTAAATAAGTAGGGGCAAAACAGAAATATTTATGAGAACTTATTAAAATGCATATTCAATAATATAATAGTGTATTATCTAAAAACGTAATCATTAAACGGTGCTATAAAATTTTCATAAGAAATACCTATTACTTTTATTATTTATTATAAAATTAGGTAAGATAAAATAGTTCGATCGCTTTTCACAGAAAGTTTATATAATTTTTTTGTGTTGGCGGTTGCTTTGTTATGATTGATATTATGTTTATGTGTACCAAATCTTAAATAAATAAATAAATAAATATTTAGTATTTGTTATAGTAAAAAATAGACACCTGGGGTGCAAGTTTGGTCAAAAGGCAGAATCAAAACCATCCATGTTTTCCCATATCATGGATATAATTATCTTATGGAATTCTATAACATCTTAAGATTATAAAGAACTCCATAAGGTAATTATATCCATGATATGGGTGAATATGGATGGTTTTGATTCCGCCGGATGACCAGACTTGCCCCCATACAGTAGATTGAAAATTATGAAGCAAAGAAAACATAATAACTAGCGTTTTAATTGCAAAAATTATTTATCGTTTGTTTTTGTTTCGTGGGACAAATATCACTGTGGAACGCTGCACCTATTGTTTTAAAACTTAAAATCGAATATCATTATTTTATGTGTTTTATGGGTTTTTAAACTTTTTTACATTTATAGATAATGTGTTCTTATTTATTTATTCAACTTTATGTACATAGTATAAAATAATATGTTGCACACTGGCGGGTTTATATCCATTAGGAAATTTCTTCCAACCAACCAAATTACAAAGTAAAACAACATAATATATGTACTACAGAAAAAATATTGATAGCTCAAATACATTACATTAAGATAATAAATACAAATTTTTAAAACTGATTTTTTCATAAGTACATTTATTTAATTTACCATTCCTACGATTCTCGGCAAAAATTTCATGAAAATTTTTGTTTATTTAACACGGTATAAACTACATTTTACACACAAAAAAATGCAAAAATGTATAAAACATGCACATGTATAAATATGCATAAAGGTTATTAAAATTGTGTGAAATATAAAGTTAGCAACAACAAGAAAAGATTATAAAAATACTACATACATACCATCACGCTATGTCCCTTGCGGGGTAGGCAGAGAGAACCGAACTCCACATTTTTCTATCCTGGCACGCATCCCTCGCCTCGTCCAGATTCATGCATCGTCTCATACATGTTCGTCTATTGTTCACACTTCTAACATTTCCGTCTTTCAAAATTTCGTCCACATGGTCGTGCCATCCCTTTCTTGGGCGTCCCCGACCTCTCATTCCATTCCTTTCCGCTCTGTATATTTTCTTCGTCAGGCGCTCCTCATTCATTCTCCCCATGTGACCAAACCATCTCAATGTGTTCACTTTCATTCTAGTAATGACATCTTTCTTCTTTTCAATATGAGTAAATAGACGTAATGTGATAAAAGATAAAATGAAAAAAACAAGAAAAAAAAACAAAAATCCTTATACAATTGAAAAAATACAAATTCGCATTGAAGTATTACAAAATATTTCTCTCGTAAAAAATGTATAAGTATACCTCTCGTCCGTTTGTATTTATGCTTGGACAGATAATAAAAATATTATGATTTTGCAAGACATTCATATAAAGTAAATACATAATTCAATCGAATATTTAAGACATCTTTTTGTTACGTCACTGTCTATCGTTTCGCACAGGCGCAAAAATATTTGGCCTATTGTACATACGCTCTTTTGGTTGTGATTCCGTCGTACAAAGTCAACACTCGGCCGTGAACTTGTTTTGACAGATAATTTTTCCGCTTCTCCCCCCCCCCACCCCCCGTCCTCCCTCTGCCCTGCTCTGTATTAGCAACTCTGATGTCGAAGCCAACGTTATATTCGGCCTGCCCGAACGCAATATGGCCGCGCGACTTCCTCGCCATTATACAATGTATAAAACTTTTGGCAAACATTAATACCTATATGCTCACTATTTTTTTTTATTGTAGCAACATCGGTACACATTTTCTATTGAGGTAACACAGCTTCATGGATCATAATTTCTTTGACATCGTTTTATGTACAGAAATAGATACGAACATTTTGAAATATACTAGATTTAATTATTTATAATAATAATAAAAAAAAATATTCCAGTCTGTGAGCATTAGGGTGCAATGCTACACAAACCATATTTTTACATTATTATCGATTTACTTTTTGACTGTAGATACGTCTATTAATTAATTTATTTATTTATTTATTTATTACATACACGGCCTCTTGGCCATTATAAAAATATGGTAAAAATAAAACAAAACTCGCATTAAACAAAAGAAAAACAACACAATAATTCATAAAAATACAAAATCCTTCACACAATTCGAAATATGTCCCACTCCGATTCGTCCAAATTTATCTGTCTGAATTTTAGTATATGAGAAATGTCAAAAAGTTGACTGCATTTATACGGACCTCATTACGTCGAACCGCGCGGATGAAATCCTTTTACACAAGCGCCCGTTGGTTATTATTATGGTAATGAAATTTCTGTCAAATTTAATTTTCTTGTAACACAGGTTCACTAATTTTATCATTAAATCATTTTTATGAGAAATAATTCTCTCATTTTTGCCTTATATACTTATATTTCCTGTGTTAGAATAATCAGACATCTTTGTTATTAAGTGTGCCTTGCAATCGATTACTACAATTTTAGTACCTAGTTATAATCTCTTACCAAAATATTGGGATGTTTTAAGTATTAGGAGATAAAATAATGTTTTAAAGAATATGGAACTCACTGTAGCCTCAAGATATTTTAATGTACTTAATCAAATCAATTTATTTCAAATGAATTCAACATTTCTGGATTTATGAATAATAGTACCTATTAATAATCTAAAAAAAAACATAATATTCCATCAAAAGGTATTTAAGGAAGTAAAAAATGTATTTGGTTTAAAATCTATCATTATATTATTTGATACAAAAAATAGACTGTTATTTCGATCCACGGAGATGCATTGCATATTATTATTTCAAATTATATCCCTATTTTTTTATTTATCCGTTGCAAAAAACCAGCTTACTTCTCGAATTTTCAGTGTGGATAGGTTAGGTACATATATATTTTTTTGCATGCGGCATTTTTTGATACTGGCAATTCACAACGTTTTTAATCGTTATTCTGAATTTTACCTATACTTAGTATTTGATCATTTATATCTAAGTGTTACTACTAAGAAGTTATTATTGATGTTTTGATTTAATATGACTGTGACTTCAAACTACATACATACATACAAACATAACATCACGCCATGTCCCTTACGGGGTAGGCAGAGAGAACCGAACGCCATATCTTTCTATCCTGGCACACATTCATCGCCTCGTCAACATTCATGCATCGTCTCATACATGTTCGTCTATTGTACGTGCTTCTAACATTTCCGTCTTTCAGAATATCGTTCACATGATCGTGCCATCCCTTTCTTGGGCGGCCCCGGCCTCTCAATCCATTCCTATCCGCATTGTATATTTTCTTCGTCAGGCGTTTTCCTCATTCATTCTACCCATGTGGCCAAACCATCTCAGTGTGTTCACTTTCATTCTATTAATGATATCTTTCTTCATCTTACATTCTTTCCTTATGTTCTCATTTCTTACCCTGTCATACATCGTTCTCTTGCAGATTCTTCTTAGCGATCTCATTTCTACAGCATTTATTCTGCTTTCGTGCGACTTCTGCCATGTCCAGGTTTCACTTGCATACGTCAATGTTGGCACTAAGATAGCGTTATGAATGGCAACTTTGGCAGCCTTTGATATGTTGCGATCATTCATAACTGGTCTCAGTGCTCCATTCACTCTGTTTCCTGCCATAACTCTTCTTTCGATATCCTTATCAAACTTCAAACTATCTGTTGCCTTAAAATATTATGTCCGTGAATAAATCATGTAGATATATTAATTGCCAAAATAAATATTCACACAAAATTAGCCACGTATGTTTTGTCAGACCTATCAAAAATAATCGTAATTAAAAAGAACCTCAATTAATTTGAATGTTATGTACGTAAATTCATCTTTACTTTTTCCTGAACGCAAGACTATTTTTCTCTTTTATGGCAGCTATTATATCGGGGGGCAAGTCTAGTTCGACCGGCGAAATTAAAACCCTAGTGATTACTCTATATTATGGATATATATATAATTATCATATGGAGTTCTATGACTTCTAAAGATAATAGGTATAGAACTCCATATAATAATTATATCCATGATATGGGTAATCGTGAGGGTTTTGATTTCGCCGGTTGGACCAGACTTGCCCCTCTGATTAGAAATACATATTCTGTTATACTTTCAGCTGTAAATTAAAATGTTTTATATGTATTTAATTGTACCGAAAGTATGATTCAAGACTTAGGGTACACACACTTACTTACATAAAAAATAGGTTGTGGTTAGAATATAAAAAAAAATCCGTTGTTGAACAAGTCAATAAGAGTGGCTGAAACTAGAACGTGTCGTGTCGATATGCTGTAGGTATGTAGTAAACAAATTATGTATGTAGAGATAAAAAAAAATGAGATTGACCTGTTTTCTATAGCAAAACAACACCAGATCAAACGTATTATTACGAAGACCAAATAGCAGACATACGTAGAAGATGCCTATACCCAATATTCACGAGATACGAAAGAATAAACCGGGGCAAGTTCGACGTCTGATGACACGAATTCAACGTCGGTAATATGTTTATGTTACTTTCAGTTTGGGTCAATAATATTCAAGTACTTTGATAGAAACCGGAATGATTGTGTTATATAAGCGTTACCTATTACAACTCATCATAATAATTATCAATCGATGGATTCCGGAGATGATAATCACTTATCAATAATGTTTCACATTTTTATGAAACCTTTGATTATTACGAGGTGTTCTGCTTTAGATGTCATTACAGGTTTATAAATAAAGCATTTCAAATCCCTCTCCACGAAGATTTATGCGATAATAGTGTGTGGTCGAAGATCAACTATTTTCAATACTGATTTTTGTAATGTGGAGTAGGTATCTAGAATAGAAATCGATCATTGGAACAGTGATGAATTTATCAATTTAGCAATCGTCTTGACACAACAGGATTGGGAAGGATCGAAACAACTAGAAACTTATTTTGTAAGGATTTATATACTCATAAAAGAACTGTATATACGTCATTCATCACTGAGCAAGGCATTAAGAAAAATGACAAAGGCGTCATTTAATAACCGATAGTTCTTAGGCTGGGTTGTTTCAGCAAAAGTATAAGTAAATAGTATAGTATAAATACTTTGATTTCATAAAATTGTCCAAAATTGCGTGGTTAAAGGGCATTAGTTTATGAAATCAAAGTATTTTAACTATACTTTTACTTTAATCTTTGCTCGAGAAACACAGCCTTATTAGTGGAACTCTTTTATCTTCTTAAAAAAACTTGTTGAGTTATTTTTATGTATTAATAAGTGATTTTACCATGGTGCTAGCCTATTTATATTGCTGTGGCTTTCAAAATGTGACTAGATAAAAAAATGGTGCATTCGATGATATTTTCTATAATTTTGTAAACCAAATTTCTTTCAATAAGAGTTTCTTATTATTTTGAATTGATTATTAGGTATTCATGTTTCAACTTTCACGGCCATTATGACTGTGTTATGTATGCTATCACTAATTAATGTACCATCCGAAATGTATGTAATCGTAATTTTTACTTTTAATTAATTTCTTTTAATTATTGTTGTTTTCTTCGTAGCCAGTAGAGCGTGGAAAATATTATTTTGGTTTGATACTATACGAGTAGCCATTAACATGTTGTTTTTTTATGTCGTTTTCAATTCATAAAACGTAACAATGTTACGGTCAAGAGTTGCTTATTAAATATTATGCATTTCTATGTAATCTAGAAAGAATACAATTCATATAATAACTTATTCTTCTTTTCTCTGACTCCGCCCTAACAGAATATTATGTGCAATATACGCCGATGGGATCAACTCTGCCTTTTTAAAAATTATAATAACCTATGTTTGTGTTAATTATTTCGTATTTTGTTCTTTTGGTGCGTACATTTTTTTTATCTCACACTGATAAAAAATCGAAATACCTTTCACTTCTGTCCTGTGATTTATTTTTAATGTAGCCACCTCAATCTACTGATACAAATACATATTTGCTTTTATCAGCATAATCATTTAATTCTTTCAATGTGCTCGAACCAATATTTACTTTCAATTTGAATAAATTTTTCTTAAGTATCTTGTTCCGTTCTCCATTCTGCTCCAAGTGCCTCAATTCTCTTAAGAGTAGGTAAAGGACTGCGGTTAGATTAGGATTCTATAGGTCTAAGGATTTTTATTTAAAATTAGATCAATTCTATTTATCTTCTACAGCATCAAACAATTTTATTAGTAAATTATCATCTTTTGAAACATTGTTAACTTTTTCGACATGTGTGTGATAAAAATACATGTAGGTAAGTATATATTTCTCTACCATGTTTCTTTGAGTACTATAATAGTTCTTGAAGGATAGTTAAAGAGGTTGGGGATATTATTTTCCTTCAAATCTTACCTACTATAGGTACCATATATATTATTGCATAACGTTGAGTATTTTTTTCAAATCACATTGCATTTAATTAAGTAAGATGTATAATCTGTATTTATACAAGTATATAATATTATTATGTATATTCATGATCTTTATTCATGCTGTGTGTAGTGTTTTTTACGGAATCAGAGCATATCAGAACGATTAACTATTATGTGGGTACCTACCAACTGAATTATTCGTTCCCAATAAATCAAACTGAATCTACATTAATAACAAGTACCTACCCATCATTTATGTGTATAATCATATTATTTAGGTATTCCCCTGATTTTGAGGAAAATCTAGACTTCGTTAGTGATATAACAAAAATGATACTCGAATGTCCTAATTTTGAAAACTTCTTTGTGTGTTAGCCCAACTGTGAGCAACTGTATGTGTAGGTACAGTATGTATGTATAAATATATATCGTTTTTATTGTAGTTTTATTTATTGGCTTAAGTTTAATGTCGGATATTTATTTCTGTTGAAAGACTTTAATCATAAAAATACCGGACAGAGATAGTTGTTATGACAGCATTGATTGGTCGACATTTTGATAAATCTGTCGAGAAATATTAAATTATGATTTTTGTGTTTGAAAACATGATCTTGTATAAAAGAGTCTATGAATGTCTTATATTTTTTTGTGTTTTTTTTTCAAGTTCCTTATAATGAACTATTTCAAATTTATCTGTACAAACTAAAACAATTTATAATATAAACATATTATATATGTTAAATTGCTTAGTTATAATAATGTAATTTTTGGTATTTGTAATAAAAAAAATAAATCAAATGGTAGATGCTGGATTCGGAATATAATGAAAAAAGGGTTTTAAAAATATAAGAACATATGTATTTAATTTTGGCATTTGCACAAAACATAGTGAGTAAATAATTGAATTTGATATAAAATGTGTGGTTCTGTAAAAAGTAAATTCTTCTTTATTTTCAAAAATAATTATATTTTGTGGAGCCAAAAACTATTTGGAAAAACCTTAATTTTGATATAAAGTAATGTATTCATTTTGACTCAGTTTTTGGCAGATAATTTACAATTAAATACTTAGAAACAAGAAGTTTATTGGCCCTAAATGATCCAACATAAAATCGCTGTTGAATAAAATATAGATCTTTTTAATATAATAATTAATCCAGAGATCCGATTGATTATATTCAAGTGTTAAGCCGGGAACTTTCAAAGTGCCTGTGATATTATTACGGCAGACTTTGAATTATAATGTACATAGCAACATGCTCCTTGGAAAGAACGAATAACCATTAAGCTAGCGATGAATATTACGAAACTTCGTCTTTTGTAAAAGTTGATAAAGAAAATAACGACTCTTGTGGCGTTCAAGGTGAAGCAGTTAAGCAACAAGTGAATGATCTGTTGCAAGTTCAAGAAACTGTTACGAAAAGTACCAACATCCGCCACAATCTACGATCACCATCAACACCAACACTCATATTTACCTACCTGTCTACATCTTTCACACTCATACTTACTTACTTATCAACAGTGTATACAGGGAATGGGTGTGATGTTACTACATTTAACAGTGACATAATAGCCAGATCTAATTAAATATATTAACCAAAAAATACATATTTATGTCATTCAATTTTAACTATGTAGGTATAGTTTACTTAAAGTTCCATATAAATGTAATCGAGTTCTCAAATTATTATGTACAGACAAAATCTCAGGCAAAAAAGCTAAAATGGAAATTGTGCAAAATTTCCATTTAGCAATAAATTAGTCATTTGCGTTAGTTGCAAGAATCTTCAGAAGCAGTGTTATAATAATACATATATACAAAGCAGTTTCAGTTCACATCTATCGAGGTCTAACAGTCTGGATTCTTACCTACCTTCTATATAAGATGTTTGAATATATTTAAGACCCATCTTTCAAAGCACCAACTTCAATGTTTCAGGAACTAAATTTTTCTTCATACTTAAAAGCTATTTTTGTGGTACATTTTATGTGATAAAATTTAAATTAAAAATTTCTCTGTTGCCGGTATATGAAAAATTCCTCTACTCAATTCAATTTCTTGATTTTCCATTTTTAATCACAAAATAGTGACTCCGAGAAAGTTAAATATGTTTAAAACTGAATAAAATGATATAATAGATTGGTTATCAAATTCTATGATCAAAAGTCGCATGTTACAGCGTTTCAGAATTCATGGATGGATGATTTTATCTAGCAGTGGATTTTGTTAGACTTGCATATATTATGATGATAATAATTATAGTAAAATGTTCTACGTTAGTTATATTTAGAGCAAATGTTTGTATCTCGTATAGCCCCAGGAGAATTGATCTACAATAAACATGTTATAGAATAACTTCAAAATATGTACGTGGTAGACAGTTTCAAAGTTTACATTAGTATTGTGTCGATAGATTATACAAGTAAAAGTTGTAGATGTGTTCAGAGCATATCA
Source organism: Molanna angustata (assembly GCA_963576475.1). Lineage (NCBI taxonomy): Eukaryota > Metazoa > Arthropoda > Insecta > Trichoptera > Molannidae > Molanna > Molanna angustata. The sequence goes on along the minus strand of OY754970.1, from coordinate 7,076,395 downwards.
CAGCTTCCGCTCTACTTTTTGGCCATTTTTTGTTCGAGGTGAAACTTGTTTACTAATATTTTTTTCGCATTCAATCTTCAATCGAATTCGCCAGCTATTTCTTCTCGGTCTGTGATCAAAAATAATAATAATATAATGATTATAATCGATGCTGTATCGAGCTGCTTGTAGGTCAGGCCATTGTCGGTTGTTGTCTTGTTCTTACGTCATAGACATGGAAGCAGAGAAATGTAAACAGACAAAAAAATATTCGTGTCACTTTTCTGCTTTCGTTTACTATTGCAAGATTAACTATTGGTATAGTTTTAGGGAATGGAATTCGCGGTTACGTATTAATTATACTTAAATGATTTATGATTCTGGCAAGATTTAGTGTCCGACCGGAGGTCAGATTTTGGCCGAAGCCGAAGCAGATTGTTCGGCCTTAGCCGTAACCTTCGGCCGAAGCCGAAGCCGAAGGTTTGATTTCACTAAAAAAATCGATTAAAATAATAAATAGATGGTTAGATATCTAACTAGTTACTACTGAGCCAAGGGTCCTAGGTCGTTTGATTTTACAAAAAAAAATCGATTAAAATAATGAATAATCGGCTTTCATGACTCAGTTGGTATGATATCTGACTACTGAGCCAAGGATCCTGGGTTCGATTCCCAGTGGAGAGACAGTTTTTATTTGTGTTTTCAGTCTGGATCTATGACGTTTTAACTGTTTTTAGCGGCTGACAAAAAGTTTCGGCTTCGGCTGAAAATTCGGGTTATTTTTGGCCAAAGCTGAAGCCGAAGCCAAAGGTGTTTTTTTTGGCCGAAGGTGGCCGAAGCCGAAGCTTCGGTCGGACACTAAAGATTTTATACCAACACTAAAATGTATCATTTATATTCTGATAAAATTTTACTTTACGAATTTCATATACCTATTTATTTTCGTTGCAATATATCTAGTATACAATAATATAACTATTCCGTTTGTAATAAACAATCGAATTTATTTTATTTTTTTATTTGTGACGCAATTAAATATAAAATGATTTGAATACGTATTTTTAAAATATGTCACCAGAACAGTGGGTATTTAAAATAATAAAGTGAACACATTGAGATGGTTTGGCCACATGGGTTGAAAGAACTCCTGACGAAGAAAATATATATTGCAGATGGGCCGGCCAAGGAAGGGACGACACGTCCATGTGAACGGTATTTTGAAAGGCGGAAATGTTCGAGGTGTGAACAACGACGAACATGAATAAGACGATGTATGAATGTCGACGAGGCGATGAATGTGTGTCAAGATAGAAATAAGTGCGTTCGGTTCTCTCTGCCTACCCAGTGAGACACATGGCTTGATGGTATGTATGTATGGTTGTATTAATTGAAGTTGGTGGCTCATCATAATAGCTGTGTATGTAAGTATTTCTATAAAATGTATTGTTCCCCTCTGTGTCTCATGGTGAAGGCAAACTGTATATCCAACCAAGTTCCCCACTGGGGTCCTTGATATTGCGAGCTAAAGATTTCTTACAATCAATATCTCCACTGTTGTAAAATCTCGCTGTTACATATTATTATGTATTGTATAGTATATAATTTATTTAGATGTAAAAAAAATACAATTTCTTACATCTAGTATAAACAAAAATAAAAACAAACAATAAAAATAAACAAATCAACATCGGATGACTAAATGAACACACAAAAAAGACACGTACCTATCAATAACAATAAAACACAAAGTAAAAAAAGGAAAACACACTACCACAATAGAAGACATGAAAAAAAAACAATAATATAGTATCAAAACAAGCAAAACAGATATTATAGTCTTAGAACATAATATATAAACAATAGAAACACACGATTTTTAAAAAAACTTTTGTTTTATGTATTCAGCACCTAAGCGACGAAAAGCGGCAAGACTAGACGCCTCCTTTACACATTCAGGCAAATCATTATAAAGTTGTAAGCCTTTGTAGTACACACTATTTTGTGTACCTGCTAGGTTTGTCTGCGGCAGTCTAAAGTCCCGCCTACTTCTCGTCGGGTATGCGTGAACTTCAAAATTGTACATAATATTTTTTTGTAAATAGGGTGGTAAAAGTCTATTTTTTAGTTTGTAAATAAAAATTAGCACATTCAGAATTATTTTTTGTTTCACTGTCAACTGCTGTTTCAACTGCTCAAGCATATATTTACATAATACGGGTAAATCTATTGCATTTTAATATTGTCCTCATTGCTCTGTTTTGTATTATCTGTAGTTTTTTATTTTCACCTACATTGTTCATAAATAATACACTTGAGCAGTAGTTAATTTGCGGAATAACAATGCTATTATACACTAATTGAGATGTTTTTAAATCAAGTTTATTTCTTATCCTTCCTAGAAATCCCACCTTCTTCGCGATTAGGTAAAAATATTTTTTTAATGTACAATTAAGCCAAATGAAACATATCATAACATAGATGGGTAGTGACAGCGGTTAGCGTGCTGGGTTAGTAATCCAGTGGTCGCGAGTTCGAATCCTACCGCGATCGATTTCGTTCACCTATAGTGCAAGCATTTATGCTTAGTTTAGAGAATATATGAGGATGTGTATGTACTTGTTACAAGGACATATTCTTTCTTTTTAAAAAAATAATGTGATAACAGAGATACAAATCTTATAAAAACTAAAATCAAAGCATACGAAATTCTTTATATTAATTAAATATTTTTATATTTCACTGAGTTGTTTGATTGTTTAAACATTTGATTACATAAAAATTATCCTTGACTTGCACACTGTCTATAACTATGGGGTCTCTCACTATTTTTAAAACGAAAATGAAAAATAAATATGATTGATCGCTGATTCCAATGATGGTGTGGTGACGCATATGTTTTCAATTTCGCTAATAATTGTCCTGAATACCAAGAAAACGATTGAATATTAGTGACCATGTAAGATGATGGCCAGTAATCACAGTATCAAATTGTTGATCGTCAAAACATTATTTAATGTGTCTTTTCCGTACGTCATAATTCGCATTCAAATGGCTGAGTCGAAGAATAATTATTGCGCATTGATCTATCGGCTATCCGAATCATAATATTTTGGGCACATAATAATATTTTATTAGTTTAGCCTACATAAGTGAAAAGGTGTCAATGTATTGTATAATATACATACACGAGTCTACCATTTACCTCCTTCCCTTTCGCAGCAATTCTACGCCTACAAGTTATCTTGGCATTCAGAGTGTGCTTTAAAAATTCTTGACTATTAACTACCTGTTGCCAAAACTACACTAACACAACCTCACATTCAAGTGAGCTGTGATGAACGCCAGCCATTATACGACGCTATACACTAATACAGCCTCGTTTAGTTTCGTAAGACGGAATTTTCTCACTAATACAACCGCCTGCGGTTTATAAGCTCCATTTCCGAAAAGCTTCGGCCATGGTCGTCCAATGGTCTTGCCTTATGGGGTAAACGACATCACCTGACCTCGCGAATTTTAGAGCTCAACACCATAAATACGCGTCTGAAATCCCCAATACAATTCCGTGTGCGAGACTCGAAGTAAAAAGATCCGAACCAATTAAGACGGTCTCGTTTGTTGACGATGAAACTGGTGTGGTTCTTCTGCACAGTTTTATAGCGCTGAAGAACTGTTATGCTTTGAATGATGATTCGTGTGTGATCGATCGAATAACACTCCTAGGCGATGCGATGTTTGTCGGACAAAACCGATGATAAACGAGTGATAAGTAGGTAATGTTGGTAACTTAATTTCATATTCATTATTTACATGCCAAACAATAGTATTGTTAAATTAATTATTGTGTAATGAAGATTACTTATTTAGTTATTGTACAACGAATAAAAAACATGCTTTAAATTATAGCTTTATTACTTAGTATAAGTATAGGTACTATTACGTTAATTTTATAATAAATTGTACTACATAAATTCCACCCAGTGATGGTTTTATGATTTTATTCAAAACATCATTCATGAGATAAAGCCAGATTTAAATTAATATTTTTAACCCTTATGTAGGTACATATTTTATTGACCAGTCATACATTGTTCATTATTCTTTCGTTGTGATTAAGTATTTTTCTGAGAAATGTGTTATGCAATTGCTTAAGTGACATCAAATAAAAATTACAACTAATTGATGTCTATAGCTCACTTGTTATTTTTTAATGAATTTATCCCCTGATGGGAATCGAGCTTTGAACGCCGCGCCGCCGCATATTTCAATCATTCATTGATTCTTTTTCATACGACCACCGTAGAGCATCAATTTACTGAACTGGACTTAATATTTAACATCATTATAGGTAAATTCATGTATGTAGGTACTACAACAATAATCTAAAGAAAATAAATGTTAGAGTATGTACTAAAATGGTTACGTAATTTGATAATGACCAACCAAAAAGAGCACGGAAGAAAAAGATAAACAAAGAAAATAAAAAAAAAAACATCACAATAAAATCAACACCATAAATACGCGACTGAAATCCCCAATACGATTCCGTGTGCGGGACTCGAAGTAAAAAGATCCGAACCAAATAAGACGGTCTCGTTTGTTGACGATGAAACTGGTGTGGTTCTTCTGCACAGTTTTCAAAAAATCCTATTTTTTTTATAAATTTTGTGCTGTCTTGATTTGATTTGAGGCGCGACTGAATAAAGATATGACTGACGGATCATATCTATGCTCTGTCAGTTCAGTATTCCCAAGAAATACTATTTCAGATTATTTGTGCAATTAACAAATAAAAATTACAAGATACCTACATTTACAATATTACGTATATGCATATCATGATGACTTGAATTCAATTTTTTTTCTTAATCAGTGTACAATAGTTAAGTTTATATTGTTTAGATACTTTTTAAAAATGTAAATAGTTAGTCCTGTGAAATATAATAATATGTACACTGCTAGCCCTAGAACAGGTATACCTAGTTGGGCAGCAGTTATCTATTTTTAATGAAGATTATTTATTTGGTGTGAAAAAAAATAAATAAATAAATAAAATAAAAAATAATTCATGCTAATAAAATGATTAAAATAGAGGATAAGGAGAGTAAATATTGGAATTACATATGTGTTAAAAGATAAGTTTGATATTCTGAGTGATGTTCATTGCTTCTTCTACTAGGTAAATTACTTTCAAAGTATAGCGGGTTTGTTAAAGGAATAGCTAACGTTATTTTCAAACTATTTATTACCGATAACTTTTAGTTTCAAACGGGATATTTTACGTTTGTTTTGTTAATTATCCTTTTCAATATTTTTCATCTCTTTTCTGTTTATATAGGTAATGACAATGTGTAACGTTTTGCTCAGAATAGAATTAGTGATAGAGTCTCCGCTGTAAATCATACAGTTTCCATTGTTATTTATAGACCGGCTATAAAAACGTTTTCAGGCACACTGCCATCAGCACGTCAATATTTTTTTTTTCGTTTTCATGTTGGCAACATCTCGAAACTTCCCAAACGAAATTTACTTTCGGACGCCCGACCTTGACCGAATGGAAGGAAGTGTTGTACGGCCACAGCTATCAAAATACTCCATAATATATTATAATATTTTATTGCCGTCATTGTGTATAATATAGATCACTTTTTAAACACTATTGTACTATATAGCATGTCGTTAAACCATTAAGTTTTATCGCTTTATTGTCGGCACTTTCGCCAAAACGCTGTTCAAAATTTTGAAACTATGACAGAACAAACGGTATGTTTTAAAATTAAAATTTTGCACATTATTTTAAGAGTTACAAATAAAGCACTATTTAATGGTTCATGATCATGATTATCCCAAGGGCAGTAGCGAATTGCTTATAGAAGCCGAGAATCTTGGCTTGCCTATGAATATGTTAGGAAATTCAACCCCTGATATTTTGAAACCATACAACAATAAGATTAAAAAGTGAACCGTATATAGATACGACGCTTGACAGGGCTAAAAATGTAAATATTATTTTGGTATGTGATTTTAAAATATTTTCATGGCCACTCAAATGAACAGCGATGCTAAATAACATTAAATTTTCAACATTTCCCAATTTTCTTTCAGGGTTTGCCTAGTCCGAATGTTCTAGGCACGCCCCTGCCCAAGGGCACTGATTGTTTAAATTATGTGTTATATTTTTTTAGTGAAGGTGATTTGAGTGTCACGAATATCTATATTACATTTTATAAAGTTGGCTTTTAATAATTTAATATTGCTTCTCGGGCAACTAACAGGTGCCTACTATGTCAAATATTAATTTAACACGCACCCAATAACAAGTTGCCACATTCTGGAGACTTAATCGTCTCTGGATCTGTGAGAATCGTCTCACAGATCCAGACTGAAAACACAATTAAAAATTGTGTCTCCACCGGGAATCGAACCCGGTACCTTTGGCTCAGCAGTCAGATATCTAACCAACTGAGCCACGAAGGCCGACAAATTTTGCTTTGTTCTTATCTATAGTACCTACATACCTACATATAGTCGATCTTTAACATCTTTTCCTCAGATCCCTCAAAAGATACGTTTATTAAAAATGTTTATTTTTACAACTTTATACTATCGACTAAGTTTTTCGAAATTTTAATTTGTTAAATATTTTCCTTTTATTTTTTTATTTTTATTTATTTTATTTTACATTACTTCTCGGGCAACTAACAGGTAGATACTATGTCAAATATTAATTTAAAACGCACCCAAAAACAAGTTGCCACATTTTTGGAGACTGACGATATTAATCGTCTCACAGAGCCAGACTCAAAACACAATTAAAAACTGTGTCCCCACCGGGAATCGAACCCGAGACCTCTGGATCATCAGGTACCTAACCAACCTAACCAACTGAGCCTCGAAGGCCGATATTGTAAATAATAAAACAAAACTTTTTCATTTTAAAAAATATTTTTTAGTTAATTCTTTTATGAAGGATCGCTTTATCAGAAATATAAAATACTTACTTAAATATGTTAAAAATCAAATCCTGAATATGTATTTTTTATTGAAAGGGATTTTTTGGGTCAGTTTTGTGTGTTACTCGATACCTGCGGGATACCGAGGTGTTTCTAAAAGAAATCAAAGCTTCAACCAAAAAAAAATATATATTTATTCAACGCATTAGGTAACATTATTCGAATTTTAGATACCTTTTTAATTTTTGGCCAGTGTCATATTCGACCACCTTTAGTGGAAAAAAAAACACAATCGGATCTAAGCACATCTAGTTCCTGTTTTCAATTGATTTTTTTTGTGGTTTCACTTTTTAATTTTTTGTAAAAAAATATCGAATTACAACATGGTGGGTACCTACTTACCCTCAAGGGGGAGGTTTTTATTATTTATGTGCGAATGGACGGTAGTTTTTTTAAGTTATCTTGTTATTTCCGACCTACTTTTTTGTAAACAAGAGGGTATAACTTTATTATAGTTACCTACAGAAAAATGTGTCCAATTCATGTTTATTCATAGAGTAAAAAATATTACATAAAATATAACATTTTGGTTGGTTGGAACTAATTGCCTAATCAAAAACAAAAACTTACATTTCTGAATTTATGTATTCCCGATGATTATGCATCCTTAAACTATTTCCAGTTTGATTTATTTGATTAAATTGAACAATTTTTACAGCATTATACACTTTTTGGATAAAAATTAGGAATACCTATTCTTTATTAATTACTTTCGACAATAACATTTTAACACGAATAAAACTTTGAAAGATTGTCGTCGTTTTTTTTATTTTCATGCTTTTAAATTATGATAAGCTTTACATCTCATTGTTTGTAATTTATTATGACATTATAAATTATCGCTTGTTTATGTAACAAACTAAATTTATTATTAGAAACTTGACACTATAATTTACTAGAATTATTAATTATTTATCATCTATACGAGATGCTTTTAATAATGGGGACCTGTTAACATTTCGATGCGATAAATTTTCTATTTGATTGCATGTCTAATAATTTTTAAACACCCATATTTGTGCAGCTGTTATATTATTTCTCTCCACGTGGTTCCATACATACCTACTTACATTATGTAAAGATACCTGTATATTTATTAAGGTTAAACGGAAAAAAGTTTACATAACTATGTAAGGTTATAAAATGATAATAATCGTTCATTCAACGAGATGCTACGATGAGAAGAACCGTCAAAATATTTTTGAATTATGATTAAGTAATTATTATTGAATTCGCCTTTATTACCTACTATAGTAGCGGACTCCTAAGTTAAGTAGACTTAAGAGGGTGATTGCTGCCAACGTACCTATTTTTTCAATTTGATATACCATCATTATTACTAAACGAATCATTTTGAAAAAATAAACTAGTTAGTTTGGATATTAATAAAGAGAAATATACCTTAACTTTTTGATTATGTTCTGTATATATTCTTGTAGGAAAATAATAAGCATACCCCGATTTTAGACATTTATCTTAAATTTCTAAAAAAAAATATAGAGTGTAGAGCAATATTTTTTTTATAAATTAAAGAAGAACAAAATATCTGGAAAAATATGATATGACGTTGCATTAACGCATCAGTTTAAGTAAATAAACCAAGAAAACTTTTATTACGCAATGGCGCTGAATGGAAAATAAATGTTTTTTAGGTTTATTTACTAAACCTGAAGCATTAATGCAACGTCACATCATCTTTTTCTAGATATTTTTGTCTTCTTTAATTTAAAAAAAAAATATATTACTCTACGCCTTATAGTTTATTAAAAATTTATGATAAACGTTGAAAATCGGGGAATGCCATTATTTTTCTACAAGAATTTATACAGAACATTATCAAAAAGTTAAGGTGTATTTTTATTTATTAATATCCAAACTATCTAAATTATTTTTTTCAAAACGATTTGATAAGAAATAATGATGGTATATCAAATTGAAAAATAGGTACGTTGGCAGCAGTCCCCAGTCCCCCCCTTAAGAATGACATGTACATAATATAATGAAACGATATATTTTATTTTTTATCTGGGCCACTGAGATTTTGATATGTAAAATGATAATTTAACATGTACCCGCAACAATAACTTATGCATTTTGGAGTCAAATACGTAAATATATACTTTTGTTTAATGCTTTGAATGATCTAGCACTGAATTACATACAAGAACTATGTCAAAGAAAAGAACTCTCTGGGAGGCACCTCATACTTAGGTCGTCTGGATCACAGAGTACCAACTCCTTGAAGGAGGCGGACAGAGCCAACAAAGCGGCATACTATGATCGATGCTTTAGTGTTAGTGGTCCATTAAAGTGGAATAAACTACCTCCTGATGTCCGCGGTGCTCAAAGCAAAGACACCTTCTCTAAAAAACTAAAAAGAACTTTATTTCGCAGAGCATTACAGAATTGAGTTACCAGCGCCCTTGGAATGATTTTGAATCATTAAACGGCGCTATATAAATTACTTATTATTATTTTCAAAATTTGTTTCCAGAGATCTTGGTCACTTTTCTGATTCCCTATATATTATGGATCTGAAGTCGTCGACAATCTGCAAGTGTGAATCTCGACTTGCACTTGCTGATTGTTATTTTTGCACCATGGTGCCGAGATTGAAAATTTAGAGGGCTCCATGAGATACTCTTCGTGCCATGCATTGTTTTTTGTTGTTCATTCTAGCGTTCTGCGAAGGGGCCGTTGACAGTCCCCATATGCGGAGCGGGTGGTGATAGAAGTAGCAATTTCTTTTAAAAATGTCGTTTTTAAAGCTTATTGTGACTAAACTTCCTAGGTAAAGATCTCAGGAAAAAATATATACCACGATAGTATATTGTATAGTAATTATAATTATCTCAATTTAGAACTGTGCCTAAAAGTCCTACAATTTACAAAGAAAAAAGTAGGCCCTACCTAATTACAGGGCCTACGACCTTTCATCGTTGTTAATTTATTTATACCCAAAAAAGTATAAAGAGAAAGTATAGTCTGTATTCGAGTTTTAATGTTTTTTTATTATTGTTTTATTTAGAAATACTACAGCTGTTTACAATTATTAATATACAGTAAATAATTTTCTTATTTATATCGCCAATTACAGTATTTCATAGTTATTTTAATGTACATCTGCGCATATAGATATCTAGTATCTATTTACATTTTTTTTCGGTGCGTACAACATAGTTTTGACAACATAGACGAAAACAAATGTGTACCTATTTTTTTACATACAAAACATTAAAAAGTAGATATGTTTCAGTAAAAAAGAATAACAAAAAAAAAATTTGAAAATGATGGACATGGCTCAACAAATATTGAGAAACACTGGTCTGACCAAAGGTTCTTAGTGTTCCTATTACACTTGACCTTCTACCGAATATTGCACCACATCCAATTATAATACACGTGGAAAAAAAGAAAGTTTCTTCTTTCTCGGCATATCTGTCCCTGTCCAACGTTCGGAGCTGTCGTGTTTGTTCGGCTGTCTCCGTCTCTCTCACATACTCCCACGTGGTAATTAGTCATTATTCGTAATAATATTATTCAACACGTGTAACACCTAAATTTTTATTTACTGGCAATGTATTCAAAACATGTCTATTGTTATACTAAAATATATATTCTTAGTAGGTTTTAGTATTCACAAGATGTCGTAATGTTAATTTGAGGTTAATAGTGTACTTTTGAAAATTAAATTGACTACTTACATATCACGGCATATTCCACAATGTTGGGTTACTAGCGACAAGTGTGTGGATGTGCATTATCTTAAAAAAGGAAGCGCAACACATAATATGTGTTTTTACGTAGTCTCAACTAAAATGCACTATATTCAGAATGGGTTGTGAAACTCATTGCTGAACTATGTGTTGTTTAGGTCTAGTCTCACCTAAAAATGCACTACATTCAGAATGGGTTGTGAACCTCATTGCTGAACTATGTGTTGTTTACATCTCGTCTAATATAAAATGCACTACATTCAGAATGGGTTGTGAAGAACCTCATTGCTGAACTATGTGTTGTTTATGTCTAGTCTCACCTAAAAATGCACTAAATTCAGAATGGGTTGTGAACCTCGTTGCTGAACTATGTGATGTTAACGTCTAGTCTCATATAAAAATGCACTACATTCAGAATGGGTTGTGAACCTCATTGCTGAACTATGTGAGATATTCTTATGCCTCTTGTATTTTCGATATACGTTCTTACGGGACACCCGAAAACGATGATAATAGAAAATAATGGAAGCACTATTCTATGCCGGTGACCCACAGCAACTAAATAACAGTTTAGACAATACTGATATTATTTTAGAATAAAAACATAGGTTTTTTTCATAACATGTGATAATGAAGTTTCACTAGTAATTATTGTCCATCGATAAACTGTATAAAGAAGTAATTTTACTTTAGTTTGAAGTTTTATCAAAATCATTAAGTTTATTTGATGATATAGCTCATTATGCTTTACCTCTATTTGATATAAGCAAAAAAACTTAACGACACTATTACAGTAATGAATGGGAAATTATTTTATTCTGATTGATTTTACAAAAATATATATTTATAAAATAATAATACGACTATTGTTTGTATTGTTGATCCACAATATTTAATATGGCTAACGTATAGATGTATAAAAAGAAAATATTGGGTCATGCGGATAAACATGTGACAAAGTTCGAAATATTGACACCAGTTTTGTGAATAAATTTGGAATTTTAAAAGGGTTTATGTGGGTGTATTATTATGTATCTGGGTGATTTCGTTTGTTGGAAATTCTCAGTTCTGAGTAAACAATATATTTTTGGCATACGGAAGTATGAATCTTTTATAGAAAACGTTAAATGATATGTAAAAATAATTTAAATCAAAACATGTTATCAATACACGAACTTTGAGTTTTCTTCAGCGTTATAAAATCAAATAATTACTAGGTACATAAAAAAATACAATGATACAAAAATATCGATTTAATAAGATTTATGATAAGATTTTTGAAATGGAATTCTGGTTTTTAAATTAATATAATTTCATTGTTTTTAAATAAATTTAGCTATGATATATTTAATCGACGGTATCATATTACTATTATGTACATTTTTAAAAATGTTGAAGTTACTGTTGAATTCTTATTATCTCGTATCACTATTAAACTCTGGCTGAAGCGTGTATTGAAATGAAAATATTACTTCACACAAAATATACATACTGCATTCCGGGTCAATCAATTGGCTTATGACATCTGTCAGTATATAAACTCAAAAGTGGTAGAGTGAATTATATGAGTTCATTAACATTGAGGTTTATTCATACAATTATAGAGAGGAGAGAGAGAGAGAGGTCTTGACATCTATTGGTTTTGGTGATAATAGTCGAGAGATGTCTCAATAATGATGATTTTTCCACTTCACTACCGAGGCATGAAGCAACATGGCCTTGCACATAACATCATGATGCATTCACCAGCACCGTCTTGCTTTGTGGATGATTGGAACAGTCATTTTACATCTTAATTTATCAGAGTGACACAAAGAAAACTCGATATTTTCGTTTGGCAAAACTTTAGGCAAAACGTACGTTAAGTACAAAACATCTGTATACCTACTAACTGAGAAAAAATATAGATTGAAAATCAGAATTTCTCACAGTAAATTAAGATTTTTTCTAAAATAATGATTTTTTAAATATTATTAAATAAATATAATTTTTCATTAATTTCTTGTAAATGCATGTGCATTTTATCAAGAAATAAAAAAAACGTAATAGATATACAATATTTTACAACAAACAGGTGTACAATATTTTTATTTACATTATTTACTAAAAATAATGAACCCCTGACAGTAAACTGCTGGTAAAAGGGGCCACGACAGTCAAAATAATATACGAATACAAAAAATAATTAGTAAAAAACAAATTTAACATATCTACAAAAATTGAAAAATGGAATTATGAGGCAATGAATAATTATTTTAATTTCTAGAATTAATTCCTTTGAATTCTGAAATTTTTCTGATAAATTTATACCTGAATGAAAATAGCCTCTATAGTTGTTATTCAAATTAATTTTAGAAAGTTTTTCACCTTGGTGTATCTTCATGGACGATGCACCCACACACCATCCAGCAGCGCTTTGAATATTATTATTATTTAGCAGTATACGAGACATGGTAGGGAGAGTGTATGGTTAGCCTTCACCTCTGAAGAAATCGAAGCTCGTGTTGTCTATTGTGCAATAGGAAAACAACCGACTCTCTCGAGAGTCAGAATCGCCACTAGAAGCTGTTTGCATTCTGATCTTCAAGAGCATACGCATAATGCCCTATAGAGAAATATGATGGTCGGAATGCGTCGAAAATTAATCAAAGAATTTCATCGTCTTTACGAAATGTCAGATACTTAAATTATATTACGAAGAATGAAAGCTGATTCAACAATATAAGTACATTATCGGTGTATTTCAAAAGACATTTATTATTGAAAATAAAATGTAAGTGATCAAATATACGTAAAAAATTATTTTACCATAATTATTTAAAAATAATTAAATATTTCCATGCTTGGAAATATAATCAATAACTAATCATTTATTCATTTATTATTTCTTGTACAATTTTTTTTTATTTACCCTGTGTCAAATTCATGTAAAATCAATAATATATTTAAAATTTGTATTATTTTAGTATCAAAATATTGCACGGGGACAATATTTTGATACTTAATCTCCATACATACATACGATCAAGCTGTTTACATATTCTGGGTAGGAAATCTGGGTATCGCCATCGAAAGTTGGATCTCATGTGTTACATGCAACTTGTATAAATAAATTGTTTAAATTCTTGTGTACTTGTATGCTTTATCGTTTTACTTTAAATTCCCAGTTATAACTTACTTATTGAAGTTATTAATATAGTCATACTTAGTTCATTTGTTGAAGTTATTAATATAGTCATACTCAGTTCATTTGTTGAAGTTATTAAAATAGTCATACCCAGTTCACTGTTTATTTAACTGATACGATATTGTAATTTTATCTATCGGTCTCCATCGGTATATATTAAATGTCGACACTTCTTTTTGGTATTGAACTAACAATAAGGATATTAAACCATGCTTAGTCAATAACACCCAGACTATTTAGGTAGATTGAAAAGGTTAAGTAGTTATGTTTAATAAGGGTGCCTCTAATATGACCGAACATACTTAACTTTACTTTACCCTTAGCGCTTTAATCCCGTTTCTATCGGGGTACGCTTTGACCATGATCCTGGAATTGGCGAGTCTGGTTATTACATTGAAGCGACTGCCATCTGACCTTCGTAACCCTTAGAAAGGGGAACCAGACAAATTGGATCATGGCTACACATAGCTAGTGATATAAATCCGCACATTTATATAAATGACCGAACATATATATTTTATATTTTTATTTTAATAAAATAAAATAAAATAAAAATAAATAAAATAAACATATTGGGCCTTACTTACTATTTATAATACGAGTTTAATCCAATGCTAAGTCAGTTTTGGCCATACAAAAAACTGGGTAAGTATCAGCTTAAACCTAAATTAGAAATAGTAAGTAAGGCCCACTATGTTTAATTAAAAAACATGTCAATACAAATCTCAGAGAAAACAAAATAACCTACTTTGAAATATGAAGATTTAGAATAAGGTAATTCTTTGTTTTCAATCTTTGTTTAATGTGCATTAAAAGCAAAAAAACATCTTTTATTTTCATACATGTAATATTTCGATGGTTATGGGAGATATTTTTATTGACAATCATTTTTTTAACATCTCAATAGAGACAGTGTTGGGATATTGTAGAAGAAACAGGAACTCGAGGCACCTACAGGGCTTACGAACTGTCATCGGCCGGTTTACGTGATCACTTTATGCGCTTGCGCAACGTTCACCAATAGTTGCGCAAGCGCATAAAGTGCCGATGACAGGTCGTAAGCCCTGTAGGTGCGTCGAGTTCCTGATTCTTCTAAAATATCCCAACTTCGTCTCTATTGAGATGTTGAAAAAATGTTTGTCAATAAAAATATAATTTGACTCCCGAAAGGGAAAAAAATCCAATGTTTGCGTATGTCAAATTAAAAAAAAGAATATTCGGTTATGGGAGATTTTAAAAAAATTGAATTTATCAGTTTGATTTAAATTTTATTTGAGCATGCATTATGACTTTACTTTTGTAATAAAAAAATAATAGAATTGCACCTTGATATTTTGTTTCGGTGTATCTAATATTCTAATTCTAACGTTGAAAAATCAATAGTTTGTCGTCAGAACGCAATATCATAGTAATAGATCAGACTATGATCTTCGCAATATTGAGTCGAAAATAAATATATAATGATATTTTGGTTGTTAATTCAAAAATAAATGACACATTACATGGAACATGGGTAGATTGGAATGTAATGTACGTCAAGGCGAGGGAGGGGACCTTGGATTCGGCAAGGTCTCGAATACAACATATTATGATACCTACTATAATATTAAATGATTCAAAATTTCGCCAAGGATGAGTCAAAATATATTAATCTCGTCATTATATTAAATTGTATCAATTTATCAACACATTTATCTGTATAGTAAAATTTTACAATAGTAAATAGTACGATTAGGCATTGATAACAATTATATTTTTTTATAGTTTCGTATAGTTATAATTATTGAATTTTTCTTATTTCTTTGAATAAAACATCTCAAGTTAGTATTATAACAAAAAATGATTTTGTTTATAGATTCCCCGATATGATAAAAAATAAAGCTATTGGTGCAAACGTTGCTTTACTCTTCTGTAGGTACTCTAACTATTCTTCCTCTATCTTTTTTTATATTTTTTCATTCTAAAGCTTATGATGAGTATTCTCAAATTGGAACCATCTGAAACCTTACATAAACAAACGAAAAAAGCGAAATTTTTGAAAATTCTCGGCTCACAAATACCCAAAGGATCTCTTCGTAATGTATATTATCGTAGTTATAAATTTGTAAAGCGACATTTATAAAAAATATTTCAATTGTATAGGTAATAATTCAATAACATTCAAGAGTTTCATGAACTTTAAAAAACTACAGGCTTCGTCCCTATTTACATTCCGTCTATACTCAAGTAAACAGTCGACAGAAGTATCATTTTTATCGTTTATCGCCATTTAACCTCAAACCGATCGTTTATCGTTCACAGGGCAGTGAAATAATCAGAGTTTATTGATACTAAGTAAACTGAGTGATGAAATTAAAAAGGCATTCACCCTTGATTACATCCAAATACTTACCACATATGTACATAACTCTTGCATGCATATTAAGTTGGATAAGAAATATATAATAATCCTACAAAGTTAACTATGTGACTTAATAATTGAGTAAGAATAATCATCGCGATATGCTTATTATGTATAGTACCTATATATGTAGTTTAATGAATGTCATATGTAGATAATATTTTGATAAGTAACACGAGAAATGATAAAAAGTCGTATCAAAGATAAAATATTGTGCATGTAAAATTCTAAACATTCTCAGATTTCTATATATGTAGGTACCTACCTACATACATACATCCACATTGACCTCTACTTTTAAAAATTGCCGAGTCAATATTTGAATTGTTATCCATACAACTGTTGATTTTTCAAGATAATTTATTTCTCTTAACAGATCGACAAAGTTTCAATCCAAGATGTGCGAGATTTGTATGGCCAGGTCTATATTTTTCATGTTTTTTTTCAACTTAGAAGTCAAAAAACACCAACTTAGTAGCATATATGTTCAATACATAGATTTACTCAGAATTCGGAGTAGAACATTAAGTGTGACTATGTGTGAGTTTGTGTGTCTCTTACACCTTTTGATATTTTTCATGTTTTTTTTCAACTTAGAAGTCAAAAAACACCAACTTAGAGGCTTCGTAGCATATATGTTCCATACATAGATTTACTCAGAATTCGAAGTAGAACATTTAGTGTGACTATGTGTGAGTTTGTGTGTCTCTTATAGCTTTTGATCCGCTTGATTCGCAGAGCCTAAAATTTCAGAAAGTATAGAAATTTTTAAGCCTGCAAAACTTTTATACTTAGAATTTCTTTATTTTTGTTAAAGGCAGGGGTTATCAACTTTTGATTTTATACCATCAAGTTGTTTTCATATTCTGGTTAGGAAGAAAGGACTGATCTCTCTATACTATCCTATCTTGACATACATACCTACTTACATGTTTTGTATAGAAAACAAAATATCTTAAAATATACAATAATTTATTTGGTACATAAGTATTCTTCAATTATACATACTATCATAAAATTAAAATATATAATTGAAAATTGAAATCTTTGATGAATTCTACATTATTCAAACATTTTTTTATTAAATTGATATTTTATGTGAACTTTGTTTTATTATCGAGAATCCACCCTGAAAGGTCTTGTTTTATACGAGCATATTGTATGATTATTTTATTTTATTATTTTGTGATGTTCATTTCAGTTATTTTTTTTATAAATAACACATCACACGTATAAAACAATACAGAAACATTTATTGATTATGGTTTGTGGTGTTGATTTAATTTATACCTTTCTATGAAACCGTTTCACTTAATCTATTTTTGTTTCAAACAACTCAATGTCGTTACATACCATGTTGGGATTTTATATTTATCTATAGTAAAAATGATATTTATAATATATAATAATTTCATTACAGATTATTTATGTGTATAATTATTTTAGGTAAAATATAATGAATGTCACAACGAGTGACATTATCACAGGGTCGATTGTGGCTTACTGATAACGCTTAAATCAATGCTTTTGTTCGTCATTTGTTTTATTTTCAAACTGAAATCACATGTTCACAGATTTTGTATTATTTATGTTGAAGCAAGGTTATAAATCGATAGCTATAATTATGAAAATTTACTACTTTTTTTTTGTTTGGTTTACTGGCAATTCACCCTAGAGAGAGTGCTTTATGCTTTGGTGAAAATATCATAATTTGGTTAAATTTATTGAAATTAAATGAATTAAATTTGGATGTGATTTGACTTTAAGAAGTTAAGTAAAAAAAGTTTGACAAATTCCTGGAACTTTGTAAAAAGTGAGCTATTGTGGTTTCTGAGATATATGGAAAAATAAAGTATGAATACAAAATTTGATGACCCCTGACTGAAACAAATATTCGAAAATCTGAGTATAAAAGTTTTGTAGGCCTAATCTTTTCTATACTTTGTGAATTTTTAGGCTCTTTGCGACCGATTTCGTTCAACTATAGTAAAAGCATTTATGCTTTGTTTAGGGAATGTATGTAGATGGATAATGTTATTGACACAACATATTCATTCCTCAAAAAACATGTTATTTTCTTAAAGGGTACTAAGAACAAAGTTAAGCTTCGATAGCCAGTCTTTTTTTGATTTTTTATCAAAAAAATAATTCAATAGCCTATCAAACAATTTTACGATTATTTGAAATAATTAGTTCATATGGCACTGCATTATTGTTGTACAGTGTAATTTAAATATTTGAAAGAATAATATAGGATACAAAAGACAAGTCAGAAATATTGTTTTTTAATTTTATTTGACAAACGAGGACGTATGTTTGCTAATTTTTTTCGCATCAATGTCTTGAATTTGTATAATCTTTTGTTTCTACTTGGATGACGTCACAATGATGTTTGTTTTGCATAAATGTACGAACGTGCTCAACTCAAAAAGCCTTGAAAGGTTGTTCACCTCACAGAATGTTTTTATCAAAACCCCAAATAGATACGGTATCATTATTATTTGTACTTACTTTATAATATATGTACTTAATACAGCTCTTACACTTGATATGTAAAAATCTGTACGTTTTTTTACGTATTGAAAAACCTTCATATTTATAACATAGTATACAGATTTTATGACTAATTTAATCAATAGACTAATATTATAAATACTATACTATCTAGCTGTGTGCTACACGTTAAAATCATTACTGAATTGACTAACAATTATTTATTTCATTTATTAGTTTTTTTTACAATAAAAGAAAAATTACATACCCAAAAGTTTATAAAAAGCTGGCACTTCTTCAGCCCTATGTCCTCCGCTGCTGGATATAGGCCTCTTCCATACCCTTCCATTTCTTTCTGTCGGTTGCTGCTTGCAGACAATTTTTACCCCCCACAACGGCTATGTCGTCGGACTATCTTTTTTGAGGTCTTCCGACGCCTCTCTTGTTTTTCCAAGGTGTCCATCTTAATATTTTAGGAATCCAACATGTTGGGTCTTGTCTTGCAATGTGGCCCATAATATTAAGTTGGCACATAATAGTCAATGGACATGGCAGAAGTCGCACGAAAGCAGAATAAATGCAGTTGAAATGAGATCGCTTAGAAGAATTTGTAACAGAACGATGTATGATAGAGTTCGGAATGAAGATACAAGGAAAGAATGTAAGATAAAGAAAAATGTAATTAACAGAATGAAAGTTAACACATTGAGATGGTTTGGCCACTTGGGGAGAATGAACGAAGAACGCCTGACGAAGAAAATATACAAAGCTGACAGGAACGGAATAAGAGGTCGCGGGCGCCCAAGAAAAGGATGGCACGACCATGTAAACGATATTTTGAAAGATGGAAATGTAAGAAGCATGAACAACAGACGAACATGTATAAGACGATGTATGAATGTTGATGAGGCGATGAATGTGTGTCAAGAGAGAAAAATGTGGCGTTCGGTTCTCTCTGCCTACCCCGTGAGGGACATGGCGTGATGGTATGTATGTATGTACATAATAGACAAAAAATGAACTTTGTTTTCTTCATTCTTTTGTTTTTATATATGATGTTACTTATACATATCAAAGTTAATTATATGGGTCGGTTTGCTATCTAGTAGACGCGGGTTGGAATCCTGCCGCGACAGAGTTCGTTCAGTTGCTTGGTTTAGTGAATGCATGAGGATATAAAACATATGTCATTGTTTCAAAGATGTATTCAACATTTAAAAATAATTAAAATTGACACTCAGTAAAGTTACCATAGTAAAAGGTTATTTTTTTGCAGGATAGATAAAATATTGGATTAAGTTTTCTCTACCTACCCCCTTAGGAAATCGTTTGTATGCCAGTGCATGATTATATCTCAACCATAAAACTACTTAAATATACTTTCTAAGCATTTTAGTAATGCATTTTGTAAGATGTGGAATTGTCAATGAAAAAAGTGTAGTTAAAAAAAGATATATTTTTCCAAGAAAAGGTTATTTAACTGTAAAATGTGTAGAAAGGTAGATATGTAATGTTCATAGGTAAAATTGTCAAACTGAAATTCATTATTTACTTACTAATGCAATTGAAAAATGCATTACTCGTTTAGTTTTGAGGTATTTCTAAAACTTCCTAGAAATACAAATTTATGAATGGATTTTTTTTAAAGAAATACTATCATTATTTTTATAAAATGACTTTTAACCCTTTTAAGTAAATACCAACCCAAATAATATAGGGTTGCCATTTTTTTCAGAATAATATTTTTTTATTGTAAAATACAATTAACATCATTTATACCTACATCCAGATACAATAAAATACAAACAAATAAAAATACAGAAAATTTCTTAAACCTAGATGCGAAAGTAAACTTCACTAGGTTAAGAACCTGTTCTGAAACAGTTTATGATTTTCATTTTTATGTGTGCCTGTCATTGTAAGTTTTGGTTAAGTAAATTTATTGATTAAAGTTTTGTCTGCAGTTTTTATCCATTTTTTAAATCTCTATATAATAAATCACATACAAATGTGAGACTGGATATCAAATACGTGTATTCAAGACGACCTTGTTTGATCTGGCGTCTTAAAGTTACATTGGATATAAAATACTGGTTCGATAGGAGAAAGTTCTTCAGTTTTTTCTATCTTCCCCACATGTTACTCTACGCGGTGGCATTTCTTTTCTTACCTTCCTTGCCTCTTCCCAGTTCTTCTGGGGTAGGACCTTCTGGTACGAATTCTCCACGTCTTTCTGTCCCGTGTCATCTCACTGGTGAGCCGGTCTTCTAAATGTTTGGCTTGTGGACGTCCTCTAGCCCTAGATGGTGTGGGAATGTTCAGGACCACCTTGACCACATGATCGTCTGCCATTCTATTTAAGTGCCCATACCATCGGAGTCTGGTTTCTTTAAGAATCTCTGGGATTGCCGCGACCCCAAAACTACCAAGAAATTAATCTTAATCCTGTCCATTTTAGTGACCCCCGCGGACCACCTTGTCCATGTATGTTCTTTAATTTAAATTTATAATATTATGATTTAAAATTTTACCAACCCTATCTGCATATAATTTCACCTATGTAGATTAAAGGATAAACTTTCCTTAAATTTATTATTTGCTTACCTAGATGTACCGAACGTTTTTATTTTTCATTCATAAATATGTCGATACCTGCTTAAAAGGATTTCATTCATTCTTTAAAATAAAACGGTAAATACCTAAGTGTATACCTGCTAAGTGTTTTATTTTTGACCGATAAACATTATTAAATATTAAAAATGAATTATGTTTTTGATAGAAAGTATTTAAATAAAAGTAGAACGTGCAATAAATCAAGAGTTTAAATAGTCAATTTTGAAAATCTTTTCCCCAGTACCCTCAAAAGATACGCATTTGAAATAAAGAACCCTTTGTTGTACATCTTTGTTCAATTGCGTGAATGTTTTAAAATATGAATTTGAAAAATTGGTTTTAATAAAATCCCCTTTTCATTTTAAATGTAAATTACTAAAAAACTTAAAGGTCTAGGAAGAAGATTTTTACTTAACTCAAAAGAGAAATTGAAATTCTACCGCCTGAGTTTTTTACTTTTTAGAATATCATTCTTGCTATTGAAAAAAAACTCTAAATATAACCTATTCTTCACCAAAAATATTGTATATCACAGATTTGGTGATATACAATATTTTTTTTACCTGCCTTTGTACACATGTACATAAATTATATAAATAAATAAATAAATATACAATATTTTTTCGTGTTTCATTACATTGGAAGGTAATTTAGTGTGCATATTTGTGTACATCCGTATGCCCAAGGTATACAAGGACCTTAAGTAATATCCACCAACTGTACTTAAGTGAGCTTAAAAAATAATTATTTATTTTCTCAAGTATGAAAAAAAACTACATATTTTGATATAAGCTGACTAATTTAATGCGTTTAAGTATTGTATGTATTGTAATTTGAAATATAAATAAAAAAAAATACATACAATTATGTATTATGCATGTAGAAATTAGGTTTATTTATATTTAAGGTCAATTTATACACATATATGATGTAAATATGAAATCGATTCACATAGTTTGGGATGTATAGTATGTCGAAACCTGCCTCGACCGATTTCGTTCACCTATATCACAAGCATTTATGCTTATTTTAGGGAACGTAGGAAGATGTATATTTACTTGTTTAACAAGGACATATTCATTTTTATTGTAACAAAAAAAACATCTATCCGTTGAAAAAAAAAATGTTAAAACATACGCATAAAAAAAGCATCACGGTGGAAAATGAACTGTTGAAACTCTTGTTTATTATATCACTTAAGGGACTTTGGCCTCTTGAGTCAGAGTTGAATTATCGTCATTTTTATTGTATCACAATTTTCACGGTCAATTAATGTCACTCCGGCACCTCAGAGGACCTTCAGTATAATATATAACAGACCTCGTGTATGGTGAGAGATAAAAACACAACGGGAGTATGATTGTAGTCGGTGTTTGACAGAACCACAACCGGAAGGAATTATTTGCGAATTGAAATTTATTATTTAATTTGCGCATCGTTTGGCCTCATCCATTGACACATAATATGGCGATAATTAATACAGTGAAGTGATGGTGCAGACATGATTTATTTATTTTGTAATAACATTTTTATTGGCATGTGCCATTGAATTGGCCATAGTGATAAATCCGATCCGTCTATCCTTCTCGAGAGATCTCATTTTTTAAATTAATTGGTGGCCGTTTTGTGTAAAATGAGAAATCGCACGGAAAAAAAGATCATGTTTTAATATCTAAATGAAATATTAAGATATTGTAAATAAGTTATTATTATATTATGTTTTTCTGAAGTGAATATACAAATATAGACATCTGTATTGCAAAGGAAACGTAAAATTTCAACGAAACAGTTTGTAAATCCGATAAAAAACGCATTATAGAATTATGTTATTTCTTTGGAACTTTCGAGAATAATATATATTGAAATATACTTTCATAAAAGAACCGACTTCAAAATAAATGTGTGTCAAGATAGAAAAAAATGTGGCGTTCGATTCTCTCTGCCTACCCCATGAGGGACGTGACGTGATGGTATGTATGCATGTTGTACCTTTAAAATTCGCCCATACCTACAATTATACGAAAATTGATGATTACTCATGATTCCCATCATCAAATCTTTAGCTTAGTTCCCCCGGAAAACGGAATTATCGAATTTGGACGTCGTGGTAAAGAATCATAATAAATTGCAGACGACTTGATAATGAATTGATAAGTTTGTTAATTGTGTCTCATGAGTTCCATCATCAGAACTCAATTAAATTTATATGTGTGATCACCTCTGAAAAACTCCCTTTCTATTAAAAAAGTAATTATTAAAATCGGATAATGTTGTAAAGAAATATTATCACTGAAGTGAAAATTGAGTTTGATGATTTTATCATAGATTTCATATTCAGATATTAACCAAATTGAAATGGAATCAATTGGTAGATACCCTCTCTCTAATAAGGATCATTTTAGATGGGTCGGTGGCAGAGCGGTTAGCGTCCTGGGTTAGTAATTCAGTGGTCGCGAGTTCGAATCCTGCCTCGACCGATTTTTTTTTTTTTTTAACATGTCTACGTAGGGGACGCCAGCTATTAGGATTTGGGTCCATTTTACTCTTCCGAAGAAGAGCACTACGTAGCGTCGGGAGGGGTTTGCAATCTAGAAAAGAGTTTATTAATTCGGATTTTAAAAAGACCCGGGTTGTACGAAGGTGGAAACACAGAATTCGGAAGATCGTTCCACAGTCACAGATTTCGTTCACCTATAGCACAAACATTTATTTGCTTATTTTAGGGAACGTAGGAAGATGTATATGTACTTGTTTAACAAGGACATATTCATTTTTTATAAAAAAAAAAAATATTAAAAATGAATCGTCGAAATCGGATAACTTGGTAAAAAGTTATCGCTGAACATATATAAAAAAAAAATTCACCTCCTCCGCATTTGGAAGTCTGTTAAAAGTTAATGGATTTGTGCATTTTTAACATAATTTATTTTGTATTATGGATTTGCTGAACCAACAGTTTACTATTTAAATTGAAAATGGGTAGGTATATACATGAATTAAGTTATAAACCTTTTAAAGGTTCTTTTAAAAAATTAAAGTAATGCAGTAATTTTATTCAACAATTTTCAACGTACCTTTCTTTATTATCATTGTAGGTATTGATAGTAAATTTAATTACACTTAATTATAGACAAACACTTTTTATTGTTTACAAAAAGTTTTTGTCAAATTCATTCATCAATTTGTTTAAATGCATTTTTCTCATTCAGTGAATGATTAAAATGAAAATTAACAAATTGCTACGAATAGTACCTAAAAGTGAATTTCAGAAATAAGATTGAATTGTGCAAACATTGTGTTCCGTTCAAAAGAATGATTCCTATAATCCAAAAGTCAACTTTACTTTCTACATTCAAATGACTCATCCATATTCTCGAAACGAATCAAAAAATATAGTTCCTCAATAATGTACTGCGTTAACTGAGGTCTAATCAATTGATATTAGGAAGTATGTAGATAGATTCGTATCTGATTCAATAACGACTCACGACATGGGTCAAATCGGTAAGTTAAGTTTAAGTTATTGACTCAACCAATATCGGGTATGACCGACCTCGACCGAATCGTTTTAAATATCTTTTTTATATATTGCCAATCGACACGTCTGAATCTAATACAGATACAAATTGTTATATTAGATTGAGTCGGTTGTTATTTGAATTCATGGTCTGCGGCTAACCGCCTACAAAGTGGTCGCATTAAATCCTTCGCAGTTCATCAACATAATAAATGAACTAACTGGGAGATTGTTGAACCGTGAACGTGTATGTGTTTGTATATCCTTGTAATTCCTTGTTTGAAACACACACGATGTTACAAAGCCACCATTATAATGTACATACATATGTTCGTGGCCAGGTACCTACATATAAGTGTGTATGATAATAATGAAAGTCAAGGAGTCAATGTCGGGTTGAAGAATTGCTTTTTATGATGTGTCAAAGCAACGGAGTTAAACATTATATAAAACCTTGTGTATAAAATTGTCAACTTATTCTGCTAACAAAAATTCAGACACCATTATAGGTACCTATATCTAAATAGAAATGAAATGAGAAATTGGCTAAATATTTATTATATTTTTTTTAATTACATACTCCCGAGTTTGTTTACAATTGATTGAATACAACCAATCTATGTATAGTTTATTTATAATCATAATTTATAAAGCGCCGTTTAGTGATACAAGATCACTCCAAGGGCGCTGTAGCTTATTTGTTGGCTCTACGAAACAAGGCAGTCTTGAGTAGTCTACCGAGAGTTTCAATGCTCTGAGCTATCATGACCATAGTAAGCCGCTTGATTGACTCTGTCCAATTCTTTTGAATATTTGGTACCTACTATGTGATCCAGATTATCTCAATATAAGCTGTCTTCCTTGTGGAACATTCTTTCGACACAGTTCTTGGATGTAGAGTGGAGCCAAGTCATTAAGTGCCTTAAACACCATATAATCTACTCTTTCTGGACATTTCAACCAGTGGAGTTCGTTAAGAAGAGGTGTTATGTGACATCTTTTCTTATATATAACATGATTTCAATATTGAATGGAGTCGACTAAATCATTTGGACTGTACAGAGGATATAATTTTTTAAATACCTACACCATAAACACAAAAAAAAACAGCACAACGAAACTCAGAGTATGAAATTGATGTAAAAAAATATTCATTCATACCATCACGGCATATACCACAATGTGGGGTAACCAGCGAAAGGTGTGCGGGTGTGCATTGCCTTATAAAAGGGAGCACAACATATCTGTGTATACCCACACACCAGTCTCACTTTTTTTTAGTTTTTGGCTGACATGTGAGATTATCATAGTAGAATACAAAAACGTAAATATCTTATTTATTGAAAAAAAAAAATGTAGGGTTTCTAAATTTTCTTATGGAAATTTTTAAATTGATCGTCCCGAAACTCGAATCAAGGTATCGTATCTAGAGTGCAACATCCGACATAAAAGAAAAAGAAGGCCGAAAAAATTATACCAACCACATAACGTCGGTCGATGTACATTACCTTCAATTGAATCAAATAAACGGCGGTAGTGAGTGTAGTGAAGTGCATGATGTAGTAGTTGTCACAAGAAATCACCTTGTAGTCGAATATAATTTAGTGGCTATTATTGTTAATTTGGTAACAGGCCGAGAGCGGGTCTTGAACCCAACATGTCAGACGTCGAGGGTGTAGTGTCCTTAACTATAAAAATACCTACACTACACACCACGTGACATTGAAATACCAAACGTATATCTTCCTTATGTTTAATTTAATTCATGCATTTTCCTGAGTGTATCTAAGGTCGAAATATTTATACAACTGTGGTGACCACATATTTCAATTTTATACTAAACTGTTTTGCGAGTATGTTATTTCATACATACAAACCATCAAGATATGTCCCTCGTGGGATAGGCAGAGAAAACAAAACGCCACGTTCTTCTATCTTGACACACATTCATCGTCTTGTCTCATACATGTTCGTCTATTTGTTCACACTTCTAACATATCGTTCACATGATCGTGCAATCCTTTTCTTGGTTGCCCCCGATCTCTTATTCCGTTCGTGTCAGCTTCGTATGTTTTTTCGTTCAAGCGTTCTTCGTTCATTCTTCCCACGTGGCCAAACCATCTAAATGTGTCAACTTGCATTTTATTAATTACATCTTTCTTCATTTATTTACACCATATTTATAATGACAACAATAAGCAGATTACTGCTGCCCAACTTGAAAATCCTGTGCTTGGGCTAGCAGTTTACAAGTAAAAATATTTTTAATGCCTAGCAGTTTACAAGTAAAAATATTTTTAATGCCTAAAAATAACAGCCCCAGAACAGGCAAAAGAACCTAGTGGGGCATTACTGATGATCATAATATTCTTCAGCGCAATCAATTATGCTTTGATTATATTCAAATTTATTTGATGTGTACATATATATAATATATATTTTTTTAATATTGTAAATACACATTATAATTTTACGAATTCACATTATTTAGTTTACTATATTTAGAAATATAAAATTCTATTTATTTATATTTAAGTAATACACATATCAATTTATTTTTATAAAAAAAACCTAACAAAGATGGTTTTATTATATAACAAACTTATATAAATAACTTTTTAAATTAGTTTTTTTTATTAACCCGTTAATATGATCATCTAATGTTAAATATTTCATTAAAAGCACTTTCAAATTTTATTAAGGTATTAATATTTATGAAACTTTTATTTGCTTATATATATTAAACTTTAAAATTTTTAATCTAAATTTTATGTTAGAAATGTTTTAGTACATAGATTGACATTAAAAAGCACTTTTCTTATATCATTTTCCTCGCATCTTATGCGCGTACAGACTTTAATAAATAAACACCACCAGTACGAAGAAAACACGCTTTGGAGTAAAAATAAAAGAAAAGTCGCCTCGGAGTCGATCGATCACTGAAGAGACGGTGTAAATATTTTTACAAAATGCACCGCAAGAATCTTTTCATAGAATATGCACTGTCGGGACAATGACGTATCGCCGCCGTTCGATGTTGCGTCCCTTTTGCTCCAGCGAAAATGAAAACCGCCGACATGTTCGCGTCTCTCTCTGTCGGGCGCGATTCTCGCTTTCGAACGCTACGATCCGGTGACCTTGGCCACACGTCTGCTTAATGCAATCCAAGGTTCGGGTCTACGAACTTCCTATCCCCTACTAGCCACGCGTCTTAAGAGTGGGGGCCCTGCCGGCCAATAGCGTCGTTCGGCGCGCTCCGTATCTCGACACGATTGGCCGACTGTGCCGAGCGCGGCAATGACCTCGAAGTTCGAAATGCATTGAACTCTATTGTATAGTAAAAAGCGTTCCGGCTGTACGCTAGAGGCGCTATTCGCTCGGCAAACGCGCCCGGTCGTGGATAGTGTTTGTATGGAGTCGACCGCGTACCATTTCGCAGACTTTCACTCTTGGGGTTGCTCGGGACCTGCTCCGTCCCATATACGTTTTACATCAGTCAGTTTGAAAAGAGGCGCGCTCGTGAGAGGACCATTTTGTGTTTATTCTCGTATTTAGGCCCGTTTACGGTGCGGAATATTTTTTGGCAGGTTCCTTATCTTGTACAATATACACACAAATAAGTGACATCATATTAAACCATACTGAATATTGCTTGTTTTTATCGTGTCTGTGAAATGGTGACATTTGCTTTTTTATATTGCAATTACGTGAATAGAAAAAAATACAATTTAACCAGACAAGTTACATAAAATAGTACAATGTGTTTTTTATTTTAAATTATAACTAAGTTAATAATTTTCTTTGACTAATTTTCTGTGTTGTCAATTATATACTTTTTTAATTTAAGTTGAACATTTTATGATCTAAAAACTCGTGCAGTGGATTCTGTTAAATACCTAAGTTTTTTTTTATAATTATGATATGTTTTATTGTTACATCTAAAGTGTTTAATTGGACTGTTAACTTATTGACAGTTGGATAACTGTGGGTTAATTTGATAGTTGGGATATTGTGCTTTATATATTTGGTGTGTTATGTTATTTACGGATTGTTGGTATTGATTGATCAAAAATGACGATGGTGATGACTCCCGACAGCAGTTACGGCTGCAGGGTACAGGTACAGATGTCTGCGGTAGGTTCCACGACCCCTTGCCCAGTGGGATCCATCGGGGGCGGAGCACCTAGGCATCAGGAGAGTCCCTACTCTCAAATGGGATCTGACAGAACCATCGGAGACAGTACGGTCAGTTCTGGAGGACAGAGAGAGCCAGAACTTCACATCGGTATGAATATTATATTTACTAAACGATTTGGATTTAGAATTACAAACAGATTTTATCCAAATCGAAGAGTATTTTTAATTCAATTAAAAATTCAACATTTATTTTAATCTTTTTTTCGCGTAATATTGTGCTTTTTCACGTTTAAACAAGGATAGTTGAAATGGTATAAAAAATGTTATAGAATTATTGATCTAGTTGGTACAGATATGATTCATTTTTGTTGTTCATGTTTTCAATACTTACAAGTTTTTAAACATAAACTAACGATTATATAAATTATAATTTAACGCCTTTTTCGACATCATCAGTCAAAATCTTGAATAAATACAAAATGGACCGTATTATGTTGTATTGTTGTTGAATTTGATTAAGCGTAAAATGTCGTTGCAAAATCACAATAAATATGTCTGCGAAATTTCTTATTTTCGATATTTTTTAATCCATCATGAAATTTTTCTATACATCATTAATTTTGGTACATGTCACCTGACGTTGCCGCCTGCAAGGAAGGTAGGTAGACGTGCAAAAACTTCAAACGTATGTGCTGTTCAGTATTTAGCCAAGACGAATTCGCGGGGTTCCATAGTCCTAATTGACACATGTAAAAATCGATTACCGAATGTCTCTCAGAATGATCAATGATTCGCACGGAAAGGGGTGATTTTTTAATTTTAACGTTTTTCATACGTAATAATATTTTTTCTGTGTTTTCTCATGATTTTGTATTGCAACATGTTTCATTTCCACCCCTTTGCGTCTTCATAATCAATCAATCGAAGAAATCAGACACGGTGCTTGCTTACAGTTATATTTTTACACTAAGTAGGTATAAAAAATACTTACTTTTGTGTATAGGTAAAATAACAAAATAATGTAGAATTCTCAAACCTTGAAATTACACGGAAATGATAAATGATAATTATATAAATTCTTTTATCAATGTTTTTTTGAATTTCCTATTTGTTTATTTGTATAGTTCAGACACCAAGAATATTTTTCAATATACTTGTTTATACAAACCCATGTTTATGAAGCCAGATATATCTTTTTGTCTTAGTTTATGTATCATTTTACCTTACGGTGTATATTTAGTTATACGATTTCTACAAATTTAATAAAACATACTTGCCTATTAATATATTTTTTTTTGTATCAATAATAACAATCTAATTTGAAATCCTTATCCACTCCTCCATATTTTTTTGCAATCTACATAATTTTATGTTTGTAGGGTTTTCTTATCTGTCATAGACGATGTAGCACACTTTTATAATGTGATATTATGTCACATGTAATGTAATGCAATGTTATAATACTTCTCTCGCTCGTCATTTCCTAGTTTCTGGGTTACTTGCTGGAGTTTACAAATAATAATGACGATAAAGTATGCAAAGAATACGCAGTTTTTGCCCCGCAACCGTTTCATAACACACTTGTTCGCTCTATAATACACACACAAACCGTGTTGTTGTGTTTACTTCCCGGAGTATCTCCTACTTACTCTTCCACTGTTCTATAATCTATGTGTGATGCAATGTCGTTAGTTGTTATTTATTCCTTCTTATTTATTACGTCAACTTTCTCTCAGTTGGTTTTTATTGTCGCCTTCATTTCTCTCCGTGTACCAACATGTTTATATTTATGTCTGTCCCTCCCGACACTCGGCTCTGTGAACCAAATACTAGGTCAAATTATAATATGTTAAACACACAAAGTCTCCTTTATATTTTTATCAGAGAGATATATTAATTCGAGGATGCTGAAAATAAACCAATTAAATTAAATTTTCAATACAAATTATATTAAATATTGACGATTTTGAAATTTTGGAGACTTGGTAATGAATGATTATATCGAAGAGATATTGTCAAATATGGTAATATTGGATAAAAGTATTTTTATAGACAGAGACACTCATCGTGATGAGTGATGATGACGTTATTGGCTGATAACATTCGACATAATCATGTCTATAAAATACCAAACTGAAATTACAGAAAGTTTGTAGATATCTGTTTTTAGAGACGATACTTTTTATTTAAATAAAACTAAATATTTCATAGCATTTTTAGACAAAATAGTACATTCATCTGTAAAATCTGATATTTACCAGATCCTACGGACTATATTTATGAAACATTCTCAGTATTTATGTCATTATATAGAATAAATTATATAGATTTTGTCATGCTAAGCATGATCTTGTAATATTCTACGTTTCATAAATTCGGGCCTGCATATATCGCCAACAAAAATTTCCAACCGTCAATAGAGTGAAATTGTTGAAACGCCATGTTAGGTTCGATTAACATAGACAATAGTACTTACCTATTACAAGAAGTGAAGCATTTCTTTTGCACCTCTATTTAATTGTTTACGTAACAAAGAATAGGCGCACCGATACAATTAGGTATCTGTATTTCACATTGTGGCGATATTGCATTTTTCTTCGTTAAATATAATAGAGGAGTAATTACGTGATTTACGTTCTCTTATTACTTTCTATTGGAAGATAGGTGGACAGCACCAGGTGCATTGTCAGTTCGTACACCTTTCATAGAGTATATTGACCAGATAAATAATTGCCTATAATTGTCGCAATTCGCAATGGGAGCAATTTCAATAATTACCCGTACTTGGCAATATGCCCTATTGCACGAAGCATTTCAGAATATAAGATACAAAAGAAAGGACAGCTTGTTATTACTCACCTGTTATAAAACATTTCGAAAGTTAGATAGACAATAGATAGACACTTACTAGGTGAAGACGCGAATATGAAATTAAAGTAAAAATGAAAAGTAGAAGTGGAAAGTGGACTGTATTTTTAAAGGGCGTTTCGTTGCAACCACTGCAAGGCAAAGGAAGGATAAAGGAACACTCACTTACTTGACTTTTCCTTGGTGCTCTGCCTTGTTAGATGGTCACAACTTTCACTAGGATCCCACACACACACACGCGGTAAGAAAACAATTATGGCGAATTTCGGTGAGTTATGAGGAGCGGTAAAACGGGTGAGATGTGGGTGGTGTCGACAGGACGCGGTTTGAAAGGAGACTGATTTTGGATGTAGGGTGGGCAGCAGTTGCAACAATATTATATGTCATTTGATATAAAAAATGCGACAATAATTATAATGACATATTGGCGTCAACATTTTCCCCGCCCTTAAAGGGTCACCTTTAAAAAAGTTAAATGCGTGATGCGAATATGTATGATGCGATGCGTGGAAGTTTAAATAAAAGTGAAATGCGTGATGCAAGTATGTATGATGCGATGCGTGGAAGTTTAAATAAAAAAAGTGAAATGCGTGATGCAAGTATGTATGTAGGATGCGTTGAAGTTTAAATAAAAAAAAGTGAAATGCGTGATGCAAATATGTGTTGTGTGATGCAATGCGTGGAATTATACATAAAAAAATATATATAATAAAGTAAATAATGTTAAATTATCATAGTATAAGATACTTAGTAATATTATATATAAAATAAAGTATACATATATACATCATATAATATGATGAAATTATTTTGAATTTTAAGGACTATCATTTGTTCAGATAACTCCGTATCGGTAGCGCTGATTGACAAGAAGTGTACACATAAGAAAGGCACAATTCACATAAATCATTACGCATACCTAAGGTACGCGGTATTTTTGTTTTATTAAAGAGTGGAAGCTCTGAACAGAACATATCCCAAATATTTATGATGCGGCTGTGCGGTTTGCCATTCCAGTCTAGTCATAATAGCCATAGCTCTTTTCTTACTAATTTAGCGAATAGAACGACAGGCGCTACTGGTCCAGTTACGTCCCATATCTTAATAACAGTAGCTAATATAGTGCGTTTAATAAATTTCAAATAAGAAGCAATAAATATAAAATCAAAATTATTATTTATTTTTGAATAATTTACGCTCAAAATCCTATGTTGTGCGGTTTTATTAAATTTATAAGGAACATTAGCACTACGAATCGCGGAAATACTATTCAAAGCATTTTTAAATTTATTAAGTTTCTTCATGAAGCGAAGCGTATGGCATGACCTGAACATGAGTCCAAAACAAACCCTGTTAAAGTGATATGTTGTGAACTGATTCTGTGACTTAAGGCGATTAATTATAAGTCGGAAATGACGATCATGGACATTCATTGCCACTTGCAAAAACATCAGTTTACTATCAGCGGAGAGTGCTATATGAGATAGCTGAAAATGAAAAATAATAGTAAACTGATCACCTTGTAAATCTGGACTACAATAAAGTACATCATTGAGTGATGCATTCTTGCGTAATTTGGTCGTAGACATGACCTTTTGTGTTATTACGTAGAGCGGTATAATGATACAAGCGGGGTAAATTAAATCATAAGCGAGATAAATAAAATTATTAGCGGGATAAATTAATTTATAAGCGGGGTATGTTAAAGTATAAGCGGGATAAATTAAGTCATGAGCGGACGCGGGTGATAAATATTCTTTCTCGAGATATTTATCATATATAACTGCATCATACGCAGATCGAAAAAGGTATTCACTCTCAATCCTTTCCAAAGATAGAGTGAGCGGTACAGCGGATTGCGATTTATAAATTTGCCAGAAACCATTATTTGACATATTTATATCAAATTCGATAAAGTCAAATACTGTGGTACAGCAGGCTATAGTTAAATTTTCTTGGTTAAATAAAGCGGGAACAGTTTCCATAATAACGTAACTGATTGTAATCTGTATAGTGCGCAGAATTACAGCGGAATGGAAAAGTAACACGAAGACATCGATAAGTATTGAAAGTAAATTATTGTTAATTTTATCGACAACGAGCGACGTAATATTATATTTTATGTCTTTATTGTATTTCGATGAGAATTGAAAATAAACAAATTTATTTGTATATTTATTAGAGGCACCGATACCTCGAACCGATATATTATTTAGGTAAATATTTAATTTCAGTTTATTATAAAACTCTGATGTCACAAAGTTACTATGAGATGCACCATCTAATAAGCAACTAATGTTATGTTTAACATCATGAGCGTCATAAACAGATTCGACTGTCGTTGTGAGAAATGAAGTTGTGTTCTCGTTACGTTGGGCGCTAAGTGTGCGATTATCGTTTGATATATTCACACTAGTGTGCGACAATGCGTTAAGCGAGCAGAGCGAGTTATATTCAACTGTCGAAGTTAATACAATTGCAGCGACATGCAGGTCGTGCAGATGCGATAGAGATGGCTGTTCAACTGATAACTGGGTAAACAAAGACAGCCACGCGGTAAAGGACGTCAAACTGATCACGGGTGCGGAATTATGAGAAGTAGATGCCCTATCTGCGGCATGCGGATGGGGGAGAGGTGGCTGCACACCTGACAGTTGCGTGAATAAAGGCGGCAGCGAGGTAAAAGATGACAAACCGAGCACCAAATTAGGAACTGCGGTTGAAGCAGATCCATTACCGGTAACATGTAGCTTGTGCGGATGCGGAATATATAGATGTTTATCTGACGGTTGCATAAATGCAGGTGATGGCGAACCAGTGTAAGTCGAACGAAGCACAAGTGCGGAATTATGTAAAGCAGTCGAAGACAATACACTGGCGAAGGTATGCGGTATATGCGGATGCGGAGAAGAAAACTGCTCAAGTGACAGTTGGGTAAATGCAGATGGCGGCATGATTATGGATGACAAACCAAATGCGGAATTATACCAATCGGTTAAAAAATATGCACTGGTGGCGAAATGCGGTTTATGCGGGTGTGAGGAAGGTAGATGCTCACCTGACGATTGCATTACTGCAGGTGACGGCGTGGTTATGGATGTCGAACAAAGTGCGGAATGAAAATCGGTCGAAGAATATGCGCCGGTGGCGAAATGCGGATGCGAGGAAGGTAGATGCTCACCTGAGGATTGCATTAATCTAGGTGGCGGCATGAATATGGATGACGAACCGAATGCGGAATTATACAAATCGGTTGAAAAATATGCACTGGTTGCGAAATGCGGTTTATGCGGATGCGAGGAAGGTAGATGCTCACCTGACGATTGCATTACTGCAGGTGACGGCATGGTTATAGATGTCGAACAAAGCACGGCATTATGTAAAAGAGTCGAAGAATATACGATGGTGGCGGAATGCGGTCTATGCGGATGAGAGAGGGGAAGCTGCTCACCTGATGATTGCGTAATATCAGGTGGCGGCGCGGTCATTGGATTTGAACAGAGCGCGAGTGCGGTAGTTAAATTAGATTCAGTAGTGGCGACATGCGGTTGATGCGGATGCGGGTTTTTTATGTCAATTAGACTTTCATCATATAAGCTATCGGGAGAATATATGTCTCTTGAATAGAAGTTCTCTTGGTCTAACGCCGTTTTTGAGTCAGATTCAATTTTTGACATAACATATTTCACTCTCCAGTACATGTCTTCGAAAGAATTCCACATGTCAAACTCTGGTTCTCCATTATTCAATCGCATATTTAAAATATTATACTCTTCCAACGTTTCATCAAACTCAATACGCAGTGTGTCAATACAAACTGCGGCGGAAATTATATCTAAATTATCTTGTACATTCTGCACCTTGGTAGAGCGATCATGAATCATTTGCAAGCACGAAAAAATATAATTCAGTTTTTCTAATGCTATTTGCAATAGTAAGCTCTTATCGACGTCCATTTTAAGAATTTATATTTTCTCTAATTGCGATATATTAAAGATATACTTAAATAATAGGCACGTCAAAATATGTATAATTAAAAGCTAAGTAAGTATAAAAGATAATAATTAAATTTTTATAATATGAAAATGTGTAGAAAGACGGCGCGGAAAATAAGCAAGTGGGTAATAGTAATTTAATAAATATAATTTAATAAATAATTAATAATAGTAATAATAATATGTTGAGCAATAACATAAAACTATCAATTCAACAAATAATAATTTAACTTTAATTTTGAATACATAATATTAAACAGTCGGCGCAGATTCCGCTTGTTTCGTTCGGCCGAATTCTAACACGTTTTTATTATTATCGTTGATAGAAGTAGTACGTACCTATTGACTCGATGCAATACAAGAATATTTTTCTTTTTTATCGCCTTGGTCGAAACAGTTGACGATGTAACAAGAATTATATATCAAATTGTAGGGTACTTTAAAATATAATATATTTATTTCCGAGCAATATTTTAACACAAAAAATAAGGATATAAAATAAATATATATTGCGGTAGATTATGAACTAAATTAATAGTTTTAAATAAGAATATAAATATATAATTAGGGTTAGGTATATAATAAACATAGGTACTTATATTGATATAATGTAGGTATAATGCGGATTAGTTATGCACTTAAAAATAAGTGCTTATTAAAAATATATAGCGGAAATTTTATGTAAATGCGATTTGAACATAAATAAGTTTATATTAATAACCTTTTATGTTCATTTTACTATGGCAAATAGGTATATCGTGTCATAAATAAATGCGGTTTGAATATAAATAAGTTTATATTAATAACTATTTATATTCGTTATAAAGGATGCGGTTAACACGACATAAATATATGCTGAGTGGATAAATTATACAGAGCGGGTAGAATTATGTTTTATATTTGATGCGGGTATGTTATATAAATATATTAATAGCGGGTTGATATATAAATATTAGAAAGTGAGTAATCCTTTATATAAGTTATGATACAAATAGGTACATAATGGCATATCACATAGAAAATAATTATAAAGAAGAGCGATTTAATATATAATAAATATGTGGTGTATACGACAAATGTACCTACATTTGTATGTCCTGTGACATGTTATAAAAATAAATTAAATATGTATATTTAATATTATAATATACATTAATATATTTATTAATTGTAATATGTGTGAGATGTAAGTTATGAATGCGGTTCAAGAATGATATACCAAAATGTTAGCATATCCGTCTCGGATTGACCAAAATGAATATGAAATCCGACTCGTTAAGGACCAAAAAATGAAGACGCGAATATGAAATTAAAGTAAAAATGAAAAGTAGAAGTGGAAAGTGGACTGTATTTTTAAAGGGCGTTTCGTTGCAACCACTGCAAGGCAAAGGAAGGATAAAGGAACACTCACTTACTTGACTTTTCCTTGGTGCTCTGCCTTGTTAGATGGTCACAACTTTCACTAGGATCCCACACACACACACGCGGTAAGAAAACAATTATAGCGAATTTCGGTGAGTTATGAGGAGCGGTAAAACGGGTGAGATGTGGGTGGTGTCGACAGGACGCGGTTTGAAAGGAGACTGATTTTGGATGTAGGGTGGGCAGCAGTTGCAACAATATTATATGTCATTTGATATAAAAAATGCGACAATAATTATAATGACATATTGGCGTCAACACTAGGCATCGTTTTGTACTTTGCAGATTTGAAACAGTTGAAAAAAATTATTGATACCTACTCATATTGATTAAGTAAAAGTAAGTGCAATTCTTTTTTTTTCAAAATAACCAAGTTAGCGACTATTGCTGATCTCTTCGTGAGGTCCTGTTCTACATAAGTTAGAAAAATAAGTGATAAAGCATTTTTTTCTGTCAATGCTTCTTCATAACAAGAAATGTTCTAACCGTGCCCAAGATGAACTGATACAAAGTAAAACAAAATTCCAAAATAACCGAGAACAAATTTTGTAGCAATGATCAAAGCATGAAAGCCATAATCAATTTGCAGAACGTTTTGTTTTTGTTTTAAATCTATAACTGAAACAAATTCATTATAATTTCTATCTTAATAAGCACTAACAGTATTATGGTACTAGTTATGTGTGTGTTTAATTGCAGAATGTCGCAATATCAACTTTATAGAAAACGAAGTGGTGTTGCTGTGCTTCGATATGCGTGTTGATAATATATCTGTGTGAACTGGAGAAATGCAAGAGAAATTGACCTCTTATCCTGAATTAACAGAACCGGTCTATTACGAAGTAATATGCAATAACAACAACACATGCAATGAAAGTTTTTACGTCAACTGGTTTACGAAATCGTCGAGGTGAATTAACTCTAAATCAATATCCGACTATAAATTATTAATGTGCATAATTAACACTAGCTCACCAGTTATAATTTCATTTAAATGTGATAGAACGATAACTAACCCGCAAACAAGTTTACGAATATGGTCTAATTAATCTATCGTAAATTTTTGTACTTAATTGCTTTTAATTTTGATGAGTTTTAACTCTTCAGAATAATCATTCCATTTTTCTAATACCGTTCTTCTCCACCACCACTTGTTCTGCTTATGGGGACTAAAAACACATTAAGAACATAAGAAGAGTACGGAGAACTCTTAAATCTTGCAGACACTGCATTTAAAGTACCAAGGAGAGCTAATTATGAGGAAACAGCTGGCTCACCCTTCACTGAAAGTGAATACATGAGTGAACCGTATTTTTGACAAAATGTCTAGAAATACCTTAAATTGCTCATGGCTACAAGACCCGCATGTCCCATGGGTCTAAAGAAATTCTCACAGACATTGTACCTAGATAGGTTTTTATAAAACTTCCAGCCACTGAAGACAGTGTTTTCTATTTATGAATCTTACCATTCTTTTTATTCATTTAAAAATCTAACTAGAATAATTGGCGTTGTCGACAGTCAGAAAAATTATTGTCAGATAATTAAATGTAGGTATCATCATCAAAAGTCTCAATCCTGCGGATTGGTTTGCAGAAGAAGTCTACATCTCGCTTTTCACTTCTCTCTATCCTCTGCAGCCCTCTTCAGCTCAACATATGTGGCGCAGTTCATGTCCTCGCACACCTGAGCCAAATACTCCCGTCGGGGGCGCCCCCTGTGGTTTGTCCCCTCAACCATTCCCTCCATTAGGTCATGTAGGTCGTAGGAGACCCTCGTGGCGCAAGATGTGACCAATCCAGCGAGGAATATTTACAGGAAAAATAGAACAACATTAGTATAATCATATGAAAAATAGTTATCAAATATTTTTAGCCAATATTTACATCTTAGAAAGCAGGCACATAATTTAAACAATTTAGATACAAAATAAATTACGAACTAGCAATCAGAATTTAATTCGGATTTGAATGCAGCTTAAAGTCTTTTTTCTTTCTTTTATTTTGTTTTATATTGATCTGATTTTTACCTGCCTCGGTTTGAATAAAAAAAAAGGTTTTGGTTGTTAGGTAGGTACCACAGGTAAGGGTACGTACCTCTATATATGTCAGCCATCAACCCTGTTTTATTTAATTTTAAATGGGTTGGTACCTAAATATTTATCTTATTGCGTTCTTCATATTTTTCATATTTAGTATTTGGTTTAACCATTAACACAACTCATTGAATAAGAAACAATTTATTATGTGTTTTGTAACCATAGAATAATAAAACTAAATCAATCCACTGCACTTTAAATAAGCTCTGCGCTATGCAGTTCTATGGCTGTGATTCTTTTTATAGTGTGATATATTTATCATTC
Source organism: Molanna angustata (assembly GCA_963576475.1). NCBI lineage: Eukaryota > Metazoa > Arthropoda > Insecta > Trichoptera > Molannidae > Molanna > Molanna angustata. The sequence goes on along the minus strand of OY754970.1, from coordinate 7,036,692 downwards.
TGTCAATTGAATGTCTGTTAGTTTTGCAGACATAGTTTTTTAGATTTTATATTCTTCTTCGTTAACCGTTCTGGAACTTTGTTCATAAGTTGTCATCATTCATTCTGATTCCAAGCCATGCATTTTAAGTAGTGCAATTTGGATTCTAAAAGTATATAACAGAAATAGGTTCAGTTATTTCAATTCAGAGTGATATGAAAATATATGGTTGCAATTGATACCTGTATAAAATACCCATGCCTTGAATGTAGTGAAATGCATTTTTTCACCTCGGCGAGTCCATTCACCCGACTGAGAACAACACACTTGCGAATGAACCCAGACAAACAGACAATCTACCTCGCCTCTCACACTAATTAACTTGTTTATTTTTTCGTTTTGGTCTACACCATGTAATTTTCTTTACTTTCTACCATACCACATACACAATTAAGCAAACAGTTTAAATGTGATTGCAAATACGTATTTACCAACATCCATGGGCCGGTTTACTCAAATACGAGAAATTTAAATTATCATTACTTATGTTGATCTTTTTTTTGTATTAGACTACGAACATTATCAAAAATATTTAAATTGAACAAGAATCAATATTTCAAATGATGGGATCGATTCTCCACTTATATGTTCCTGTGTCGTTTTCTAACTTATTTATATAAATTTCATGAATGTATGTATAGGTATACATGACAAGCGAAAAAAAAATGTACCAACATTACCTCTTCTTTCTTTCTTCGATGACTCTACAGCCCATATCGAGCCTTGGCCTCCATGAGTTTTCGCCTCCAACCTCTCCTGTCTCCCGCCTCGGCCTTCCAATTTGTTGCCTGGAGCAGTTCGGCAGCATCCCTCCTTACTTCGTCCTTCCACCGCAGCCTTGGCCTCCCGACCCTCCTTCTTCCACCTGGGTGCCCTTCCAGGATCCTTTTTGGTGCCCGTGATGACGGCATTCTGTGCACATGTCCGGCCCATCTTAGCCTGTTCAGTCTGGCATGTAGATACAGATATTCTGTGCAGTGCCTTGTAGATGCTGTTACAGCTCATCGTTGTAGCGCAGTCTCCAGGTTTCGTCATCATTCACGTTCATTAGTACCTATTCATCATATCTTTCCTAATATGTATTTATATTGAAAATTTTAGTGTAATCTTCCTTAAAGCAACCCTAGGTGATTGGGCATTTATTGATTCTTATGATATCATATCTCTTTGTTTTCTTAATTTAGGTTATTAATATCCATTTCGCGAAACGACCTCTCTGAAACTAGCAATTAAACACAGTGCTTCTTTACCGTTATATAAATACATATTTTGTACTACTGGCTTTTCTTTGGTAGAAAGCTTACGATAGTTTCCTATGTTTTGTTACATAAGTATTTAATATTATCGTAGATCTCAAAAATATCGAGAAAAAAGTGCTTGGTATAAAAAACATCACAATTTCTATCAAACTATGGGATAGTCTGTTCTTCGACCCCCGCCCCACCACCCGAGTGAACCGTTTTGAATATGTCTTGAAGGCCCTTGTTTTCGTGGCTACAAGGTCCGCAGGTTTAATGGGTCCAAAGAAATTAAATACCTATGGGATGGTCTATATTAATAAGAGAGCATCGTATACCAACAATTAAATATGTTTACTATTCATTTCAACCTTACGAATGAGTTCTAAAAATTGATACGGTGACATTTTTAAATTTGTATTCTGTAAATGTTTTTTGGTAAGCAAACATCAACATTGATATAAAAGAATAAGGTTCACATACGAGGTTATTATCCATTTGACCCAATGTGTTTACGCACGTGGAATCTAACGTTTCGGTTTATGAACACACAACATCTTCAAATCCAGCCAGCTTGAAAAATTTATTACATTGTTACAAGTTATACGTAATAATCGTGTATGTTTAATGTTAATGTATTTTCTTGTACGTATTTTTTTTATGTTTCAGTTTTATTAACCCGCTTTCTCTGTGTGAGATAACATCGGATGTGTGCATCCGTTTTGAGATTTAAAAAAAATGTATGCCAAGGTATTAAATAATACAGCGTAACTAAGAAGAAAGCCTTTGGCCTTGGTTCAAATTTCACTTTCATTCAAACATTTCTTCGCGGCTCCAATCGGTTATGCTTTCATCTGCATAACACGTGCTCGAGACACTCTTTACATCTCTCTCTTTCGCGTTGCTACGGATGTAGCTATTTCATTTCATCTGACGTGCTCCACGATACCCGGTGAAAGTGGCACAGCGTGATTATCAGAAGACAATCCCGCTGTAATCTGTCTCTTTTGTCGGTACGTTCGTTACATATCGCTGTCTCGCTTTGGCCATTTCTTCGCTCCGATAACGCTTGATATGCACGCAGCTAGATCACGTTTATCTATCTCTCGCTCTGATGCCTACTTTCACCGCATGAAGAAATTATCCGCTTCTCTTTCTTTTTGCTTGGACTGGTCTTGATCGATAGTGAAATTAGTGAAATATACTTTCAATATTAATAGAATATATTTTTTTTTCTTTCAACAAAGGTCATTAAATTTATTACAAAAGAATATCAATATTATGATTATTAGGTATGTTCCATTACAATATTATCATTAAACACGATTTGATATGATGATATATTTGAGGTCAAGAACCCTTTAAAATGCCGTTTTATCACATATATATATATATATATATATATATATATATATATATATATATATATATATATATATATATATATATATATATATATATATATATATATATATATATATATATATATATATATATATATATATATATATATATATATATATATATATATATATATATATATATATATATATATATATATATATATATATATATATATATCACAAAACTACAGTATTATTGATAACACAAATGAAGTTATAATATATTCATTTCATGGATGCTTATAAATTTCTAATATAATAATTTATTAAAAATAAACATGAATATGTCGGACGGCCGAGAAACCAATGAATTTTTTATAAAATTTAGTTAACATCAACATAATGGGAAAACTTTATTTTTTTGGCAACCATTAAAATTCCTCTAATATTTTTCGTGAAACTTTGGCAATGACGAAGATAATTTATAAAGAAAATTCTCTAATAGCTCTCTCTAGTAATAATATTTACGATCGTTTCAATGTTGGGTCGTTATTATTCTTTATTACTCTTCTTCAAAATTCGCGATATGAACATGACGTAGGTAAATTAATTTTAATGTTTGGTTTTAATATTGATTTGATTTGCATACCGTTTATAATATGTGTACTATGTGTACTTTCTAGAGTTTTATTTTATCTTTGAGTTGTAGGTACGTGTGTTACAGCACCTAACAAGATATATAGGTAGGGATAAAAAATTAATATTTCTTAAATATCTTCCAACAGACTCAGTGTGCCAAGTTCGCCAGGATGTTGTTTTTATATCATTTCTTGTATAGATTCTTGTTTGCAAAGTAAACATATTGATATTTTACATTTTATACCAACTATCGAAAGCAGGGATTGTGTCAATTTACTAAAAATATATATTTAAAATATATCTTTTTATCTTGTCTATAAATAATATTTCTATTAATATCCACTCATAATAATAATAATAATAACGAACACTTCCTTGCGACCTGCGCAAGTGGCGAGTTTTTTGCCGGCGGGCAATTTCTTCCGACTAACCAGTGTTTCCAGCCCAGAGCAGCAATATTTTCGTGAGAAATAAATTTCTCCTCTGCTGGGCATCGAACCCAGGTCGCCCGCACAGAAACCGAAAGGCCTACCAACTGTGCTACGGCGGTCGGCTTTATCTTTTTCTTTTCTTATCAACGTCACTTCTATTTTGATGCAAATTTTATATCAAAATAACGTATATATTGCATTTCGAGATGATAGAACACTTAGGCTGGTTTGTTTCATCAAAAGTATCAGTAATAGTTTAGTTAAAATACATTGATTTCATAAAATTGTTCAAAATTGTGTCGTTTGATTGCATTAGATTTCTATGAAACAATCAAAATTATTGCACAATTTTATGAAATCATAGTATTTTAACTATACTTTTACTGATACTTTTGTTCGAGAAACACAGCCTTATTCAACTAGTGCATTTTACTATGCAATTAAAAAAAAATATTAAAACCCAACAATTTTCAATCTACCTATTTACTTACCACCTCTGTCAACTTTTGTCTTTCCAAGATAATCGCATTAAATCATATTTAAATGTCTTAACACTCATTTAAAATTTCTTTGCTTGACAGAAAAAAAAACAATTATTCTTGATTGGTGTGTTTAATCGAATATTTTGGAAAATAAATAATTTCAGATATAAATATCTCGTTGATATATTTATTTGCCAAACCCTGACACAGTTGCCAGATTTATATTGAACGGCCATGAACTGTCGCTTTCCACTCCCTCTCCAACGAAGAAAAACAACTTTTATCCACGAAAATAACAACCAACAAGATTGTCATCTATTTAACTCGTAATAATATAATTTTTTCTCATAAACGCTAATGGAAATGATTGACGCTATAATAATACTAATTGTACTGAAATAAATACACAAAACACTACGTACATTTTTTTCATCAATCCGAATATTTCAGAGCTAAGAGCGCCAGCGTATGTTTTGTTTAGACATGTCTAAACTTAGTAATTAACTCAAATTTATTTTTATTACAATTTGCAAATATTTATTCAAGTCGTTGTTTGAGACCTTATCGCGGAGTGTTTTGTGACCATGAAAATCTGCAAATAAAACTCTTATCTGTTATTATTAGGTAGATATTTACTAAAAAAAACACATCCTCGCTTATTCTTAAACTTCTAAACCAATACAGATATTACTTTTTTGAGATTGTTCCTATTTTATTTTTAACATGTTACAGATTTCTGATGAAAACAGCGAGAAAGACGAAAATTGTTTTCAATATCCCATAAGAAAAATATTTAAGAAGCACAAAATAAACAATAGAATATTCTGTTCTATAGATAGCAGGACCAGGTTCAGACTTTTCAAAACTTTGAGGTTAAAATCAATCAATTAATTATGTTAATTTATACAAAAATTAATGACAATTACATACTTAACATTGATCTTAACACTTTTTTATGATTCAATGAAGATTTAGATTAAAATTACATTATGATCTAGTGTTGATTTATTCATTTTTATGATTAAGACAAAGGTAAGAAAGTATTAAGAACTTGTCATGGGTTTTCCTCCCCCCCCCCCTTGAAGTAGTCGAAGTAACAGAAAATGAAATATTTATTTCCATGTTTACAAAAATAAAGTATCAGGAACATATGAATAACATGAAGTTATTATTAAATTCAATATTATTTTTATCTATTTAATTGTAAGTATAAAATAATGCTACTATGATATTGGGTAGACATGGCATGGGCTATTATTTATAAAGTAATAAATAATAACTGAGATGATAATAACGTAATAGGTATACATATGTATCTCTTTATTTTGTCTCTTTATCTGTACCTGACAGTTGTTTTTTTTTTTACTAACTTTCAGACTATCAACAGTTCATTGCTCCCTTTTTAGGTCACCAACTAATTCACTGACACATTCATGTATTATCTCAACATTCCATGTAGTGATACATTATATTATTATGTCTGTATGTTTTTTTTTATACATTATCATTCGCGTTTCGAATTATAGGTACCTACGTAACATGACATTTCATTTTATAACGTGATGTCCTCCTCTCAAAACCATATTAAGTACCTACACAATATAATATAACGTTTCTGAATACAACAGCATTGGAATACCTACTTTGTCGTGAATAAATATAACACAACGCTATCCTTATAAATTCATTTCCATTCAAATATCCTTATAAATTCATTTTGGTAGAGATACAATGAATTACGTGTTTATTATATTTTTAATGGAGAAGAATATGAAAAAAAAAACAATTTTATTCAATCATACGAAAATATAATATTTGGTATTGATTGCGATCGAGAATGTCAAATAAATATAATATAATGTAAGAATCAAAACAAATTGTTTAAGGGGCCATATAAACCTGAACATTTCAATTTCAAATCAAATCCCTCAAATATTTAAAACGTTGTGTTTCTAGAAAATATTTCAACATTTCTCTAGTGAATGTTTGTCACACAATTTTAAAATTCAGCCTAAATTCCCATAGAAAAAAATATTAAAAAATATCCTTTTTACAGATTTTTTTAAAATTACTCCATAAATATGTGTCGTAGAGAAATAAATCTTTCATACGCTTAAATAATGCATAAAATCAAAGTGAATGACCGTTAAGGTTTTTTCATTTCAACCAAGGTTTGTTCTTAATAAACAAAAAATCAACAAATTTGGGATTTCCGATTGTTATAATCACGTATAAACCTTTTTTAACGCACGCGATAGTTACCTTTACTAACGCGTAACTCATAGTGCATTAGGCGGTTTTAACATATCATGTTTTCAGTCACTAAGTTTAGCGTTATATGTCCTCTTAACTTATAATTTATAAATAAAATCTGTCAAATAATAAACATTATATGTCACTAATTATAGTCTGTGCTGACGTCTAATGATTTGTTATTGCGAGGAAAAAAAAGGATGTATTAGAAAGACGAGACTTTGCTATTTAATGCAGTGCCATTTGAAACAGTTGCGCGAAAATCGAGTCAAAAAAAAATTTTCTAGTATACTATGCCATGTACATTCAACTCGATGCCTGATATTTTTTTTTTTCCTTGACGCGCTTAAGAGTTTAATATTATGAACACCTTATCAATACTATTTGAGAATCGAGTATGTATTGCTCATGGAAAATTACATTTTGATAACGTACATATATAATATGTACCTACCTACCTGTGTATTTATCGAACACTTTGATAATTTATGTACATTGCAAATTATTTATAAAAAAATATTTACCCACCTTGACGATTTCAAGGGCAATCGTAATCATTATAATAAAACATATTTCAAGTATTCAAATATTATTGTAATAATTGAAGCTTTTTTTAATAACAAAGACGGCATCTACAGGCGTACAAAAAATACTCACGTTCTGTATCAGTTTTTTATATATAAATTGATTATTTGACAACGGTAATTATATATTATTTTTTATTTATTTTATATAATAATACGTTTATATTGTCTAGTTAATATATTTTTTATGTAATATAATACTTTTTTTGAGTTCTTTAATTATGCACGTTACAAATTTAATACGATTTCGATTACTCTATTTTGCGAAATACACCGTTTTATTTTTCATCGTAATATTTCAATTTTTACTCATTTTTAATTTATTTAGGGCCATGCACACACACACTTATCGTGTCGTGTCGCACAATTACCCGCAGTCGTACAGAAGGTTGCGACCCGACCGTCAACAGATATGCGACGTTTTCCAGCGACAGCCAATTCGACAGCTGATTTGTGCTCAGTTTAATTTGCAAATTTACAAAACTCAAATTTTTACTTCGTTTTTTAAAGTTATAAGTTAAAATTTGTGTTTTATACTTATTTTAAGTAATTTAATATAATTCATATATATGTATATATATATATATATATATATATATATATATATATATATATATATATATATATATATATATATATATATATATATATATATATATATATATATATATATATATATATATATATATATATATATATATATATATATATATATATATATATATATATATATATATATATATATATATATATATATATATATATATATATATATATATATATATATATATATATATATATATATATATATATATATATATATATATATATATATATATATATATATATATATATATATATATATATATATATATATATATATATATATATATATATATATATATATATATATATATATATATATATATATATATATATTAAATAGATAAATAAATAATGCATTCATTGATCGTTTGAACTTACTGATACTGCAAAATCACTCATAATTTCGTAACAAAATAACATGTACATGAATTTTGAATCTTTTGTTATCATCCAACAACAAATATTCTAATAATATGATTTTTAATAGCTGTGAGGCACCGGCTTAGAATAGTGCTTCCACTCTTTTCTATTATTGTTTTCGAGTGTCTCGTAAGAGCCGGGTAATAGAAAATACAACACGCAACAATAACATCTCACATAGTTCAGCAATGAGGTTCACCACCCATTCTGAATATAGTGCCTTTTTAGGTGAGACGAGACTGGTGTGTGGGTATACACAGATATGTTGTGCTCCCTTTTATAAGGCAATGCACACCCGCACACCTTTCGCAGGTTACCCCACATTGTGGGATATGCCGTGATGGTATGAATGAATGAATGAATGATTTTTAATATGATTTTTTCAAATCTTCGAATTAGATAATTAGTATTGTTAATAAATAAAGTGTATTTTATTATGTAATTCAACATTTTATCTATACAAAGATCATATTTAATATTCTTTCAAAACAAGACACAGGGAACAACCAATTAAGCATCAAACATCCTAAATTAAGTTGCAGAAGGTACAAGGAACATACGTATAATTTAATAACACAACAAATGTCTCAAATACCGTCAGCAAATATCTAAATTTATACAAAAATACGTATTTAATATTAAACTACTTGCATAGGAATCACAAAATGGAGACGAACTACACACACACACTTATGTACAGATAATTTAGTGGTTAAAATATAACTAGTCACCACCTCGGAAAAAAGGCCTGGCCTAGTGAGGTGGTATAAAGATTTTTTTGTGTAATATTTATTGTGTGTATTATTTTAGTTTTTAATAATAATTATTAAAAATATCCTTTTACTTTACTTGTATATTTTTAACGGCGCTGGCCGATTTACTAATAATATTAATAACAATTAAGCACTACAAATAATAACACTCAATTATTATTATTACCATTATACACTTCCTCAAAAGAATTTGCAGATCAATGCGTAAATTGTAAATTATTTAAAAGAGCAAAATAAAATGCAACAAACGCATCATCAAGCTTTCAATTGGGAATAGTTCACCTATCCAGATACTTAACATATCAAAGGATTAGGCTCTGAGGAGGTCTCTATACTACCTAACAACCCTACTGATTCCCGAATATTAACGTTTAAAAAATCTTTAACGATTCTACATGTATTCATTATTATCGTTTTTTGCATTTTTATTATTAAGTTTTTTGATAAATCTATAATTTCTAAATTACGGATTAACGATTTTGGAATAATGCCAGTGACTGAAATAATGAACGGTAATATTATTATTTTACGAGAATGCCAAAGTCTTTTAATCTCATTACCTAAAGCGGTGTATTTTCTAATTTTTTCATCAAAAGTTTTTATAATATTACTAGAATTTGGAATAGCCACGTCGCAAATATATGTTATTTTTTTAATTTTATCATGTATTATTAAATCGGGTCTGTTATGTTGAATTGACCGGTCAGTTAATATTGTTTTATCGTAATAAAGCGAAATATTATTATTTTCTAAAAATGAAATCGGATCATATTCATAATATGGTTTTATGTTTATCGCGTCAATTAATTTATATTTAATAGCTAAATTTTGATGTAATATTTTTGCTACCTGATTATGTCTAAATGTATATTCTTTGTTAAAACATTTCAGTATATATTATTATTGTAGAAAGACATTTTGTATTACCATTTAATATGAAGCGACGGTGAGCACTAATACCAGAAGTTTTGTTATCATTTTTTTCATTAATCACGTATCTATCTATCTATCTATCTACATACATAGTTACCCGTCGAATTTTTGTCAAGGCTGTTCTTCTTTTGTACCTACACAATATGTATGTGTGCGAATTTTGCATCAATATTTGTTCAACGCCAAATCTAATTAACATTATGTGTTTGTACAGTTGGATGTGGTGAGCCTCTCGTGTGACATTGTAAGGTCACAAAAATAATTATATAAATATGTTTGACGGTTCCAAACGATACATTATTATCGTTTGAATTTAATGTTTGCGGAAAATAAGATCAAGTACCGCCTCTCGTGCTGTACACATTTGAAATGTCAGTGTGTTTGTTATGGCGCGTGACTAATACACAATAATAATATTATGAGACTAAAAATAGGGTTTCAGTGTATTATTATGTAAATACATTGGTTCTTTTATATTGATTTTGTTTTATTTTGTTATATTCAACACAGAGTTGAAGAGATTCGGTGAAGACCGATCAGAGTGTAGGAATGGATGCATCGTTTTGTTGCCAACTAATCCCCAAGATTGAAACCAAACAAAAAGTACCTATAGTTCTTTTCTCTTGAATTTGTTATATTTTGAAACAAACAATCTAAATCTATGTTTTTTTTTGTACTATAGATTTATTTTGTTAATCCTAATAAAAAACGAAGATGACATTGCATGCTACTAAATGTATCTCTTAATTCAACACCTGTTCCACCATGATGTAGATATGTAAGTTTTACCTATTAGTTTTAAAATCATTTAATTTTGATATACTTTATTTGAGAAACCATTGTATGATTTATTTTAATAATATAACGGGGACTATATTAGGTTATGTGTAGATATAGAGGGGGGGGGGGGTTGGAAAATTAAAAAAACAAGTAATAGTGCACTTTCCGTAGCTCACGTGATTTCTCAAGTTATTTGTGGAAAACTATAGGTATCTCCCGTCTTGCTTGTTACAGAGTACGTGATTTTCCTTATTCACTTTATGTATTGATGCTGTCTAACATTTTTTTATAATTTTCAAATACCAATATAAATAAATAATAACACAAATCTTTTGTTTCCACTGATTTGTGATTATTTTAATTTATTTTCCTCCTTTTTGTTTTTTATCTTATTTGTAACTAATATTATTATGGCTTCAATATTTGAAATAAATGAATAAAATAAGTCTTGTAGATTTTTAACAGTATTTTTTTCTTCCTTTTCAGAATTTGACGGTACAACAGTATTGTGTAGAGTGTGTGGTGACAAAGCTAGCGGATTTCACTATGGAGTACATTCTTGCGAGGGCTGCAAGGTAAGAATATGCAAAAATTATACTGCGCAATTAGCTTTACTTTTTTTAGTAATCTGATTTGGTCCAGAAAAAAAACATTAAATTAACTCGAAAGTAAAGTGTTGACATTGAAAAATAATCAATAAGATTATATACTTACCTATTATTATTTATAGTGGTTTTATCGTCATATACGTTGATAAAAAAGTAATTTAAGATTAATTTTAGACGCAAAATTATATCAATAATTTCAATAAGTTCAACGTAAAGTTGCAAATTTTATTATGTTTACATTGATAAGTTTTGTCAATTAATTTTATATTGTATTATATTCCACATAAAGAATTAATACAGATATACAAAAATATATAAATTCTAAATCAACCTCTTAAAAATATTAGACACATACCATTCATGTATAATATTTTTTCAATTTCTGTCATAAATTAATAAATCAAGATTCTTTTAGTTAAAAATCGCGGCCGAATTCAATATTCTATTAAAACTAATGCAATTTTGGATATCATAGATTTAAATTTAAACAAAATTAGTTGTTTTAAATTTGTCCAAGACTTTGGCAGAAACCATTTAATGGAAGATTGAATTCGGTCATTAGATTGTAAGCAGATATAGACTAATCAATTTTCATGAAATGTTTTTTGTACCAAGAATTCTGTGGGTCACGTCACTGTAATGTGTATTAAACATCGTAGCAAATATATTAATATAATTGTTCGTATTACTATGAATAGCTTTATCATCTTTGACATTCAAACCGATGAACATAATCACAAGTTTGTTTTTTCCAACGGACATTTTTCCTCAAACGAATAGTTTAGATGGTTTTGTAAGTATGTATTGTAACATCGCTTATGTCATAGAGTGGAATGGAGTTGTGTACCGAGGCATTAGGAGTAATTTGCGTCTTACATATTTACCTATTGGTGTTCTCCATACAACGTTCGTACAACAAGGTTAGGTTGAATTTGGATTGGTCGCTTGGCATTGAAATCACCAGCTAGCCTCGTTCGGTGTTTGAACCGGGAAGCCCAACCGATCGGTTCTTATGAACCAGAAGAAAAAACTTCAAACGGAAAATGTTCAAGAGTAGGTGGCGGGGACAACCGCGAACGTCGAAATAATGATTCATTTTTAATAATATCTGTTTGTAACTGAAAACCTTGATCTTTAAATCAATGAACATTGTGCCTACAGATACGCATACGAGTATAGTCACTAATATTGCGCAGTAGTGGGTTGACACCTGTTTTATTGAAGGATATCTTCGTATACACAATTAACAATCAATTATAAAAACATTTTGGTTTCGTTCAGAACGAAGATCATTATCTTTATTTGCATAGTTTCCTGGTGCATTTAACGATTGTCCGTGAAGCGACTCGTTTTAATATGCACTTTTTTCTTTCGTTCTCTTATCCTGTGTGCATACAAATAAGGTTTGACCTTTAAGACCTGTTTGTTTTGTTATAAATTTCTATTGATATCGATTTAGCAGCTTGTCATTATTTGCTTTTCAATTGTTGCTGTCCCTACATTCTCCAGTTGCATCTCCTTTGAAATCGGTTCCACCCCTCTATTACTACAAAGAACGTGCAGATTTGCAAATTTGTGTTTGATGCAATTATAGTATTACTGCTCCGACGGGTTCAATGGGAAGGTCAAGAAGGTCAGTGGTTCTCCCTTTTTGTACTTTGAATGTGCATTGAAATAGGGGTCTGAATGTTAAAAGGATCCTATTAATTTCATCTTAACACAATGAACCGAACCTTATAATATTCAAAACATTTATTCTTAAAATGTTATACAATGGATTTTATTATTGAGGCTGCGTTGCTGTTTGTAAGAATCCTTAGTAAAAATAACATATTTTTAGATCCTTGTTTAATTCATAATTTAAAAATACATGTATACAAAATCTTCCGCTTACCAATCCAGCCCGCCAACCTTATTTTCGATTTTTCTGCAAGTTTGTTATACATGCCATTTATTATGTGGCAAAAACTGTTTGCAGAATACAAGTACATCGCACAAACACATACTTACATGTCATGTTAATAATACACACACTCACACATAGATGAGCAGAGCAAAGCAGAGATATATCCACACATATTATGGAGCTAATTCAAGGTTCCAAAGCTGCCGCGCGTCAGCTAGGTTAATGTTCGAGGTTACACAGTACACAGCCGAGTGTATGTATGTAGGTACACTGTGTACGTTATTATACACCATACATATACAAATACCGCCATAATGTTATACATTCCTGATATCATTATTTTATTTATCCACTCAAAGTTTGCTTGTGTCGTCCCCTAGAAGCAGCGAGACCTAGCACTCAATTTTGAAACAAATATACCGTGTCGCAATTGCAATGGAACGAGCAGATCAAAAAAATATTTGTCAAATAACTTGGATCTTTAATGATTGTTTGACTGATTTTTTCTGCAATACTTTTCATTCGAACTCTGTAGACATCCGAATTTTTTTTCTAATACTTACCTAACTAATTTGATCCTTCATCTTAATGTACGTCTACTATAATATGCTCTCCTAATAATCAAATCACTTGAATATACACGCTTGATTTTGGCTTCATATATTTTTCATCCGATTCTTCAATAGTTTTATCGAGAGTGGGATAGTATCAAACAATAATTAATATTGTATCCATCTATATAATATTTATTATCTTCAGTTTGTTGTTATGAAGTCGCGTTTGACAGTTTACTCTAGGTCATCGTTCGGTAGTCCCATTATGTAGTTGATGTTTTCAACAAGATAAGAACCATTTTTACTCGGCGTATATAATATACCATATGTAATTTATGCTGGATGCATGTCATACTGTTGAATAAATAATAAGTGAATATATAAATAAAACATTTGAAACCATTTATGAATTCACAGATAATAGTTTGTATGGAGGTGACATCCTAGGAATATAATAACATTATCCATATAAAAGAAAAAATTTCAAATATAAATAAATGACACACGTACCTACTCAATTGATTGAGCTATAATAATATGTACTTATGTATAATATGTATATACTAATTTAGTACTAAATGTTTTGCCATAAAAATATTATTTTCTCTAGTACCTAGTAATAATCATCTAAATTGGTCAAATCGGTTAACCATCTAAATTAATCCATAGTTGTGCACGTGATATTATTATAGATTATTGCCTTTCCTTTGTACCTAGTATACCTAAAGTGTATGTGTCCCTGATACTATGTTTGTCGTTAGCTTCTGGAGCGTCGGGTTCAGGGTCGGCTATTATACCTCTTCCCCTTCCCTGTTCCCCTATCAATGTTCTACCTCTATCTTCCACCCGCACTGCGGTTTACCTATTTAGTAACCGACTTCTTTCCTTCATTTGGATTTGTTGTTTCAAGACAAAAGAACAAAGTGTTTTTTAAAAGGTTCATCCAATGAAACGAATATCGGGGTACAAAAAAACTGACTTTTAGTTTAAAGAAATGAGCTACTTCATATTCCCCTCGTGTAAGCGTTGAAGAAGGTAGAACACATCGGTTCTATTTTAGATTTACAATTCAAAATTGTTTTCTTCAAAAGAGACATTACGTATTCTAAAATCGAATCTTCTTTGTCATCGTATATCTTCTTTTCTTCAGTCAGGACATCGGAACGTCAGTCTAGAGACACTCGTTCCAAATTTAAATTCAAACACATCCTCAGACGATATAGCTCATACGGTTCGACATTGGTCGCCCCGAATTTCCGTTTAGTTCTTCAAAGAGTTTCAAATTTTAATTGCTCGACGGATGGCTACCGACAAATCGCTCGTTATCTTTTTACTCGGTGTTTTTAATTTGAATGTATTTTTGTATCCTAGTGTAGTTAGATAGTCGATGCTCATCCGGCTAAATGGATCGCGGGAACGTTTAGAATGTTTTATTGTTTTCATTGAATGCGACGATCCTTCCATCACATCGTGTCTCTCTCTCTCCCTTTCCCTATCGGAGTTTTATTTATTTGGTGTCCCTTTCGACGGCGGGTGCATTCACCGGGACAGTGCACTTGTTATAATGGAGGCTAGCCCGCATATCCGACCGAGTCAGCTTATAAATTAATTGGATTTAAATGTCTAAAAAGCTCGTGGTTTGGTCTGGACGTGAACATTGCGTTTCTATATTTACTCACCCTAATCGTTCCACCTTCAATAGGTATATTTTGTAGAATTTATTGAACTAATTTTTTGCCTTTTACTATATAATTTTGACTGAATTACTTATATTGCATGTTTTAAGTAAGGATAGAAACTATTCTTACTTGATAAGAAATATTTATTTTCTTCTTTGCTATTGTTTTAATATCGACTAATAAAATATAATCTTAGGTTTTATTTTTGTGTAAATTAATTTCATTGTTCGGTGTTTCTTTTGAAACACCATCACACACACATATTTTAAACGATATTTCTTTGTGACAATCGATATTCTTTCTACTAACGATAATGCACTGCACGTGTTTGTTTGAAATGTTGTCTTTCAGCTTATTCGACACATAATTGTGCATTTCAAATAAAATAGAACTCAAATTTCAAAGTCTTTCTTGGATTTTTATTTGAAATAATCCATTTAATCGTTTATCTAAAATGCGTTGACTTCGTTGTAAAGTTTACCGCCGTTGAAATCAAGAGTCAAACGATGCCAGTCGTTTCTTGAGCCCTGGAACACGTCCTATAAAACCCGGCCTTCGGCGGAGTTATCTATAAATACTCCCATAACCAATATAATGTTAAGGTACCAAGTACCTACCCCATACTCCGCCGTCATTTTCACTTTCGTATCACTACTAACCCGCCTAGACCTGTCTCGGGAGTCTGCGCTCTTTGTAAATAATTGTCTAGTCATACACACACCCACACAGATGCACACCCTGCAACTATCCATGCCTTGGATTGTTTCGGAGTAATCTTACCAGTCCCACCACCTCCTTACGGGTCTATTTTCCAGTTACTCGACTTGGTATCTAAGACTTTTCGGTCCTAGCTTCGTAGCTCCTCGCCTATTTTTATAATCTCGTTTCAGCTATGTAGATGTGGGTAAGGTAGGATCTTTATTATTTTCAAATTCGAGAGTGTGTATTGGGCTTGAACCAGTTTTGTTTTCATTTGGATTATTTCGTTCAAGAAGTCGTAATAATTTGAAAACGGATGGAATCAATGTTGAAAACTTTTACGATTATCCCTGTATCAACAGTTAATAAAAATAATTTGTGATCATGATGTGTCATTCGTAAACCTTTCTTTTGTCATAATGCTTTGATAGTTGTTTTCGATTACTTATATATTTTTTTAATAGTATTGGAATAAAATCTTATATTTCTAGTTCAGTGTAAAATTAATTCGTCATTTACGAAATTCTCATTAGTTCAGTAATCTTAAGAGCAAGCGTAGATTATCATCGTATTTTGAAATTGAATTTTGCCATGTTATAAAATAAATTGATATCTTTTCGTGTACTTCTCAAAATATTTGTTCCTGCGTGTTGCGCGTAAAGCTAAATGATGCAATAAACAATAAACCATTTTTTTGCAATCCGCAAGGGTTAAGAGAAATACAAAAAAAAAAGATCGGAAATTAAATCTGCCAAAAAAACTACGTTGTACAATGAAACTGCACAAAAAATAATCGGACGAGTTTCATTTGACCTTGGTTTTGTATTTTTTTAGTAAATTTATAAAGAAATTAAAAAAAAAGGTTTGCCCTTAAATTTGATCCGCCGACCCTTATCCCTTTCGCTCTGTATGTCGGTTTTTTTATTCGCGAAGTATAAAAATGAAAACAGCAGCTGTATATTTGATCCCAATAGACCAATGTTTACAATGATAAGGATGCCCTTTTCACATTGAATGCAACTTAATGTTTAAACCTTTCATTTTTCGGGATATTTATTGGTTCGCTTTAAATTTGATATTGTTAAATTGGTTTAGGTCACAATGGACAAACAAAATATGGCAATGGTTCGACCATCCATCCGGTTAAACTCTTTTTACATCTGTAATTTATTGCTACCAACAATAATTACCTAATCGAGCATTTTGTTTTTTTTTTATGCGACGAATTGCTAAACTAATGTTACATTATTTGCCTTCGGAAGATTTTTTTTACTAACGAAAAAATTAAAATAAATTGTGATAGTTACAGAAACAGCATTGGAATGTTTTACAATTTCACAGATCTTAAGATTCTTTATTGTACATATTTCATGATTATGTGTTATTTATTATTTATAAAAAATAAGTATAAAAGCATTGGTAACACAAAAGCTTGCTTTGTATTATATTTGACCTACAAAACTTGATTCATTTCGATTAAAACCATTTTGCACAATGTGGAATTCGCGTCTCAAAGTAAGGGTTACGCTGAAAAGGTTTTTTTCTTTTGTGATGTTTTAATACCCCATCTTGCAAAATGTTGAGGAAGGTAAGGGATTAGTCCTACCTGAACGGAGAGATCCGCTAGATGAAACCATCTCTGCAGATGGATGTAGAAAAATACCTTACAATATAAATTGTGGATAACACTTTACTGCATAACGATAAAGCGAAGATATTTTTTTTGATCAAATCTTACGATTTTTTGAAAAGGGTTGTCCGCTGTCCCCATTATCGAGTAGTCACAAAGGATGTTGGCAAAGATGCGAATACTTTTTTTATTGAAATATCCTGTCGGGTTGAGTTTTATATAAAAAAATCATTCGCTACAAATATTAAAAAAATAAATGTAAGTACGTATAATCACAGTTGCTGGGCTGTGTGTTTTTTTATTAAGTTCATAAGTATACCTACACATTTACCGGGTATTCTTTCCCTAGTCTTATTTCCTTAGTCTGCATTGGACTTCATACTTCATTCATCACTATTAAACAGATAGTAGAACAGTATATTTCAAATTCATGTTCACCACGCATGTATCGTGAGGGTATGAATGTTTATCACGCATGTATCGCGATGGTTTGAATGTTCACCACGCATGTTTCGTGATGGTATGAATGTTTATCACGCATGTATCGCGATGGTATGAATGTTTATCATGCATGTATCGTGATGGTATGAATGTTTATCACGCATGTATCGCGATGGTATGAATGTTTATCACGCATGTATCGTGATGGTATCAATGTTTACCACGTTTTTAAACAATTCTGTTCTGATCAAGTCCGTTATTCGCTCTTCTTATGCAAACTGCTCAACATTGTTCTCATATTGTGCTATAAACAAATATTTTTATAAAAATACCACAATTATGTCCGTCTTTCGTCGTCTAATAAATCTGGGGTGCAAGTCCGGTCATACAGTGGAATTTAAACATAAAAGATAATTATATCCAAGATATGGGTTACCATGAAGGTTTTGATTCCACCGTTTAACCGGACTTGCCCCCCCTCCCTGTTTTCAAAATATTTTGCCATTTTTTCATCATATTTTCTTGATAAAACAACTTCAAATAACACTTTTTCTATCAAAATCATCAATAGACAAAATTATATTTATTTTTTTAGCGAAATTATCAACATTATATATTATACTCGTATTATATAATAAAATTATTTCATTTGCATTTGTTGATAATAATTATATAACCCATCGACACGGATTTTTATTACATTATCGACGGATATCCCGTGAAATTTTAGGGTCACCAAAGAAACGAACCATTTGAGTAAGCAGTACCTAGTAATGTGCCTTGTCAACAGGTGGTGCTGTGTAGGTGATAAAAAATATTTTTTATAATCTCAGGTATAAAATATTGTATTGATCTATTCGACATCTGTCGTCGTGAAGATTGAATGAAAGAGAATCTGATTTATCCCATGATAGATTGATTTGGTGAAGAGTTAAATAGTATACATTTGAGTAGAATCTGCGTCGCTAAATTATGATGAAAATCTCACAATACATCATTCAGATAACTTCAATAGGTACCTTAAAAACATAAATTGCTGTGAAAAGACGATGTATACCATTAGTCTTCCCCGTGGTCAGCCTTTGTTGCTCAGTTGATTAGGTATCTGCTGATCCAAAGGTCCCGGGTTCGTTTCCCGGTGGAGATACAGTTTTTTATTCTGTTTTCAGTCTGGAACTGTGTTTTCAGTCTGGAACTGGAACTGTAATTGATATCGTAAGTCTCCAGAATGTGGCAACTTATTTTTGTGTGCGTTAAATTGATATTTGACACGGTACCTGTTAGTTGTCCGAGAATCAATATGAATTAATGTGGTTGACTGGTAGAAATTACCTACAGGCAATATGTGAATTTTTTTGCTAAAAGTAAAAGTATTTGATAATTGTTATTATTATTAACTAAGAAGTAAATCAAAATTATGGGTATCTACAACATTATGTTGTCTAGCATGCATGTGTAATTTACCCATCTTTTAATTTTTTTGAAGTCTATAGCGTCTATTTGTGAGACAATCTACTTAATCTCTAAAAAATAATACAGATGGGTCGATGGCAGAGCGTTTAGCGCGCTAGGCTAGTAATCCAGTGGTCGCGAGTTCGAATCCTGCCTTGACCGATTTCGTTCACCTATAGCAAATGCATTTATATTTATTTTAGGGAACGTAGTATAAGATGTATATGGACATATTCATTATAAAAAAATAATAATAATGTAACGATATGTAAATATAAAAGATATTTACATATGGGTGCATGGATGTAATGTATAAATATAATATTGTAAATCTCCAACCTCGAAACAGGCGTAGTCCTAGTTAGGTTGGGATAGTATTTATAAATGATTGTATAAGTGTCGAGATGATATAAATAAATAAATAAAATAAATGTATATTCAATTGATATTTATCATACCATAAATAATACGGTGTCTAGTTATAATGTATGTTGATAATATGTACATAATGCCACAACTAGTGTTGAACGCCATCTTTCGGCGAATAGGGAAAAAATATAATTACGACATTGCACGCAGACAATAACTGACGTATCAAATATTATTAATTTAGTATATTATATTTAGTTAATTATTTCTAGTTAATTATTTCTAGTATTTTTTTATAATCATGTATTTATTTATTGTTTGCTAATAATTAAATCTGATTCAACGTGGTTTGCGATCTGATCCAATATTTCATAATAATAATAACAAGGTTATCAAGGTTCGAAAACATTTTATTCGTAGTTTTAAGCTTTTTTATAAACCTTGTCTTTACTTAATTTATTATAGCATGTGTATTCATTGTTTTAACTAGTTCGGTCGTTGTTCTCGTTAATTTGTCAGGAAATATATTATTTACTCGGAATGCCTTGTTGTAAGGTATATAACTGGATTTTTTATCAGTTGTATTAATAATTTAGCATTTTTATGTGCGATATAAGAAATATGAGGCAACAAGTATAATATCATTATAGTTGTGTGAATTAGCCGATATCCGCACCTTTTCTGTTTCATCCACTCGCCGCCAGTGGCGCTAGCGATGATATCCTAAGAACGCAGAGTCAACGACCGCCGAGGTCGTTGACCGGCAGACGACCTCGCCAAAACTTCGACTACACGCCGCTAGAGTAAAATAATAATTTATTGATAATTTTCCTTTTAGAATAATTTGTTCTGTACACTAATCGAATGTAATTATTTTAATATCTTAGATCATTAGCTGGGATATATTTGATTCTAAACATTCTTATTGATTGATTTAATTTATGTTTTATGGAAAAAATCTATGAAATTTAATAAAATAATATTTATTTTCTATTTTATGTTTTTTTTATTTTTTTGTTAAGTAAATAAATGACGCTGAAATCGATTGAATTCACGATCACGCCGTTTCTTTGGTAAGGTAGGCATGGAGAACTGGATTCCAGATATTCCTATTCTATTTAACGTCGTGGAATTTCACGCGGTCGTGGATTTTCTTTCTTATTATTAATTTTTACTGTCTATTTTCAAACATGTAAGTTACATTTAAGTCTTATAATTTTTTAAGTTCCTTATTCATCCTCCATTATGGTCAAATCCTTCCATAAGTTTTTTTCAGAGTTTTGACAAATAATGGCGTTTCGGAAATTTCAATTTTATTGCATTTTAAGAAAAAAATCTTAACGATTATTTTATTTTCTATTGCTTCTCGGGTAACTAACAGGTACTATGTCAAATATTAATTTTATACATACCCAATAACAAGTTGTCACATTCTGGAGACTATCTATACTAATCGTCTCACAGATCCAAATTGATTATTGTTCTTTTTGTTATATTTATAAAAATGTGTATAAATTATATATGTACAGAAAGCTGCAAATAAGTATGCATTTTCCGCCACTAGCTGATAAATCATTTATGATACATAAAATAAAATATATAAATAATGTAGATTTTTATTAGAATAACTACACAAAATTTATCAATGGTATTCTTTCTATACCTTCATTCACAAAGTTTGTGTATGTATTATGTTAAACTTGAATTTGATTTGCAAAAATATTTCGCGCCGCTTGCCATTTTGTATATATCACATCCTGTCGCGGTCATTATGCAATATAATACAGGTGTTGGTGTGGCGGTAAGTTCGTTGACCGAATGGAAAACGCAAAAATCTATTACTATGTTGACCTCTAGTACACTGACTGACGCCATTTGTACCGTTAACTACTCATAGGTGCACTACTCGCCGATAGATGGCAGTTAAACTAACTACACTACCAACTAGAATACCAGCTAGTTCCAATTGGAATTGATAATGATTATTTACTAACATAACATTTTATTTGTTTATTAATTGCCTTATTAATTAAGTTTGATAACATGAATAGTAAAAACACAGCGCGCGTATTTTTAGGAAATATATTGAGTACCTATAGTATTTTTTAATCAAGTTTGAGTCGCATGGAATTTAGAAATATTTTAATATTTTTTTGCCTTTAAAAAATACATCAAATACTTCATCTTTGTCTGTTTTGTGTACATTATTGATTCACAAATATATAATGTACCTACATGAAATAAATAAATAAACACTTTCATTACAAATATCAATTAATTAACATGGTTTAATGCGAACACCTCGTGACCGCGCTATTTCAATTCGTCTTAATTATGGTCTCGTTTTAAGAAGTGAAAAAAATATGAAACGGGTCGCTATAAGATCGTTATTTAACTACATAGTAGATGTATAGCGATTCTTAGCACCATTATTAGTTCAATTAATTTGGATCAATAGGCCAAACAACTTTAGCGAAATAACAGACGAAATTTATAACCTAAACTATTTCTGTACCAAAAATAAGATGATATTTTGAATAATTGTGTCGTTTATTTTTCTGAATATTTTTTTTAAAGAGTAGAAGAAATTTACTAGAATGCCGTGAGCCATAATTTAATCGAAGTATATATCTCTTAAGCATTTTATTAAATTAAAAATTGTTCAAGTTTGATTAAAACTTGTGTATTTACATATTATAATGTTAAGTGTGGGATGTAGTGGATTATTTTTTGTTTTTTGTAAAATCTTATCAAAGTAAATATATTTTTTAAAGAATCTGTTATAATCAATTGATAGATATGACGATTTATGTATATTTTTTTAAAACAAGAGCAAAAATCTATAAAATGTTATTAATAGATTCGTTATAGTTTTTGCTGTATAGTGTTGTACGTGCTTTTTCAGGAATATTTAAATATATTCATTTTAGTTTATTTTTATTATTTTAAATATTCTCTTAATTTTGAAATTATTCCTTAGGTATACCTATATGTACATTATCATCTGTTGATTGGGTTTGTAAAATATCTCTTGGAACGTTGACTGTTCCACGAAACACCGAATAAATAAACACACAAAACATATGTATGATACAAAAACAAATAATAACATTAGAAACAAGGCAAAAAATGTTTGTTAATAATAATACAGTTAGTCCGGGTTAACGCGAGTTCAACATACGTTACTTCTCTTTGTATTATTATTATTCGCGAGCCAATGAACGTTAAGGAGTCAACGAACGAACTTGACCAGCGAAAAGTAAACACGGTTATGGTTCTTTTAAAATAAAATCTCAACAATTATTTATAAATACTTGTAGAATTAGCTTATTGTTGTTTTACGTGTGTATTGATATTAGGTAATATGCTGTTGTTATTCATACGTTGCTCCAGTTTCTAAGGGCAAATATTCTTGGCTAACTAGACATTTTTATACATAATATGTACCTACTTAGGCGATATTCGTACTAGGCATCACCTCATTTATTTTTGTCAACAATTTTATAATTATTTTTAACTTTGAATTTTACAGCATAATCGGCTTATTCATATTTTATTTATAGAAAAATACTGTCGGAGCAAATTTAATTATATATTTTGTGTATTGATTAATATTTCATAAAACTCATGAATGAATAAAGATTTATATAAAAAAATAAATATCAGTGTACCTACATGCTTTAATTAGTTTTTTAGTAGTATAATGTTATGATATATGTTATAATGATCATTTTCAGAATTAAGTGTACGTAATCATTATATTTAATTCCATGTCTTTTTTCTGTTCCAATTTATCATTTTATTCATTATTTTTTTGATTTTATCAAAACAAAAATTGTCAAAACACTGCGTAGAGAACAACTCTCTCGTAACAATTTGCATCATATTTATTGTTTAAAAAAACGTTTACTATTCCAACTGTCGATTTGTTCAGGAGAACTTTGTTCTCTTAACATATCGACAATGTATCAAGCCAGAACACGCGAGAAATGTATGGAGAGGTCTACTTTTTTCACGGCATTTCCAAATTTGAAGTCAAAAAACACCAACTTAGAGGCTTCGCAGCATATATGTTCCATACACGGATTTACTCAGAATTCGGAGTAGAACATTTCGTGTGTCTGTGTGTCTGTGTGTGTGTCTGTGTGTCTGTGTGTGTGTGTGTCCGTCCCCCCCTTATAACTTTTGATCCGCTCAATTTACAGAGCCTAAAATTTCAGAATATATAAACAGTTACAGGCCTACAAAACTTTTATACTCGGAATTTTTAATTTTTGTTTCAGTCAGGGGTTATCAACTTTTGAATTTTTATTTTATTTTTCCATATATCTCAGAAACCATAAACGCTAGAACGCTGAAAATTGGTACAAACATAGACAAATACAAAATCTAAAATTAGTTTTTTCAAAAAAATTCCAGGGTTTCTCAAACATTTTTTATTAAGAAAAATATTTTTTTTATGATAAATTTATGAGTTTAACTGCCTATATTTCCAAAACTTTTACAATTATCGAAAAAATCCGAAACACCCCAACTAGATAATTTAATTTTCTATAAAAAATATTAACATTGTAGTAGAAGATCTCAATTTTTTTTTAACAATTTTTTTAAAAATTGAATTTAGTGACGACATCGCTTCATACATTTTGTATGGCAGTCGCCTATACACAATATGTAAGAAGACTTAATAGTTTGATACTTCATCTCCAAACATACATACATACCATCATGCTATTTGCATATTCTGGGTAGGAAAAAGGATCTTCCTCCATACTATCCTATCTTGACATACATACCTACATATGTTGTATAGAAAACAAAATATCTGAAAATATTCAATAATTTGTATCTATGGGTTTATAGTTTGGTACATATTCTTCAACTATACATACTATCGCTATCGACAGTTGGATCTCATGTGTTACATGCAACTAGTTTAGGAATTATCAAAGCAGTAGATTAACTAAAATTCCCATTTTTTGTGTGTAATACTTAAAGGTAGTACATAATTTGCTATGATAATTTTTGACCTCAACGTACCTGTGTAGGATTCTTTGTCAAGTAAAGTACCTACCTTTACAACTGTTGATGAAGAGATTATCTATCAGATGATTTTAAGAAATTCACACGTTTTGTTATTGTCTCGGTGTACGAGTGTTTGTTTGAAACAAGACCGTAACAGAAAAACTACGATACGATGTACTTGTAGTTATCTCCCATAGAGTAAACAATGGGAATCCCATTAATTTGAATGGTGCCTAAAGGTGATTTATATCTGTCGGCGAATAGAGCGCGCTCTACGCTACTCATACATAGTTTTTCCCGGTCGTTGACAGATGGCTGATGTTGTTGTTGATGTTACGTAATAATGCCAAGATGGCGGGCGGTCGCATAACAGTCTTCTTGTGTGTGACGTGCGTGTTTGTGTGGCGGCACATTCATGAAAAATTTACCTTTACTATAGAAGGAACAGCACACAAACACATTTCGCGTATCTTGTACTGGGATGGGTTCGATGACCCAACGCAGCTAGCTATGTATATACACTTGAATCTGTGGAAACCCTGAACATTCTAGAACAAATCGAACAGTGTGTTGTTAAACTATGTATCTAACTATCTGTGTCTTTAAACGGCACTATAAAACTTTAAACTTGAATCGTTGCATAATCGGCTTTGTTTGCTGACCGAGAACACTATATTATTAATTTAATAACATTAACATTAATTACTTTGATTCGTATTTATACATCTTCATTATTACTGATCAAAATAATGGCACACGTCTGTACCTATAGTAAAATGAATATATTATAAATAATATAGTATGATTTCAATTATAATGCTATTATATTTTTAAGTATATCCACAGAGTGGATTTGTTATAAAAATAATTTTGGTAATTAAATAATACTTTAATTCTTGAAATTGTCATAATGATATCCAACACGAGAACATTTTTTTACGTGTACATTTCCATTTTCTCAATAACTTGGTTCATTGATTCTTCTTTAAATGTAACACTATTAGTTAAAGGAACGTTGTCACATTGAGTCACCGCGCGAACAATAAAATGGCGGCAATCAATTCAGTGAACCAGATATTTCGCCCACTTTTTTTCAATCTCGTCTATTTCGAGCGCCTGAAATTCATTCTAGTAAGCGACAGAGTTCTATATTTAAAGTTTCACAATAATTTCGGGCACAGAAAAGTGTCAGCCGCATATACGTACTGGGAGAAGAGGAGCGTCGCGTAGGTAAAAAGTTATATATACCTCTTAGTAATATAGGGCACCAGAGTCTACAACGGTCGCGTAACGTCCTAAACTCCACGATATGTGTACGGCGTTATGAGTTTTGGCGCGTACGATTTTAAGGTTAATTTTCCTCGGCGCTGTACGCTACATTGTGGCGAAATGTATTTTGTAACACGGCGAGAGAGTGCAACGATCTATCGGGAGCGCATAACGCTTTTGTTTTCGCGCGGGCAAGGAGGTTGTTGACCGGCTACGCCGGGTCAACGCGCTCGTAGCACGTAGTAAGACGAACAAAGCTCAACAAGCACGGCAATACGCGCCGTTTTGCAAGCGAGACTTTGTCACTCCATTGCACTTAATCTGCATCCGTAGTTTGTGACGTTCCCTTTTTATTACTAGTCACTTGAACCATTGAAGCTGAACTTGCGTACGCATCTCTAGCCCATATTATTTTTACGGCATAGTCAATATGGCGAAACACGTAACTCCTAATCAATATGATTATTGTGCTCTGTGATTAGACCTTTTTTTGTAAACCAACGAGTAATGTGTAGGTACTAACCTTATTATATACATAATGACATATTGAATTATGTCGTAGATATTTCTCAATTTGATGTTTATTTTAGTTTTATGTGGCTTAATGATAAGGTTATTAGCTAGCTGATTAGTTCTTATGGTTGTACAGTTCACTTTATACACGATCGTAATCATAGGGAAAATGTTCGATTTGTACATAAATAAAAATCCATGTCTATGATAACGTTACGATTGTTATTTATAAAAAAATAATAACACTATAAAAATTGTATTGTAAGAATATTAAAATAATTTTCTCAAGTGAATATTAAATTTATGGTTGAAATTTTCTAAAATAATTTTCAATTGAAACTTATTTACAAAATTAAATATACCTATATTAAGCAACGTTAAAATTGAAATTTCATCATAGCTTTGATTTTTCTTTTTATTTGGCTCCAATTCTACATACTGACGTACAATTCCCCAAGAGAATTACCAGGAAAATGCATACCTACATTGTATTTGTAATTTTAAATCCATTATATAATTCAAGAAAATAATTATTTTATATTGTCTCATTTATTCTATAGCGCGCCTTTTTAATCTTGCTACGATGGCGAGACAACAATTCGTATTTTCTTTAAATGAAAAGAGATGCAATATTATGTCAATGCTACGGTACAATTTTAATATTGTAACCGTAGTAATATTATTTCAAGCTGACGTAATATTTACTACGAATTTCTATACGTATATTTATAAACCTATGTTTTTCCTTACACTCAAGGATAAAAGAGTAACATTTTAGTAAAAATTACTTTTGTATTTTTTAAAGTTTTTTTTGAGAAATTCATTTGAAAAGTCCCAAGGTACCTTTAAAAAAGTTTATTAAATCTTTTAATACCCCCAATATAATATTTATAAAATAATTTTATACTATTAAATAAATATGTCTTTAAGCATATACATTGAGCATAAAAAGTTAAAATATTTAAATTTTAGAGAAAACAATTAGCTCGAGTACCTACTAACTTACATGTTATAAAAAAAATAGATGACAAAATAAATACTATGAAGTTGGAGCATACGAGGAATGTATTATTTAAATTAAATTCTCTCGTGGTGCAATGTTATTGTTATAGAGCGGTGATAGCCCAGCCGTAATGTCTTCGCCTCACATGCTTGAGGTCGACGGTTCGAATCCGGGCGGGACACGCACCTCTGGATTTTTAAAAAAATCTATGTGCGGATTTATATCACTAGCTATGTGTAACCATGATCCAATTTGTCTGGTTCCCCTTTCTAAGGGTTACGAAGGTCAGATGGCAGTCGCTTCAATGTAATAACCAGACTCGCCAATTCTAGGATCATGGTCAAAGCGTACCCCGATAGAAACGGGACAAAAGCGCTAAGGGGAAAGGTGCAATGTTATTGTTAAAATAAATTTATAAAAATATTTCTGGTTAGGAGTATGAAAAAAAAAATAAGATATCAAATTAATCAAGCTGAAAACAGCCACGGGGAACATTTAACATGCATTGCCGTAGAAAATACACAAATTCTGAAAGCCTCAGAGCTTCAATTGGTCGGGTAGTTATATAAAAATCGATTACTAAATTCCAATACGGACAGACATGTGAAATTAATTATAAGGGCGTAAAAAAACAACATAAACTATTATATGTATTTTGTGACGCACTTATAATTCTTTGTTTATTAATAACAATTGTTTATATTGTTACATACTTAAATAAAACCTTCAAAAAGGAAACAAATATATAATGAATATGTTTGTACAAAATCATTTATGCAATGTCATCACAAATGTATTTTCAAACTTATGTGTCCGATCCGTTACACACGAGTACATACATTTATTGTTACAATTGAGACTTATATTCAAATATATATATTACAAAAGTGTTTACACTTACTTACGTATTGCGCAAATTCGCTGTGCTATTTTAATAAGATATATGCAAATCGAACCTATGCAACTTTTCGATTGCATATTCAATAAGATCTTTTGATAATAACAACATTATGTCCTTTATATAACTCTTTCAATCACTTTGCGACGAATAAAAATGACTAGAAATATTCATTGACTTCGTGTTATTATTGGTGAACTTTTAATAAAATGCATTTGACGCATAATCAAAGTGCAAAAACTATATTAATTTTATTCAGAAATATACATACAAACATTATTGAAATAAACTATGTTATAAAATATGCTTGAAGAAAAAAAATTTTTAAATTGACGTTCAGTTGATTACTTAAATATATCTAATCCTTCAAACATCATTTTTTTAATGATCAACGATTTTTTTATTTTGTATAATTCAATTATAAGTTATATATATATATATATATATATATATATATATATATATATATATATATATATATATATATATATATATATATATATATATATATATATATATATATATATATATATATATATATATATATATATATATATATATATATATATATATATATATATATATATTATATATATATATATATATATATATATATATATATATATATATTATATATATATATATATATATATATATATATATATATATATATATATATATATATATATATATATATATATATATATATATATATATATATATATATATATATATATATATATATATATATATATATATATATATATATATATATATATATATACATATATATATATATATATATATATATATATATATATTTATATATATATATATATATATATATATATATATATATATATATATATATATATATATATATATATATATATATATATATATATATATTTATATATATATATATATATATATATATATATATATATATATATATATATATATATATATATATATATATATATATATATATATATATATATATATATATATATATATATATATATATATATATATATATATATATATATATATATATATATATATATATATATATATATATATATATATATATATATATATATATATATATATATATATATATATATATATATATATATATATATATATATATATATATATATATATATATATATATGTTATATTTGATGTTTTCACGGGTGAAATATGTTATAATATTTTTATCTCGGTTTTCCCGTGTCAGTAGGTCTTGACTAAGACCATTTGTCTTCCGACGTTTCGCCTGAATATCACCAAGCATTTTCAAGGACTTAACGAAAAGCACGCGCGCGACACACGTCTACTCACAGTCTACTACTTGAAGGTGAGCTTTAGTCAAGACCTACTGACACGGGAAAACCGAGATAAAAATATTATAATATATATATATATATATATATATATATATATATATATATATATATATATATATATATATATATATATATATATATATATATATATATATATATATATATATATATATATATATATATATATATATATATATATATAAATATATATATATATATATATATATATATATATATATATATATATATATATATATATATATATATATATATATATATATATATATATATATATATATATATATATATATATATATATATATATATATATATATATATATATATATATATATATATATATATATATATATATATATATTATATATATATATATATATATATATATATATATATATATATATATATATATATATATATATATATATATATATATATATATATATATATATATATATATTATAATATTTTTATATATATATATATATATATATATATATATGTTATAATATTTTTATCTCGGTTTTCCCGTGTCAGTAGGTCTTGACTAAGACCATTTGTCTTCCGACGTTTCGCCTGAATATCACCAGGCATTTTCAAGGACTTAACGAAAAGCACGCGCGCGACACACGTCTACTCACACTGAAAGCTCACCGTCAAGTGACTCGTAGCGTACAAGATGGCCGCTTATGTCAAATATTGTTAGCGCGACGTGATTGGCTCCTTGTGACACGCCCACCTGCTGTCGTGTTCGTTGCTAATAATATTTTATCATTATTTTTGTGTTGTGATTTATTGTTAATTTTAGTTGTGACATTAATATTATTATTGTTGTGTTTTGGGGTTATTTTCGCTATGGTATTATTAATATTATTATTGTATTGTTTGTCATATAAAATGTTCTTCCAGGTACTAGGCAAACGAACTCCGTCGTCCCGATTGTTCATTATATCCCTTCTCTTATATATTTCTATAGCTTCCCTGTAAATTCTGAGAGGTTCACTGTTTAAACTTGCTATTATTTTTGAATGGTCAAAATCTATTGTATGTCCTTCTGTGAGCGAGTGTTGTACAAGTGAGGATGTAAGTTTTTTGTTTCTCATGTCGGGAAAACCGAGATAAAAATATTATAACATATTTCACCCGTGAAAACTATATATATATATATATATATATATATATATATATATATATATATATATATATATATATATATATATATATATATATATATATATATATATATATATATATATATATATATAATTATAACTAAACCACTCTTTGATTCTACATGAATTTTATTTAGCTTATGCCCTAACAAGGCGAAATAGGCCTATCGCACATAATAAAATTCATGTTATAGAATCAAAAAGTGGTTTACTTTTAATTATAGATATGAATAATTTTTTTACTAATTTTCTTTTATTATTAATTTGTAAATTTCATTTTAACCATTACAAATATAATGTCTAAAA
Source organism: Molanna angustata (assembly GCA_963576475.1). NCBI lineage: Eukaryota > Metazoa > Arthropoda > Insecta > Trichoptera > Molannidae > Molanna > Molanna angustata. The sequence continues at coordinate 7,005,277 of OY754970.1, read as the reverse complement.
AGTAAAAGTTTTTAATTATTATGCGTCGGAGTGTTACGTATTAGCGACAACAACATTTCTCTCTCTTAATTAATAGAATTTTATTGTAATTGAGATGAATAATTTATCATGGGCTTAAAATTACAACCAGTCATACACAATAATAATAATAATAGTTTTATGTTGAATTTGACTGACGTAAAAGAGAAATTGTTTACAATGCCAATGACCGAGAGTGGCCGAAAACAAAATGCAAACGTTCTACAAATAAAAAAATATACTTAGATATTTACAAACAAAACAGACTTCCTAAATCTAAAATACATTTGATGATGTTTTTTTTCACAAACTGTTCTTTTGTTGTAATAAAAATAGGTGCAAAAATATTGATAAAAATTAATATCTATTCAATAATGGGGGAATGTTCCGATTTTGTAGCAAATTAAAAAAAAATCATGTAATTCATTTTAATTTTATGAGTACATGTTATGAGTAATGCTTTAAAAAATCTAAATATATAATAGTTTAAATTTTTAACAAAAGTTTTGCGATTTAATTCTGTTACTTGAGTCGATGTACAACATGTTTTGTTTTTGTATTTTATCACAAATATAATATTGTCGTGTATATAATATGTATTGAACTAACCGTTAAAGCCTATTGATAAAAAAACAGTTTTTTAATGATTGCAAATATTTTATAAAATAACCGAAAGAGAAACGTCAAAACTGAGCCATTATTGCTATAGCTGATTTATATCGAGGTAGCTATAAAGAAATAGAATACCATCGCTGGAAGGTCGTTACGAAATATTTTTCTACACAAGTAGGTACCACATCTACGCTCTCCTAGCTTTCTTCTTTGAGAAAGTAGGCAGCGCTCTTAAAAGCAATCGTGAAAATTGGCGGGGAAATTATGAATGCGAATTTCTATCAAAACACGAAGCAGTTGTAAGTTATCTCATTAACGTATCTCAGATAATGACGCCATCTTGATTTCGTAATACCAATAGAACTATAACACCACCCCAGGCAGTGTAGGAATATAATTGAAAATAGCGTCGATATGTCAAATACCTTTCAATCACACACATGTATTTGTCAAATGCATGTTTATATCATAGTATTACAAAATCTTTACAATCATTTAAGTTACTTTTAAAATGTTTCAAGTATAAAATGTGCCATAAAATATTTTTTATAATTTCATGCATGTGTTATGTATCATTTTACATTACCAAAAAAAATATTATTTGCATACTATTTATCATTTGTAAATTAACTTAACGTGATTAATTCAATGTTTATATATGGGTAGGTACCTTAAATAACAAATTCAGTAATTTAAAAAAGGCAATTTCATAAGTACCTACTAAATTACTATAAAGAAAAAAATATGTATATAAATAATAATTAATCAAATACATAGTTACTTAAATTTATTTTGTTCAAATTTTATGTAATAATTATAAAAATAAGTTAATTTATTTAGAATTTTATTATAAAAAATATTTTTCATGTGTTTTTGTTGATTTTGATTAAAAATATACGTTAATTAGTATCAGGGTGTTAGATTTCAAAAAATAGTTAAAACTAATATTCGGTTAGTTGACCTGTCGACCTACTCTGTATAATATATTATGATTCGCACTGTATGTAGACACGTAAGCCACGATACATTTGTAATGTGCAACAATTGTATTTTAAGTCTCTCGTTTAAAATGAATTTAAACTGAGATAATCTGCTTTGAACGTCACGATATAATTATTGGTGTCATAGCTGTGACGTCAATAGAACTCAGTACAATGTCTTAGAGCCAAATATTTTTACTCCTCACTAACCCAAGGGGATATAGTGGGGAGTTATGATTTCGCAATTTTTAAGGGTATTTTTTTATTGCAGATTATCAACTAGTATCATACCGAGATTGTATTCTGAAAGTTTCATCACAATGTATCTGTGTGTGTGTGCTATGTGCTGTGTGCTATGTACGGCGTGTTCATTTTACTTTATCGATTATAGACTAAAGTACTCATTCGATTCTTTTCAAATTTTGCAAATATGTATATCAAATACTCGCTTAGACCCCAACAGATTTTGAAGGATATCTGAATAGTGCTTCTCAATTTTTTTAAATGTCAAATATTTCAAAGTGACCCCAAGCTCAGGAAATTTAAAAATTGAAATTTTTCTTTTCAAATTGTTAAAAAGGCACATCACTTTTATAAAATGGCATTAAAGAGTTATCAAGTTTTCATAATAAAATATTTAAATAAAAAACAATTAATCAAACTCATTTCATGAAAATGCTGAATATTTTCCATACAAAATTTGAATAATTTATAGAATGACTTGTTAGTGAGGAGTTTAGCGTTGGCCACAACCCACTCTTTTAAATACATAGGTACTATCATAACATGTTTCTCACAATTCATATTTTTATCACTTATAATATATTTATCGTTACTTACTGAGTTTTTTTTATGAATTATCTATGTAAGAAATTTCGTTCAATGCACAACAATATGTAGTAAATATGTAATTTAAGAAAAAAATATTCCTTAACAAAATATGTTTAGACGTTTTTTATACAAATTAATAATTAAAACCTTTAAACGTTTGTAAAGATTTTATTTAAACCAGATATTAAAAAAAGTCAATTGATACGATTCTTTAAAACAATATTTACCGTTTATGTGTAATTCTCTACGTTGGATACGAGACATTGCAAAATTCAACTAAAATAAATTAGAAATCTTTTTTGTATGATTACCATATTAAATTTACAAATAAATAGGGCTTCTATCGCCAGTAAGGACATACGATTTCTAATTTATTCTTTCCCATGAAGATATCTGCATATTATATTTATGTTAAATTTATAATCAGATCTCCACGTTGAACTCTTGCATCTGGAGCGTCGACCCATCATAGAGATTGTGTACTATTTGCATTCAATTCTCGATACTCCTAGATATTAGTTTGCCCATGAGATAAAAGATACGAAGACATCAGTTAACCATAATAACAGTATCTCTTCGTTTTTATGTTTCCTTGTCAAATTGGTTTGTTTGTCCGTTGTTTCCTCAAAGCCGTCAGGTATTGAACTTTGCAAATTGGCATAGAGAGGTACGAAAATGTTGATTTGTTTTAAATAAACATTTGTAATAAAAATAAATACATTTACAAGTGACTATTCACATTTAAATTGAATGCATTAAACCGATGTCACAAGTACGCAGTTGAATCGGTGAATTGGTGATTGTACATTACTCCCATTATTTTGAATAACTTATTAGAATATCATGTAACCAACGGATTACTTGGTTTTATCTCTTTGAAACGGGTACTTGTGAAGGGATTTGTCTTCGATCATATTACCATATTATACATACACACAACATGTCATCACGCCATGTCCCTCGTGGGGTAGGCAGAGAGAACCGAACGCCACATTATTCTATTTTGGCACGCATCCCTCATGCATAGTCTCATACATATTCATTCGTCTATCATTTCCGTCTTTCATAATATCTTTCACATAGTCGAGTCATCCCTTTCTTGGGCGGCCCCGACCTCTCATTCCATTCTTGTCCGCACTGTGCATTTTCTACGTCAGGCGTTCCTCATTCATTCTCCTCATATGGCCAAACCATCTCAATGTGCTCACTTTCATTCTATTTATGACACCTTCTTCATCTTACATGCTTTCTTTATTTCCTCATTACAAATTCTTCTTCACGATCTCATTTCAACTTCATTTCTTCTGCCATGTCCAGGTTTCACTTGCATACGTCAAGGTTGGCACTGAAGTATTTGCTTAAAGATAACATTTTTTTTGCCGAATTTATTTATTCTCAGTTCTAATTAAGTATAATATTTTATTATATTATTGTTTGCGAGATGAGCTGCCCAACGCCAATAAAGGTATTCTTACATAGCTTGATGACTTTCAAAAAGCGTTTTTAGTCAAGTCACATTTTAAATCAGTTTTATTTATAAGTATTCATTCTTTTAAACCTTTTCCTTCAAACGTAATGTCACCATACAGGGATAAAAAAAAAACGTTTGTTGTCGCTGTGAATAAACTTTTGAACTCGATTGTTAGGATACATTATTTTTGGGGTATACTAAACGCTGTCTCAAACCTAAATAATCACGGAAAGTTGCGTGTTTCTCACAATTATAAAGCAATAGACGTCGTGTTTACACAGCCAACAAGCAGAAGAAATTTTGTCAAAAAATGGCAAATTCATTTTTAAACGCACGCCAGGTCGTTAAGATTTCTTCTATACTTTTCGTGTAACCGTATGAGTCGAAAAAATAAACTGTTCACGTCCGTTTCGGTCCATAAACGAGAGGCAATCTTAAGCCCGTGGCTTGGCTCCAGTAGCCAAATGACGATTTATGGAAACAAAAAAAAAAATGTCGCTGTGCTAAAAAATTACTTGTGTAGCGCAAAAAATTGCGAACCTTATTACGCTAGGTCAGCCTAACCGCCTACGGTCAACGAACCTGGGTCAACTTTACGGAACACGTACGTTAATGATATTATTTGTTAACTATCTCAGTTTTAAAGTATGAATAATGATGTCTTTTTTTGTCTGTTTTACTTGGGAACATTGTTACTAACAATTCCAATTAAATTAGAATGAACGCAACTAAGCACACGTTTATTTTACTCAGTGCGCATAAAAGTGAGCAAATAATGCCTTTTCTTCATTCTTGAAAAATATTTTTTTTTCTTCATTTCACATATTTTTTATCTGAATTCTGATAATAATACGACATGTGGATATTTGACGAGAATGTATGATTGAAAGAGATATTGTAAAAAATATGAAAATAAATACCCTAAGGTGGTTTGGCCACATAGAAAGAATGAGTGATGACCGTCTGACAAAAAAAAAATATATAAGTCTGATAAAAGAGGATGGAATTTCAAAAGATGGAGACCTCAAAAGTAAGAATAATGTGAATTAAGCGAGAAATTTATATCAAGAGAGAGAAGTCTGGCGTTCGGTTCTCTCGGCCTACCCCATATAGTGTAATGGCGTGATGCCATGTTATGGTAATTCTGGTTTAATGTTTTTTCGTAGTTTTATCTGTGGCTGTATAATGAATTTTTATAATAAAATCTATATATTACATTTATTACATATATTTGTTTACATATTCAATATTATATTTTCGAAATGGTCTATTCTACAACTACAATCAATATTATATATAATTGTATATAAATAATTTTCTTAAATACTCCAAAATAAAAATTGAATATGTCTTTGTTAAACAAATACATATACATCTTTCTACGTTCCCTATAATAAGTATAAATGCTTGTGGTATAGGTGAACGAAATCGGTCGAGGCAGGATTCGAACTCGCGACCACTGGATTACTAGCCATCGACCCATCTAAATATAATATCTATTTTTAAATAATTCGAATAAAAAGAAAACGTCACTTACACAGTGTTTTTATTCAGATTTTTTTTATTAAAAATCACTTATTACCATAAAATAAATGCTTATACATTACTTATGAGCATTTATTTTAATCATAAAGATAAACATTCTTTGAATATCTACCAATTATAAATTATTTCACTTAACAATTTTCCCGATATTTTCCTGATCAATAAAGAATCCATTAGTGACGTTCTTAAGAAGTGAATAACACTTATTCATTTGCTCGTTAATTATCTCGGTTATAGATAACAGTAATTTGTGACGTCATAACAACAATGACAGGAAATTTTGTCTATGATGTTATTTTTTCGCAGAAAGCACATTTTTGAGTTCAACGACACGAGGTGACTTAATCACATACAACCAGGTAAACACGATGGTTATTATATTAACTTGTATTATATAGTACCTACCTACATTGCTTTATGTCGGGTCGGTAAACTTTTGCTGTTTATTTCTGTACCTACATTCTTTTCTGTTGCTCGGCTTTATTCCTTTTTGGTAATTGATCAAAAATATATTTTTTTAATCATTTATAAATTATGTTTTATCATAAACACATCATATATAGTACATTATATGAACTAGAACACAACATTTAGAGTTATAACCAGTAGTATTAAACAATCGAAAAAAATGTTTATAAAACTTTAAATATACAAACGTTAATAATCGTACAAACATAGTATGTTATTTATTTGTTTTTATTTATATAACTTTAATTCAACCATTCTCGGTTTAAACAATGATAAATAAAATTGTTCAAAACATGCCACAAATGAAAATATTAGGTATTAATAAATTTGTATTAAATACTGCATCATCGCCTACATTTAATTGTATTTATGAAGTAATTGTTTCATATTTATTTTTATAAATAAATAAATAAACATTTATTGAGACGAAAAGAAGTTTACATACAAATACATAGACATATATCAACAAATGAAAAGAAAAACAACCTTTCTGACTCAAAAGGACTATGCTCAGCTATGTTGCAGGAAGACAAGCCCCCCAGCAGCTGATTTTCAGCATAATCCTATTGCTCGTATTATGTATTAAAATACGAGGTCTACTTTATTTATATGCAGATAAATATACAATACAAAAATATGTTGTTTTATGTTGTTTTGTTTATTATAAGTAACACTATCAAATAAATATTAGCTATTTTTTAACAGATTTTTAATTATCTCAATAGAGACGAAGTTGGAATATTTATTGTAGGAGAACCGGGAAATCAAGGCACCTACAGGGCTTACGACCTGTCATCGGCTGGTTTACGTGATCACTTTATGCGCTTGCGCAACGTTCACCAATTATGCCTTTTAATGAGATCCCTATCAATTCAATTTTGAAAGTTCTATATATTGTAATACTGAAATTCTTTTCGCTTGAAAATAAGGAATTTTTACTACAGCCATCTATGGGTGAAATTATGAACAACAATCTTATTATTTTTATTTATTTTGTTGGAACGCCATCTATTGAGAGAATTGTTTTTTTGTAAATAATGAAAGCTACAATTCTTATATCTGAGGTGACAATGCATTTTTCGCATAGAAGTCACCCCTGGTTCTCCTTCAATAAATATTCCAACTTCGTCTCTATTGAGATAATTAAAAATCTGTTAAAAAATATCTTTGACTCCCAACAGGGAAAAAAATCCAATGTTTGCGCATATGCAATAATAAAAATATTCGATTACTTACACATTGGTACAAGTAGGTAAATAAGACAAAAATGACCTTATAAGTCTGGCGCAATTCAGGGGTGACTTCTATGCGAAAAATGCATTGTCACCTCAGATATAAGAATTGTAGCTTTCATTATTTACAAAAAAACAATTCTCTCAATAGATGGCGTTCCAACAAAATAAATAAAAATAATAAGATTGTTGTTCATAATTTCACCCATAGATGGCTGTAGTAAAAATTCCTTATTTTCAAGCGAAAAGAATTTCAGTATTACAATATATAGAACTTTCAAAATTGAATTGATAGGGATCTCATTAAAAGGCATAATTGGTGAACGTTGCGCAAGCGCATAAAGTGATCACGTAAACCAGCCGATGACAGGTCGTAAGCCCTGTAGGTGCCTTGATTTCCCGGTTCTCCTACAATAAATATTCCAACTTCGTCTCTATTGAGATAATTAAAAATCTGTTAAAAAATATCTTTGACTCCCAACAGGGAAAAAAATCCAATGTTTGCGCATATGCAATAATAAAAATATTCAAATATTAGCTAGTTTTATTTGTTTATTTTTTTACGTAACTACCTTAATAAATTAAATTACAAATAATTATGTATTAACATTTTGTAATCGATAATTTAATTTAACATATAAACTAGTCTAGGGCATACATAAATAATACTATAATCTACATTTCTATAACCTTTGAGCCATTAAATTTGAGATTGTATTGATTGTGCAATTATTTTTTATTTATTTTATTATTATTGTACCTATGTATAACGTATCTACATATATTATGATTTCTCTTATGTACATTAGTTCTGCATACACGATACACGCATATCAATTAATTAGCTACATATGTACTTTCTATTAATTATGTAATCATAGAAAACGATAGGTAGTATATTTTTTTTAATATATCCACAAAATAAGTTCTTCAAAATTTTATATAAATAAAAAATAGATTTTCAATTATTTAATTTTAAATATAATATCTTATTAAAATAATTTGAAAATAAACGGTTAAATTAAAAGATTAAAATATATTGAGTAAATTAAATTAAAAGATTAAATTATATAGAGTAAATTAAATTAAACGATTAAAATATATAGAGTAAGCGGAAGGACCAAAATTATCATTATTGAAGTATTAAGGGAAATAAATGAATTTGTATGTTGAACAATTTTCATTCGTTGTACTTCGATATATATGATAGCCATGGGAAATAAAATAAAAATATCCTTCTAAAATTGGTCCTCTATGTGTTTAATTGTATATGGTTTATTAATTTCACCTTTAAGTAAACAAATTTAATACTATATTTTACCGTTTTTACATTAATGGCGGTTGTAAGTATGTACTCAGTTCAGTTCGGTGAGTAATGCGCGGGAAATTTGAACTCTGTTGCTCCAAATTCGAGTATTTTCCTCCAAACAAAAGGCTTTGTTCCAACATAATTTTTCATCGTGGTCTGGAATTTTAACCGGTTTTAATGGCCGTATTAAGTATATGCACTTAAATAAAAAAAAAAACATTCGTGTATTTTAATGGACCTTGTCAATCGAGCGTTAATTTGTTGAATAGTGTTAAATCAATTAAATAAATGAATAGAATATCTTCGATCAAGCATTTTCTGTTTAAAATATGTATTGTATAAAAATTATTCGTTACATTTCTACGTATAATTATATCGAGATTTTATTTTCCTATTTCATAGTATCATTATTATAGTCGTGTTTATTTTATTTAATTTCTCCTTTTATTGACAATTTTAATTAATTCAGACACTCTTTTTTTAAGCTTTGAATTTTAAAATGCATATTTTGTATGAGCGGGAAATTACATAATATAATGAAATACTTGAAGTTAAATTGATACATTTTTTTACAGTAAATTTCATTTGTTTATGTTTTTTAAAGATATTTTATGCTCTTACCTACATAAAATTTTCGAAATATAAAAGCACTTTGAATAAAAAAGATAATCAAGCAAAGCAACTTTTGCTTATGGAAAACTGGTCAGTTCTAAGATACATTTTATTAATATTACGACGGTTTTATTTTTTAGTCTCCAAAAGTCAATTAAAAAATCATTCTCAAAAAATGTTATGAACAAAATTATAAAACAGAATAAAACTGTTATGTAGCGATAGGTATAATTATAAAATTAGTCAATAATTTATCTTAGTATATTTGAAAATGCATTGACATGTAATTATATCTTAACAATGATATACTCAAAAATATACAGTGGTTATGGACTTTTAATCAAATTGTGTCATATTCGTCATATTATGTTAAAATTGTTCTTTATGACGAGTGTCATAGTGTGTCATATGATATCAATACATTAGCTTGTTGTCATTTGTGTCATAGAGTGAACTGCGGTCATTGACTTGATGCCTTTTTATTGTCGCTGTTGATACAATAAATCATCATTATAACTATTATATTGTTGCATTATATTGTATTTTGTGGTTTTTGCAAACTGAGCGTTATCAAATTTATTAATAATACCTATTTGGTACAAATATAAACGAGGTCAATTTTTCAATTATAAACGGGGTTATATAATTAATTTTCCTTATATAAAAACAGGAACGATCGATTTTTATATTTAGATTACACGGAATATTTTCATTTAATTAAATTTTAAATTATAAATATAAATAAATAAATATATTTAATTATAATAATATGAATATCAAATAGTTTGATAACATACTTAAAAATAGTATTGCTGATAAATATAATGTTAGCAAGAATTTAATTAAATATGTTAAGAAATATCGCAGATATATGGAACAAAAATAATAGGAAAATATATTTATCGTACATAAAAATAGAATCATCAAAATTAATCTTGTATAATATTATCTACTGTATGGATAGTAATAGGTAACAATGTTGTTTAATCAAGATTAAATACAAAATGAGAATTTTCAATTATCAAAATAAATTAACTATGTTTGTTGCATTAACATTTCAACTAACCACATTTTATTAATTCTGATTATGGCGTCTCAAGTATAATTATTTCAATGAATATCTTACAATAACGATGTCTATTATTTAGAAATAGTAAATAAAATATACGTTTACGATTTTCAGGTAATTTTGCAAAATAAAAATCAAAATGAATCCTGCAATAAAAACGTACACTTTCGTTCTATTATTAGAATAATTAATCTGCCCCTAATAAATTCAGGATAAACTTAAATTTATACTTCGTGTTTAAATGAAAAAACTAGGTATTCCTGGATGGTAGGTAAATATGAAAACAATGCTCTCGAGTTAACTAACCATTAACTTAATTCCCTAATTAATTGGAGCACTCGAGTTCCCTACACAAAATGTAATAATGTTTCGTATGGTTTAAAACCGAGGGGTTCTCCCATTATGGCATAATAACTTGGGTTACGTTTTACTAATTAATTGGTCGTTTTATTAGAAGTGGGTAGAATTGTTTACCTTATATAATATCAACATCACGTGTTTGATGTAAATAATGTGGTGTATAATATATTCAACCTGTAGTTATTGATTTTCGTGTTTCAGCTACAATTTCTATTACAATTTACGATACGATACGCTGTGATGTATAGGTATATACGCCTGTGTGTGTATGGAACCCTTCGTAGGCCATTCAACCCGTGAGTTTCGCAGTTGGTGTGGCCTATATTCAGCAAAATTGAGTTCATCGCCCTCTCCGGCCCGGAAGGTCGTCCCCGGTCGTTGACTCCACGTTACCCGCCATCATTTTCCTCTTCCCTCACCGATACCTATCCTTTTTCCTCGTTTCCACACGGAATAGGAGCGGTTTGTGTGTTGTGTCAATATAATACACCATTCGTAGATTCGTAATATTCTAGTATAGACCTCCTCGAATATTATGTTCCCTTGATCACATATTTTCCTCACTCGGGAAAATCGTACGAAATATTGTGAATTTTTTCGTATGATTTGAATTGATCAATTAAATTGCTTTTTCAGCTTTTTTCCATACTGAGTATTTAATTTTTTTTTTAAATATATAGAATTTCCTCTTATTGTGTGGATTAAAAAGTTTTCATTTTGAAGAAAATAGGTAGGTCTGGTCTACCTTATTTTTTTATCATTTTCACGTTCTGTTAAAGAAAAATTTTCCAGAGAAAAACCAAGTGTATTTATTTGTTAGTTGTATTTTGAACATCCTCCCTCACATATAATTCAAATGATATGGCCAATAATTTTTATTTTGTATTCTTAAATTGTTACTAATGTAATTATTGAGTTTATAGTTCTTTTTTAATTAATATAACATCTCAATGTTCTGTTGTTTTCTTTTTACCAAATGATTGTAGTATTTTCCAAGGTAGTAAATTTCCAAATAGGAACATAATTGTTCATAAGTTTTTTTAATATAGTTATTTTTGTAATGTCCTTACAATTTGTAAAAATTATTTAAATTAATCATTTCATTTCATTCAAGCCTAGTATGATCTCATAGTATTTTTATGTGTAAAAATATTCTCCGAATATGTACGTATGACGTACGGGATTACTCGAGATGAGCAATTCTAAAAATTAATCTAAAAACAAACTATCAGACCGTGTAGTTATACTATATATCAGATTACCAGGAAGGTAGAAATGACGACATGTATCATCATCATCACAGTTAGTATGTCAAGCACGCACACACAAACACACACACACACACACACACACACACACACACGGGCGGGCCAACCAACCAACACCAGCCGACGGATAACTGCATATCGTTCACACAAATAGATCGCTCTATGTGGGTAAATAGAAGCCTCTGGTTCGTTGACCTACTGCAAAATATCTCATATGCGTTCCTGCGCGCTTGATACTTGTCTTCTATGGCCTGACCCGTTAAGCCCGGGAAAACTAACTACCAGGGGATTTCCGTACATACATAATATTATGTTGTGTATTTGAGAGGCTCATAGTTTATAAATAGACTTATAAGAAATGTTATTTTAAGTCAGCTGTATTCCTTAAATATAAATAATATTCAGTAGGTACCTACACTTAAAAATACACCTTTTTTATTTTATTGTGTTCAAAAGAGCGTTTTTTGTTATAAGGCAAAACGATTCCTATGATAGATATTGTGCTAGGTAAATTAAAAAAATGCGAAACAAAAACTTAACTAATCATATCTATGAAACGATAGAAGGATTCGGTAAGAATTAAGTGGCACATATAAAGTCCTTTTTTTTAAATTGTACAAATAAAACGACGTAGGTAACTTAGAAAGACGGAAATGTTAGAAGTGTGAGCAATAGACGAGCATGTATGAGACGATGCATGAATGTGGACGAAGCGAGGGATGCGTGCCAGGATAGGAAAATGTGGCGTTCGGTTCTCTCTGCCTACCCCTCAAGGGACATGGCGTGATGGTATGTATGTATGTATGTAGGTAACTTATTCCCCAGGACAACCAACTACCAAAGTAGGAATTAAAATAAAATAGTCATCATAAGTAGCCACAAATATTTATGTAGTAATTAAAAGAAACACAAATAGTCACAAATATTCATAATATCAACAATTTTCCACGTTTTAATAAAAATATTTCCTGGAAAATTTTGGTACTTACCTACAATCAAGGCCATAGCCAGATAATAATTTCGGGGGGGGGGGGGGGGGGGGTTTAGCGTGGAACAGTAAAAACACATCTCCCCGCGAGCGTATCTCCGTGCAAGTATCAAGCGAGCATAAAGCAATCATCTTAAGTAATAAAGTGTGTGTTTGTCTCACGCTTCCTGAAAAAATAAGAACATCTAAAAATCTAATGTATGTGTGAGCATGTACCAGTATACCTGACTCAGTGTCACGCTAAAAAATGTCATAAAAATGCTGAATTATTAAATATATTTCAATAATTATTTTTTTCATGCAAAATTTTGAAATGGGTGCACCGTAACAACAGAGTGAAATGGGTGCACCGTATGTAACTGCAGTCTCATTGTTACTTACTAAAGAAATATATTCTTTTTTCATTTCGGCTACGGCCTTGCCTACAATGTACCAGAATGTGCTATATTTACCGATATTTAAAACATGGATATAGTGTATGTATGGAGGTACAAGTAGAGGTACGCAAAAATATATATAATGTATGTAGGTAGAAAGGTTGTGCGTAAAGTCGCTAACACAATACGTCTTTGTAATAAGATCATGGCGCAGGGAATCAGAGAAGTGATGTGCCACAAGAAGTATAAGTGTGGCGGTGGCGGTCATAACGGAAAAACAATTTCGCACCGCCCCGCATTCCGTTCTCGTTTGTTAAAGGGGAACGGGACGAGCAAAAGTTCACCGGAGTTCTTTCGCATATTGCTAAAAACTCACTCCTCGAGTTGCGTCGAATTAGATGCATGTTCAACTGCAACTCGGCTGGCTGGCTGGCTGGCTGGCCTGGCCGGTCCGTTATCTTGCGCTCGACAAGGAGTTGAGGCAGATGTCTAACGGTTGCTCGTTGTCTAGTCTATTACTATAGTAATATTATACTTTACGTTTGTCGCTTTGTCACTTTATGGATTTTCAATCACACAGTTAACCTAAACACGCTTTTTATTTGTCCAGCTTATAAACTTATGCTATAATTTTGATTAAAAATGGTGTGGCATCATAATGAATTCATAAAATCACGCAATCACATTGTAGAAGTCTACTTATCACACATCCTTTAATATTATTAAAGAAAACTTAAGTATTCCATCATCCTCGAAACTATTGGATATAGTATAGTGTATTGGATATAGTATAGTATAGTCAGTGACGATATTATTTCAAAATATATAGTACATTTATTATATAAAAAAATAATTGCTAATATCGAACAAATAGCAAAATGATAGTGTCAATTTTAATTGAGCCGCTTATTTTGTCCATAAATGTTGAAAGTATAAAATTAAACGAAATTGAGCCTAGTTAAATTGGTAATATTCTTTGATTTCATCGAACGAAATCCCTATTTTTCTGATCATTTATCACGAATTATGTACAAGTACAACACATCAATACTTAGTTTGCTATCAATAATTTTTATTATAGAAGTCACATAATTTAGTGATTTTGATTGATGATATCGGATCAATGAACTTTAATTAATATTTTGAACGCCTGTTTGTGAATTAATTCGCCTTTTTAGAATAACATTTTTCCACGGGGAATTTGCAATACTTATTCAAACTTGTCTCCCACGTGATTTCTCGACTGTTTCTGGTTTATTGGTCATCGTTGGTCATGACCCGTTGGACCGGATTAGCTGTTGTGAGAGTCAAAAATAAAAATAGTAACATTGGCTCAAGTGAACTAGATTTTTTTTCAATCAGTTTATTGAGGCGATCTAAATTAGATTAATCCAGTCTCAGCAAATGAATCGCATATATTTTGAATCACTTTTGCTTGGCAATTATGATAAAAGGAATTTAGGCGCAGCTTCCTGAGTTTGATTATTATAGATCCTTATGGTACTCAATCTCCACCTCTTTCGGTTTTATTCCTTAGTAGCTGTTCCTCCCTTAATTATTTATAGGTTTTTTCTCTGGATTTTGTTTTTGTGGAGACATTTAGGGTCAGCTTATAGATCGAAATGTTTTGTGTTATTAATAATTTCTCACTCAGGATTTAGATTTATTGTTCAGTTGTTGACGCGGTTATTTCTGTCTGAAAAATGGATCACATCTCAACGCGTTGGCTCATGAAGTCTTGTCATTTGAGAGAATTTAATTTGTCGTCTGATCTATTTGCGTCTTCTGCGCCAAAATCATCATCTATCATGAGATGTCGTCGCCAGGTTGTCGCGATGTCGTAAAGTCAATCTCGTTATGTTACACCAGTCTGGGCATGTGCATATACATACACACCGACCACTCTTGCGAATTCCGTTTACGTCGGCTTGCGGTGCATTGAACTGTTAGGCGTAAACGAGATGGAACGCGAATAAAACGAAGGTGGAATAGAGAGAGATTGTGAACTTGTTACGATATTTTCTGCGGCTGGTAGGTGAGCGTTTGAAAATCATGCAACCGAACCGATGAAAGTTGAGAGCTCGTGGGAAAAAAGTGAACTGTTGTAAGATGCTTCTATTGGAAATTTTACCATTATATTATTATAACGGAGAAATTTTATATTAAAGGGAAAACCATATAATTATATCCTTCCTAGTAGGAATAGGAACTGTTTCCTTTGATTGAATTTATAAATTATTAACTTACCCATATACTTTTATTGAAAGAATATAGCAACTTTTTGTTAAAGTTTTGTTTAATTATTCATATTTATTCCTGGAATCATTTTAAGTATTAAGGTGAAGTCATTCTGTAGATTCTTTCCATTCTATGACTGTTCTTTGAGCGAAACTAGTCAGTTGTCAAGTATATTAATAAGTGGAAAAAAGTCGATTTTTCAAATATCTATCTTCATACTTACTTCAAACTCTAGTTAATATTATATTTATTGTACACATTTAAGGCAAAAAAAAAATTGATTATGATTTTGATGTTATGTTATCTGTTATTTTTGTTGTTTTGGTAATGCATGTACATAATTCAGTCATTAATGTATTGTAATGTGTGTCTACTTTCTGCTGCTGTGAACACCAATCACTTTTCATCGAGATGAATATGATCTGTACAATGAATAAAAATGAATCTAATTATTCAATTCTTCTTGTTGTTTGTTGCGTAACGATAATTAAATAATATTGTTATAACAAGATATGACCTGGATTTGCTAGAGAAAAAAGTTAATAATAATAATTGTTATATATAATTTAACTACTCAGTTGAATACTGTTAATTAATTATTAACTCTTGAAAATATATTATGTAGTTTTTAAATGTTGATAGCGTTCATACAAAAAATAGCGTTTTAATACATATAATTATTATAAACGCTATAGAGTCTAAAAATAGGTATCGTATTTTTGTGCCATGTGAGATGATTTTATTTAAAAGTTATTTATGTAGATATGTATTTTTATTTGATATTGTTTTCTTAATGATGTATCTAGAAGATATATTGAATTTTGAAAAAATCTAAAAAACGTTTTTTTTTTATCGTTTTTTTTTTGATATTTTGAAAAATTAGTTAGCTGTAGTTATTTAGATCAATCTGCGATTCATATGAACGCCAGGGATTTATGATTTTTGAGAATTTTAATTTGTTTGGGCGAGTTGTCCAGTTGATTCTGCATTGAGTTATTTCTTAAAATAACTTTGATACCCGTAAAGCAATAATAATATATTGAAGGCAGAGTCGGGCGGGTAGATGCTAGTATACCGGTACACCGAAAGAAGTATCTAGAATAATGGCCTGCGCAGGCGCACCGTCACATTGAGGTAGGCAAGTGCTAGAGAGGTGCGGGTGGCGTGACGTAGCAGTGACGTCGCACGGCGAATATACACAGTATTTTCTGACAGTGGCCGCGGGAGCAATGGCCTCAGGTCGTTGCTCTTTGGCTTTGCATATCGCGGGCCTGACTGACCGGCGGGCGTGGGGATGTCTGCCCGTCACAGGGCTCTCTGCATCTCTCTCTGTCTTTTCCTCTCTTCTGCCTCCACCTCTTATGACTCATGGTTTGCTATCAGGATTCTCTTCAGGACATATGTTGTCAGCAATATATCCATCAAAATATTCAAAGATGAATAAAGATTAAAAAAAATGATGAGTTTAATATGCAGTGTATCTGTTCCAAGAACTCCGAGAAGCTTTAGTTCCATCCATACATTTTTGTTGAACTTAATATGCATGATATAATCTTTTTTTTTGGTTTTGTATTATTCGTAAATATTCTATATTTATTTTAGCGACTTTTATTTATTTCAATTATTGTTTACTAATTCTCCAAAATCATAGTTGCTCTCCAAATGCTCTTTTGATTTAGCTTTCGAATTCATTATTTTATAATAATTATGTATTTTTTAAATGCTATCGTAAAAAGTTGGATATACTTAATATTATGATCTTGAGATTTAGCTAACCTTTGTTTCTTTTTGGTGAATGAATAAAAATATGATCGAACTTGTAACAGTTATATACAGAGACCGTGTTAGTTATAAGTGTGGGTTTTACAAGAGGATAATATATCTGGGCACACAGGAAGAGTATCGGATCGATCCAATGTACCGTTGTTTCGCAACATCGCGCCTGAAACGCATCGCCACATTAGGTAACAGGAAAACATACCATAGCCACACGTGGTTTAATTCGTTCACACTATATTAAAGAGGTATGGAAATTTCTCGAAGGAATGCACATATGCTTGATCGTTTTCATACTTTCCAGTTGAACATGTTTTAACAACTTAATGGCAGTGTCAACAATTAATAAACATTGGTGCTTTAGTATGTAAATATCTATAAAAAATATGAAACTACACAGTCGCCTACCTAAGAACTGAACAAGGTAAATGTTGTTTTGTGTCAGAATGAGCTGTTTGGAGTAATTATAAAAAGGGACCATGATGTTCTGAAATGATTGCCGATTTCCGAGATATTATTAAAAACACGTATTTCTGTTAAGATAAATACAAATTCAAAATATAATAACATGTTTGTGGTAAAATTATCATTAGGAATTACACCAATGAATCAGACCGTGTTGTCTGTCGATTAAAATTCTCTTCCATGTCAATGTTTTGGTTAAATGGTGTTGTACGTAATTTAGGCTGCACAAAACAAACAAGCAATTTCGTAGTTAATATTAATGACTCATAAGCAAACATGAATATTATTTTGCATTAAAATGCTGTATAAATGAATAACTACATACATAACATGATGTGTAATTTATTCTAGAGAGGTGTTAAGTTGTCTATGCACCGAAGCGTTTTCATAGTAAAATAATAAAGACTAATTTCGACACAGAACATTGGACCGTTGTGTTAATTTGCCCAATTTCGGACACCTTTTGTATCTATCGTAGATGTAAATCGCTCCACATTCTGTGTACCATCACTTAGGCCCGGTTGCGTCAAAAAAGTTAAACGAAAGTTTATAGTTAAAGTTACAAAAAAGTTACTTTTTTGTCAAATTGAGTTGCATCGCATTTTTGTTAACTTAAACTTAACCGAAAAGTTACTTAAGTTTAAACCCCCAGAAATGAGAGTTTAAGATTAAGTTAAAGTTAATTTTTGACATTTCTCTCAGAGAACACATGATTTATCTTTCGTTTCCCTATCGTAGAAAATACTTTTGACAATTGTTTATTTTGTAATGTTGTTTTTTTCGTGTTAATTGTTGAAATATAGTGATATATTTTTTTATGGGGATTCGGATTCATCTGATGACGAATTTAGTCATCATTAATACATATCATGTTAACTACGCGAAAGCCGAAATTATTCAGGCAAAGGACAAATTTTTGGTTATGGGATGATGATGAATTTATCGCCCGATTCAGAATGTCCAAAAACAGGGTTCATCAATTAGTGGAACTCATTAGAGAGGACATTGCACCACAATCTAACATTATTTCTTTTTTTCCTTCCACCAATGACAAAGGGATACTTCGTCGGCGGTAAAGTTTGCTGATCGATCTCTGAAAAAATCACTTCATAAAACCTTGCCAATAATATCGTTATGTAAATAAAATTTTAATTAATATATATTTTGAATTTGAATCCATGCCGATAATCAGACAGCAAATAAACAAATAATGATCGTAACGCGCACTGAGCGGTAACAAATAAAACGAGGTTATATTATGACAGACGCCAAAATCTAGCATGGACAAAATGGTATGGCAATATGACAAAAATAATTCCCGGTGTATTTCAGTTCATTATTACGGAATTTGATCTTTGTTGCGTTGGTATCCCCATTAACTATAACTTAACTTTTTTTTTGTCGGTGCAACTCATATTTCATTTAAACTCGACGTAACTTTTGTAAGACCCTAAACGGAGTTTAAAATTTTAACTATAAACTTTTTTTTGGTGCAACCGGGCCTTAATGGATTTTGTTAGTCACTCTTTTAAACCGAAACGTTGGACATAGTTTGAATAACAAATCCAATTATAGAAAGCCACGATTTCGTTGGAACTCGTTTTGATACCCGTCCAAGTGTTCGGACCGTCTTGTCAGTTTACATCAATCACTCATCTCATCGTCTGCAGCCGATCGTAAGCGCACAGACCTCGTGGGCGTTATGAGGCAATCGAGAAATAATGGTGGTCAAAAAAACAAACGTGGATTCCACTAAACGTCGAATGTTTTTTTTTATTCGTCGGTACTCACTCACTTACTATACATATATACTAAACGTGATGTCGGAAGTGACCGAGATATCATGCCGATCACGAACAAGAATAACATTTTGTGAAAAATGTTGTTTAGAGTTGGTTATATCCATCGGTAGTCACGGAGTCTGCTTGTTTATCTCGCTTCATTATTTGTTTTATTAAAACTTTGTTTATCTGAATTAGTCTTCAGAGTTTTGTTTATGTTCTTGTGTAACTGTAGTATGACTGAAAGATTTATGTTTCAATGCATTGCGATCTAAATAACATTTAAAATTAGAATCCTTTGAAATTCTCTTTTGATATTATATATTTCCCAATATGGTAACCTGAAAATTATTACAAATTTATAATCGTGTTAATCTTCTAATACATTTTCAAAGTAAAAAGTAAATTTTCAACGACAATGAATTTTAGATTTGTCCAAGGTTAGTAAATACGGAGCAAATATTAATTAGGTGGGTACAGCGATGCATAGAGTCCTTGGAGAAGGGCCAGAATTTGTAAGCAACATTTGTGTGGGTGGGTACAACATTCAACCTTAAATTTTCAATTGTTTCAAGATTCCAACAACCTCAGAAGTAACGTGAAAGTATATTGGCCAATATTCCGAACATTTTAGTAGATCGGTGCCACGGCCAGAATTAACTTGCGAAATATAATATCAACTTGTTTTTCGTACACCTTCAAATAATAATGAAACGATCGGCGGTAGTTGTTAACCGTGCCGTGGTTGTTGAGAAATGCAATCGACTATTGTGTTGTTGTAAAAGTGATACCTATTTCGGCTTTTATTATGCGCTTTTAATTTTCGATCGACACTGATATTACACTATACAAGCGGCGGCACACAACGATGACAATGCGATCGGTCCACTTTCTAACTTTCATATCGGTAACGATTTCGTAATGAGAAAAAATTACGAGCCAACTTTCCGGTCTAGTCATTAAAAAGCTATCAGCGACGGCCGATGTAAACAACGATTGGCGATGAAAGGAGCAGAAAAAAACAATACTACCTTCTATCACAAGTTGCGCAATTCACGCGATCTAACCATTTACACACATTCTGAGGCGGAATGTTCTAGTCAAGTGATTTGTTTTAAAAAGAAAATCAAAACAGCACGTATTCATATTACATTAATTTTGATTCAATATCTTACAACGTCATTTTATTTTTATTTGTTGGCAAATTCACAGAATATATAACATAACATTGTGCACATAATCTTATATAAATGCATCCCAATTGCGAATTTACATGTGCCTTATAAGATATTTTATGCTTGGTACAAAAAGTACTAACAAATAAAATAAAGAAAACTAAAACGATAGAGGTAAAAACAAGAAATTGATCAAGCAATAAAGTAAGCCAGATTAAAAATATATAAAATTATTCTAAAGAAAATAAATCACAATAAATTGAAAAATCCAGATGGACATTTTTCACAACTTACGTAAGGAATTTCATCACGTATAAGACGATATGAAAAAGCCGAGTTACGGTGAAGTTAATATTCAGGTATATTATCATGGCCTGCGCTGACGATCTGTTCAATTTTATTAAGAAATGGTTTGTGTTGTATGTGAATCGCGTCAATATCATTCAATGTTTTATTGTATTAGATAGTGTCCACTTTATTTACATTGTATGTTAGCGCTAAAACATTTTTAATTATAATAAACAGTAGTACGCGTGGTTGTCGCTCCCATTTTTTAGCTCTCCCATAGGTCGACCAATGAACCAGGCCCTAATGTACTAAAGTACCGATGTATGTATAACAAACCGACACTTTAGTTTATTGGATCATTATCGGCACGCCATGTTATCATCCGCTCTGGTTTACCTACTGTCCAAATCGAGGATACCATTTTGTTTACAGAAAGTCCAATAAATTCTATAAACAATAACAAACACGACTGCTGGCGGTATGATAGTCTTAGCATGTGGTATGGCTGTATGGACGGTGAGCGGTTGTTTCATTTTTTAATACAATCCGTATGGGTATTTAGCGTATTCGCGTTACATTACAAGTACGTACGGTTGGGTTCGAAAGTGTGGCAGTGATTCAAAGATTTTGAAATACCAACGATTTTTCCTCGAGACTGATTCACGCCGTTCCACATTTGGCATGCGTCACAGTAAGCCTTGTTCGAATGGGGGGTCATTGACATCTTCTGAAGTATTCTAGCCTCCTGATCACATAACTGAACCGATCAGGATATGTACCTACCTATAATATTATGCAAGATGACCGATTGAAATCATTAAAACCATGCATGCAAATATATTAATTTAATTTTTTATGCATATTGAGTTATTTATATCTTTAAAAGGAAATAAAAAATAATTAATTTACATCGATAACAAATTAATGGAACTGGAAAAAATACGAAAATTCAAACTAGACGAACTAGTCCTTTTATAAATTTGGTAGGTAAAATATGTCTTCTTTCATATTGTTTTTAGCCAAAAAATATTGACTACAAATTCATACTTTATGAAATAAAACATTATTTTTAATGTTGTTCTTGATTGATATGATTTTTTTTTTCAAATCTAGTATTGTGTTTTTGATGTATCCTACAGTAAATGTGTTTTTTGAATACTCTATTCATACCTAACATGATTTGTACCATACACTGTTAATCAATATGTCACATCTTCTGTCATTAAATTTCCGGCATATTTATTTTCACATAGAAAAATTTCTTTGCCTTGATGGATTCAATTTATAATGAGGTCACCTCAAATCTCAAAATAATTTAATAACATTTTTATTCTAGCAGAAATCATTAGATAATGATAATTTGTTGAGTTATTTTTTTCTATGACATTTTAAGGTTGAAACCAATAAGGAGCTGTATTGCAGTTAACTGCAGTTTTTATATATTTTGGAATCGAATTACGTCGGCCATTAAACATTTTAATGCTATGTTTGGTCAGCATAACATTCACACAAATTATGTTAATAACCGTGGCTTTACATACGGTTAACAAATAACATTGTTTATATAAAATAATAATGATCCTTGGTGTGTGTTATATAAAGGTATGTTGATGCACTAAATGTGGGTTAGTGACCGATGTGGTACATATACCACAATACTAATCACGTGTTTACTGTATTCCCAATCAGATTGCTTCATTACATTTCCAAGAAAATGTACCTACACATTATTATTTATCACCATGGATGTGGCCAGCTCTAATGTAATCTACTTATTATTATTGAATATGCATCTTGCATCAATACATTCATTTTCATAATTTCGAAATAGGTTGCTTGTGGGTTTGAATCTATTTTTTAAACTAAGTCTGTGTACATCATTGAGTATTATTCAAACCAGGTAAAAAGCAAAGTATTTATAAAATCAGAGATCCGATTTAGTAGACATCTCGATCATATTTGATTTGAAAAATTACCTTAATCTGTTCACCTGAAAGAGCACGCTATAATAACCATATATTATGAATATCTAGTTTAAGTTGTTTTAAAAGTTGGTTCCGAATAATATAAAAAGTAAATAATAATAACCTAACCACAATAAATAAAACAGAAAAAAATAATAGAATGAAAAAAAAACACGTTTTATAAACACACCATTATCACAATATTTATTAAACGAAATTATTACGCATAGAGTAGTACATATCTTTTAAAATAAATATAATTGATTACATAATCAGGATTAATATATTGTAGGAAGTTTATGTATGTATGATATGTGCTTGAATATAATAATATGTAGTGAGTGAGTGAATCGTAAAAACGCATGAATGAACAGAACGCCGCTCGCTCGAATGAGCGTCAAGTCAAGAAGCGAGCGTGTTATTATGTTGTATGGTTTTGTATGCACGCGCAGACTTTCCTACGTTCGCCCGCCCGAGTCTACGTTGCGCAACTTGTCAGGGCGGCCATCTTTGTTGTCGTTGTCGGCCATCGACCCTGACGAGTCAACGACCGATTAAGTCAGTCGGAAAATTCTGGATTCCCCGCCACCCCACCCTTCCTGTATGCCTCCCTACCTGCCTACATATTATGTACATAACATAATAGTAGAACGTTATATAGCATCCTATGTATGTACTATTATGTGTGTGCCTTGTGCTAAGTTCGCGGAATGCGTTAATTTTTACCAATGGCGCTTTTGTGGGATTGTCCGATTGCGTGTATTTGAAATTAATCTCGGCCATGCTTATAGAATATTCAGAACTGACAAATTTATTGAGGAAGTGCTTAGTCATCATTCCAGATTGTCTTGCTAGTTTTGTTAAATTAGTATGTAACTAATTTGATAACATTTTATATGGGAGCGAAAATCATAGTGCACCAACGATTTTGTTTTAAAAGCATTATTTTGAAAGAATTTATATTCGAATCCCTTACAGGGTAAACAAAGAGAATAGATCGGCTCAAATTTAATTTCTTAGATACGTTTATCGTTTTATTCACACCCATCTTATTGTTCATACAATTTTCTTAATCTTTTTATTCAGGACTTGAAATTTTTCTTCATAACACATTCATTTGTCAACTGCTTTCAGCTAGTATGTATTTTGTTTACTTTAGTCTCTTTACTGAGAGAACCAATTCGTACACTAAAATAAAAGAAAAATCTTTGAAAAAGTCATTCTCTATGATTTAATTTTTTTAAGTACATCACTATGTATCCACATATTTTTTATGTTCAGTTTTTAAGTCATTATCATGCAAAAACGTTTTTAAAATAAATAGCAGGTTAGCTTATTGAAAAAGCTAAGAGTTATGTACTTCATAGTGTTAAAAAATGGGTGAAGAGTAGGTACCTAGCTATTTCTTTTTGGATGTTTCATATTACGTAAACACAACAGTCAATTTTTATTAACTTTCTAGAAAGTCAAATTACTGGGTCATAAAAGATGTGAATTTCATTACAAAATTGCAAAATCCCACCGTGCACGATGACTTTCTATAACCTCAAACAATATGACCGGTACCAGACCGGACCGAATGTAACTACATATTATTATGTAGTTGCTGCGATTCATCGTTCGAGTGTCGTAATGTCATAGTGCCATCGCATGTATTTAGAGGTTCTATTCTTTTTTGCATTTTTTTTCATTACACATTCATACCGAGTCTCAGCTGGCGACAAAAGTGTCATCCGTGTAATTACTGGTGTGAAGGTTTATTGGTCGAGTGATGGCTCAATACATACACCTGTCTCTCTTCTCTGTCGCAACACCCCGACTCTTCAAATTCATAGCTCGCGTGACCCAAAAAAACACCTCTTTATCTCGACTGCTGCCCCGTTCTTAAAATATCCCTTCCTGAAAATCTGAAAGAAAATTAATATTTAGATTTTTCCTTCATATATTTCTGACCTGATTTACGTTTTATCGTTTCCTAGAAACATCTGTACCTTTATCAGTTTGTGTAAGCCTTTGAATTTTCTAGAATTAGCGAACGAACTTAAATTGATAACGTTGAATGCAAAGCCATGTTGTTATCGAAACTTTTAATCTTTACATTATCGTGTTTGTTAATACCGAATAATATTTATTTGGAACATTTTGCGTCACAGTCTGTAGGAACTTCGCTGAAATCCAATTGAAAATGTATGCCATATTATATTCTGAGTGGGGTTAACGAACCCAGTTTACCTTCAGCGTGAAGTGATTACAGCTAGCGGACGCCCGCCGTGCCGCGCTGTGGCCCGGGGTATGTACGTACATTGTGCCCCAGTAGTGTACTATTATAATAATAACGATTACTATAGACTTTGGATAAACATCAATCATTTTCTAAATATAATGAGTTGAGGTCTATACTCTGTACATATGTAGTAGATATTCGCGAATTAGCTGGCCATACCGTTAAGCTCTGAGTTGTGGCGAGGTGAGGAGAGTGGTAGCAGCGGCAGTCAGTAGTGACACTCTCACTTTCTCTCGGTGGGGCGCGAGTTCAGCGGCCGGGAACTAGGCCACGAGGCCTCGCCCCCTCTCCCTCCTCTGCGAGGTCCCCCTCTTTGTACCTCGATGGGAGCTATGAACCCGCAGTTCACGCTAGTACTCCGTGTTGAGCAGTCGTTAGATCGACTTTGCATAGCGTCGACTGGGCGCTACGTTACCTCTCAGTCAGTCCTCAGTGGAACTCCGGCCTGTGCGGTCGGTTGTCAAGATAGCTTTAGAGAGTGATGTATTGTGCGCGATATTTACATACAGGATACTTTTGTGATTTGTGATGTCTCATTCCGTACGAAGGATATTGTTGTAGATCAAGGATTTTTCTCGAGACCCTGAGTGGTCAGATTATAGACTTAGTTTTGTGACTGTGATGTTTTGATTCGGGCCATAATTAGTCAAATTTATTAGGGAATTTATTGTATAAATATATTACGTTAGTTAGTAAAAATGGGTTGCGTATACAACAGCGAGGATCTCACTCCGTCTCACGGAGACCGTATTCCGGAGAAGTCTGATATATTGAAAAAGACCCACAGTGTTCTGGTACAGATGCTGGAGGCGAAGCCCCTGTCCAATGGTCAGGACGTCGTCTCTAGTGACTCTGGTTGCGATAGTGACTCAGGGGGCGAAGGCGCATGTCGCTGCACCCCCCAGTCTGATTCTGACGATATGAGTGACGGTGGTGGTGATGATTCGCAGGGCTTCTTCAGGCGGTCCATCCAGCAGAAGATCCAGTACCGGCCGTGCACCAAGAACCAACAATGCTCCATCCTCCGTATCAACCGCAACCGTTGCCAGTACTGTCGCCTCAAGAAGTGCATCGCTGTCGGCATGAGCAGAGATGGTGAGATATATTTTTATAATATTTTAGCTATTCAAATTTTTATATACCATTGATCAACGAGACTAGGTGTCAAATTTTTATATACCATTGATCAACGAGACTAGGTGTCAAATTTTTATATACCATTGATCAACGAGACTAGGTGTCAAATTTTTATATACCATTGATCAACGAGACTAGGTGTCAAATTTTTATATACCATTGATCAACAAGACTAGGTGTCAAATTTTTATATACCATTGATCAACGAGACTAGGTGTCAAATTTTTATATACCATTGATCAACGAGACTAGGTGTCAAATTTTTATATACCATTGATCAACGAGACTAGGTGTCAAATTTTTATATACCATTGATCAACGAGACTAGGTGTCAAAATATTTTTTTAATGACATTTTTCTTTTAATATTTCAATAAAAATTTAGTCTAAAAAAAATTGATAAAAAACAATTGAGTTTTAGAGTAGTTTTTTTGTCATAATATTCACAAAAAATAGAATTTTTCTTGTCTTCAATTTAATAGTTATTATTCAATATTGCAAAAAATATTTTGCTTACTTAGTCTATGAAAAATAATAGTATGTATGACATTCAAAGGAATATTCAAAATTGAATAAATCTTTGTTCAAATAAAGTTTTAAAAAACACTGGTTTTCTATCATATTTTAAAGATCTATTATTCTTTCTGGGAATAGATACTATTTTCACCCCTTAAGCATGTTGACGTAATCTATCAGGTTGTCACGGTGAATAATGAACACCCCTGACCTGATGGAGAAGAATACGAGGGTGGGAGGGGGAGGTTTGGAGCGATTCTGCAAAGAACCAGGTTAGGGCGCATGCGCAGAGGATACGTTAGGTCAATCACCCCGGAGAGACCTGGAGGTTTCCTATCCCCTTGTTGTCCCAATATTTAATCATCTCACATATTTCACCCCCTAATTACACATTTCACCCCCTAAAACACCTCTTATCCCAATTTTTGCATGCAAATTTTAAATGATTGTATATTTTTGACTGAAATCAGGAAAAATTAATTCATGTTAATATTTATTTGTTATGGAAAACAAAATGTAACGCTTAGGTTGATTTTATTCACTGGATAATTTTTAGTTTAAAGAAATTATAGGCCGAATTGAATACGAATATTTTGAATTATGTTTTTTAAACAAATAATATTTTTTCACAAAAATAAAATAATGTAGGTACTTTTATCATATTCTCTATAAAAATAAAAATATTTTTCGTTGAAGTTTTTTGTTAAGTATAGTTAAGTATTGCAATTATCATTTTTTAATAAAAAAATTATAATCTGCCTTAGTTACAAAAGTTATCCAATTTTTTTTTTACTAAAATTCATTTTTTAATACATTTATTACCCGATAAAAAGACATGTTTATTTACAAAAAATAAAGATATCAAGCATATCTTAATGGAGAATTGGGCTCTACGCTTTTGAGAATTGGGTTCTACGCTTTTGCTACGACGCGCTAACACATAGCGTCGCAAGGGTTGTCGTTATCTCTAATGAAAATTTATTGTAATTCTCGTCCATTTTTTTAACTTCAAGGCACGAAATATCTTTTTATGTACACATATTTTATGTTATGTTTCTTTTCTACTTTCGGTTGTAAATTGATCAAAAAATACGTACCTAATATACACAATAAGAAAAGTGCTATTGAATATTATTTGTATTGGCAATAATACTCTGTACCTACTCTTGAAGGTGTAGATTTGCTAATCAATCCCAACAAAATACAAATACCTTCTGTTCAACATGATGTCTTGATATTTGCTTTTCTAATGCATTAGGCCTTTATCAGAAGGTTGCTAGGTTGTTGCCCCCTGCAATAAATATTGTAGGCGGGTGGTATGTTTGTGTATGAGCGGTGAAGGGTCCCTGGTTCAGAATAGAATCGGTGTTGAGGTCACCCGCTCGGAGCGCGGCTCTATTATTGCTTATTACAAATCATTGGTTCTGATCGTGGAATTATGTATGTTAGGTACTGTACAACTCCTTGAATGATACAATTATTATTATAAGTTATTTGATATACCTACACCTAACTCATTTCATCCTGATATTTTTTTATGATAATCCTACCGCTCGGCCATTATAATATCTATTCAAAACCCAAAAATAGAATTACACAATTCATCCAATGCTCTAAATGTCCAGACATTCAAAAAACACAAAAATGCAAACTTTAGAATTATTTTATTTATTTCTGTTACAAGATTTAATTTATATAAAATTAATCTTCAAAATAATATTGACGAGTATTTTTCCCGTTTCGGCCGTTTACATCCCTTTCAAGTACGGCGGCGCTAAGAACCCAAATGTGCTATAATTGTTTGTAATTATTGATGGCGTTAGTGATGGTAGAGTGGCTTTAGCTTTGAAGGTAGCTTCACCAAGACCCAAATACGTCCATTACTTCAACTAGATTCCTCCCCATTGGCTGCTTCGCTCAGGTCTCGGGTTGCCCTGAATAGAAAACGTCAGTAAGAGGAGGGTATACGTGCGCTGTCAAATGATACGACGTTAAATAAGGGGAGCGTTTGGTTAAACGTGACCTAAAAATTGCTCAAATGATAATTCTCGTAGTAATTCTTATTTTACTACCTCTTCGTTAGGTATATTACCCTGTTACAAAGTATCCTCAAAATTTGAGTGTTGCAATATACGATTGTTCACTAAGAAAAATGAATAGAAGTATTGGTAGGTAAGAAAATGTTCGATAGTAAATTAATACTTACAGTAAAAATTTCAAATCAATAAATTCTTAGTTTTACCATGAAAATCGACTAAGTATTTGATTGTATGTTAATTCTGTCAACTGTATTCGAGCAGATTCAGCCCGAGTAATAAAAAAATACTCGTGCTGAATAATGTGCACTGGGTTTAATAACAATATTTACCCACTCTTCGCACGTACAAAAAAGTTTTTCTATGATACTCTCCGAGTGTATTTTCCTAAGCAACGGTTAGAACTTTGTCCGAAGCTTTATGTTACGTTCCTTTCGATGCGCGTCCCGCAGCTTAGTTTTGAAATGTGTTCTCTGTCGGCCTAGTTCAGCTTTCCTTGGGCCCATGGCCACCGTCAAGCAATGAACCCGACTATCTGGCACGGCGACCTGCGCAAGCGCTATACGACACACCGACAGCGCTCCTTCTCTTTTACTCTCGCGGTTTTTCCATACTGCCATCTCGCACCCGTAGGTCGTAGTTGTCGCTTGTTGCTCAATTTTCAATGGCGATACAGTTCGCTCGGCCGTTCGCTATCTTCGCATAGAAATAATTTAAGTAGATGGAATAATAATATGGTAGGTTTCCACACACATAGAGAGGCGATATGATGCATACCGCGATATTTATTATATTATTAATACAATCTATTACCTACATTGACCTGAAAATAGGACATTACTACTATGATTGAAACATTTCATGGTAACACACTCATACATACACCACAGCACACATTACGATAACGTTTTGATAAGTCCATTGTTTTATTTGCAATTTAAAAATGGCTACAGTCAACTATTAAATTCTTCAATTGACTTTAGAGTAAAAATCTGTTCTTCATCCAGGAAAATAGTTTTATCATTTACATTTTGTCAATAGGTATAACTTTAATTTCCTTTGATAAGTCAAAAATGCATAACAGGTATCCGGAATAAAGCAAAACCAAGCAATTTTTAAAGTAGTATCATATCATTCATAATAATATTAGAAGAATGGACAAAGAAAAACCCTGAAAAATTACATCATTTTTATACTCCATGCACATACATAGATTATATGCAGATTTTTTTTATAAATTTCGTTATTAGTTTGACGTTCATCACAATGTGATTACATAAGGAGCGCATAAAATGATGGAGATCTCATCATCATCAGCTGCGTCACACTCACAACATCCACTCTCCGTCACTAATGTAACATGACAACTGGGTCAACACAAGCGTACTTCAACTCAAACCCATATTACTGTATGTTATATTATAATATATACTCAACACCACCTCTGTTGGGAGAACAA
Organism: Molanna angustata; assembly: GCA_963576475.1. Taxonomy (NCBI): domain Eukaryota; kingdom Metazoa; phylum Arthropoda; class Insecta; order Trichoptera; family Molannidae; genus Molanna; species Molanna angustata. The sequence goes on along the minus strand of OY754970.1, from coordinate 6,975,019 downwards.
TAAACATTACCAACATAATTATTTCGCTGACCCGATCCATCTCGACAGTTTCGAGTTCTAATTGTTTATATTTAAACAGATCAGTGAAATCAATCAATCTTTGTATAGGATTCGCTGCGAATCTTGATATCTTAAAGTAATCTTCCTACAGCGCTATCCATTTTTAATCTACGCTGTCCGTTTCAAAAATTAAGAAAATGTGATTTTTAAACAGTATTTTGGTATTTAAATATTTTTTTCTCAGTAGTGGTACTTCGCCAGTACTTTATACCAAGGCTAGAAAGATCCTTATGGATATTATACAAAAAATCAGATTTTTTTGAAACATCGTTTTTGGTTTACAAATTGAATGAATTATTCAATTTGATTTATATCTATCAACTACTACATAAATGATGCTTTTAACGTTTAACCTCTAGAGTTATTTACACTTTAGGTAGTTAGCCGTTGGTAAAAGGTTATTTGTACAATGAAATGAATAATTGTGTGTGTGTGTGTTGTAAAACCTCGAGCAGCAAGGAAAACTAGAAAATTTTCATTGAATCGTAATATACGTTATTGAAGGATTTCGTCAGATTTATGACCCACTGAAGATCCGACGACACATAATATATATTGGGAAATGGGTAAAATCGAGTGTGTGTCGTGTTTGTATTGTGTCGCAAGTTTGACGATCCTTTTCAGCGTCTATTTTATAGGTAAGTGTGTGTGTCTGCATTTTATAATCATCTATTATTGCTTTTCCCACTTGACGTGGTGGATTTAGTGAGTGAAATATACTCGCTCACAAACACACTCACACTCATGCATAGTCTGGAGGAAGAAAATTGTTTAATTTGGGGCACCCCCGCCGCGTACGAATTTCGTCGCTGCAAAATATCCTTGAGCGCGTCCCATATACCTCGGTCGTGCAGTGAACCTAAACCCGAATCCATCTGACCATCATGTGACCCACTTATCTTTTCCCCGCGTGCACCAAGGTGAACTTATAAACACTTCCATCCAATATAAAACGATGCAAGAATTGGAAATAACATTAAAAACACATAAGTAGTTATGCAAGCGTTTATTAAGATCGTCGGTGCGGGATAGCGATATATAGCCCTCTCTCGCTCGCTCGCTCTCGGTGTGACTGACTGCTAAACGGGCCACGGCGGGTCATTCACTCTGCCGTAACCCACATACGAAACTGAACCTTAGCCGACTTGAGTAGTGTACAATCTATGGTCGGGTTTAGCGTAGCGAGCCGCCTGGCGCTTGCGATCGACACGGCCCCGTAGCGACCCACTTTTCGGAGCTATTTTGTCCTCGGTTAATTTGTTATTATAGATGGAGGTTGTTTTTTATTACTTGTAGCATTGTATATCACACTTACAGTTCTACACGATGTAATATCAAAAGCATATAAGCTATATAATAAATTAATTGTACTAAATATATATTTTTTGCCTCCAAATTTCCAACTTCAAGATGTTCAAAATTAAAATCCTGTCACCGATAAAAAATATTCATTTATAGAATAAATATTAATAATAAAAAAAAATATTTAAATCTCTTGAACATTTTACACAGTCACACTCTTCTAGTTATAATCCTGATCTCCTGGGACTGTTATTTTTATTCTAGCAATTCAATTTTTCTCCAATTTTACATGTAAGAATTTCTTCATATGTAAATTTCCTGGGTTATCATCAATATAAATTTTCCGATGATAGCAATTCAAAATAAAATATTTGATTTATATTAACACAATATCTGATATACATGAAAAATACATAAAAAAATTATATTTCGACAAGCGGTAAAAATGATGACGGCGAACGATTTCATTATTTCTGTTCACTAAAACATATTAGTGTCGATTTACGCAAGGCGTCCTTGTTTTTCGAGCATATATAATAATATTATTTCTCTACAGCATGGGTCGCCTTAATGCGAATATAATGGGCCCAGTAATACAATACGTTTGGGCGGGTATTACAATACAGGTCGACGAACTCTGTTGCCGAAAAGGGAACACTAAAAAATTAGTTCTCATATAGTGAACGTTCGCCGAATTGCTGCACTACACTCACTGTAAAGAGATTACGTAGAATTTCGCGAAAAGGTGTTGCGAAACGACGTTATTGCCGATTTCGACGCCCAAATCTTTGTTGGAAACGCTCACTCAAATGATAATGTGTTACAAACGACTTACATTACATCTCTCTTACTTGATATTTCGCAATCATAATAACGTATGTGAGTGCAGTAAGTGGGCGAGTAGCGGAGCGAGCTATCAGGGGAGAAGAAAGCAGTGAAAGTGGTATCGGAGTTACCGAGTCTGCTTCCGCACAACCGGAGAAAGTATCGGCCTTTCTCCTCATTTTTCTGCGATCCGCACCGCGCGCCTCGGCCGTATTACACAACATAGGAGAAATTATGCTTAGACCGCCGGATGTCATTTTTATTTAATCGTTTTATATTATTATCATGGCGTCCGTAGGTATATTGTATGTGTGTATTATGAACATTGTCGGAGAAAGCAGTTTCACTTTCGTTTGTTGCACTTGAGATAAATGTGACATTTAAGATGTAATATCACGCCTTCTGATGATGGGTGAATGTTGTCGGTAATCTCTGTTCAATGGCCTCATGTGAAAGGAACTTTGACTATCTTAGTTTTTTTTTATATCTGTACAATGAATTCAGCACACCAAAATGATAGATGTTGTGAAAAATTATGAATGTTCTCAACGAATATATAATTATTACTATTTCTTTATATGTACCTACTAAAAACACATTTTATGGTTAATTTAATTTGATTTATGTTATGCAAAAACACAAGATGATTATTTAACTTTATAATATAGAAAAAAAAAACAAAGTTTGTGTTCATACTCAATAAGAAAAAAATCATTGAAAAGACAACACATTTCTTTTTCACACAGTAAATGTGATGGAGTATTTTTTATTTATACGATTTATTAGTATCTTATCTTAAATGAAATCGTAGTATGCCAGATTACAAAATACTTTTAGAAGATTTTGTAACAAAAAAAATTGAATTGATCACTTTTTGTCAAAAGAAACATTTCTTTTACCATTTCCCACAGTTTTTGTTAGTAAATTGAATATTATTTACTTGTTTATAACACCGTGTAAAATCGCTCCATTTAAATATTTTACTACGACGAAAAGTTGTCCCATTGAGCCGAAGTAGCTGTGACGCAAACCAAATAATCATTTTAACATATCTTAGAAGCGGTGCGCAACGCCATCTACCGCTGAGTAGTGACACGAGCGTTCAGTGAACTTCGACCATAGAACGTTAACGGTTTCGCAATATTGTTTTGTTTTATTTTGTTTAAGATATTATCATTTCGAGTGTTTAGTATAACAATGTTCGATAATTAGAGTAGTCATTCAATATCATTTGTTGTAAACAAATTTACTATTTACAAATTTAAAAAAATACCAAATTTTATTGATTCAAAATATTTTTACGTAGGGATAAGAATAAGTTTTTAAATTTTGAAAACATGAGTTTTTTAAGTATATTTTCAAACGTAAAATTAATATTTAATTTTGAAAAAAATAAGTTCACGTACATATTATAAAACACAATGCTCCATTAAATTAAATCTCGACTCACCTTTAAATATTTATATTTTTTCATTTTATCGCATTATGAAAATTATCACATTATTTTATTGCAACAATAATATATGGGGAAAAAACGGAGTAGGGAGCAAGAAACGATTAATACTGTAAGATTATTTTTATTCAAAATAATTTGTTGTACAATTAAATATTTATATAATAAATAAAAAAAATCGTTAAATTTAGTATTTCAAATTGATAAAAAATAAATCTTTACAATAAACAAAAATAATCTTAGATTACTAATAAAATTTATAAAATCGCACCGAGGTCAGCGATCTCGTGCCGTTTAGTTGATTATTTTTTCGCTGAGCGGCGCTGGTAGTACGAATCTCGTGTTGAGCTGTAACGCCACCGTTGACTCTTGCGGCGACCTCGGGAACTAAGGTTCGTCGCCATTTTGGTTTTTCCGTTCATGCCTCGAGATCGAGATACAGTAATGCGCTTGCGCTCTTCGACGTCGGATGAATTACATATTATTCATGGCGCGCTTGGAATGTATTTACAGGCTCGCGAAATATTTTTATTCCCTGCAGTGTATACATAATTTTTATCTTTGTAATTTATAAAAATGTAGTAATATCATATTTATTACTTTAAAGACCATTTCTGATTTTCGTCTTTTCACTCATTTAAATTACTTCATATTAATATTTTATTTCTTATGAAATTAATACGTAGTGTTGTTTTGAACAAAATAATATTTTAATGTAATATTTAAAAACACATTTTTAGTACTTATTACGTTTCGTTAGAAAATTAAATGTAAATAATATTTAAGTTTATATTATTTTTTTCAAAACAGTAAACAAACATTTCCTACGTTGAATTTTTTTAAAATAAATTACTACAAATTAAATTTTGACCTAACAAAAACAAGAAATCCAAAATATATGATTTACGAGGTACATAATTTATTAAAAAAAATACATTATCTATAAATTATCAAAATAAATCATTAAATAAAGACAAAATGTATACATACTTCATTCTTAATTTTAATGAAAATCATTTGTACTACCTTTAACTTTGTTGAGATGAAAAAATTGAAAAATAACCTTTGGTTCGAGATTCATTTTTCAAATATAAAGCTATTCATATTTATTAATATATTTAATCAAATCAATTATATAAATCGAAACCTACTTGTAATTAAATCAACCGAAGAATAGACACAAAAAAATTATATGCGACAGATACCTACACATCTTATACGGCTTCTATGAAACAGGTAGATCTACAAAACACATGCCATCTATGCATGCAGTGTCAAAGTAAACACGAAATATGTTAGGATAGGTTATGTCTGTCCTTTTGCGCTATACAGACCGACACATAAAAATTCTACGGCATATTGACCAGACCAGACACGATAGCATAAAAAAATAATAATATCAAAGGTTTCGTGAAGGTCGGATAGGGCACCTGACAGTATCTGTCTGCGACGGGATGGGATTCCACGAAGTCTCCGTCATTTAAATATTACAAGACATGCAAATATACTTAATATAACAATGCAATGACGGAACATACAAAGATAAAAACTCTGCACTTATTTAACATACACTGATATGACAAATCTCACAGATACCAACGATGACTAATTTATATATCTGTGTGTGCTCTGCCACAAAGAAACCATAAACTACACATTGATAAGGAGAAAATTCACCGAAACGTGCCATCAATCAGTTTGACCTTTGAAAACGATTTGCCAAATGTGACACGATAAAACGCACACATCATTATCATTATCATTATTATTAATATTTTAACCGTATTTTGACACTTTCGTTAATATTATCATAAATAAGTACCATACCCATTGTTCTGGCACGTACCTAAATAAGTACTTCATTTCTGTTTGTAAAATGTAAAATCTATAAATAAATGTCTAACTGGAATTTATTTACTTAACGCTCCGAGGAAAAATTTCTTCATTTGTAACAAAATAATTCTAACGGTTTGAATAATTAATTCGCTCACCGCCATTTTCCGCGTTCGCGCGCTTCGGTACAAAAAATAAAAGGAAAAAAAAAGAATAGAACGCCATTTGAATATGTCAGTTGGAGGGGTCGCCGCGTACAGCGCCGTTCGTTCCCGCGCGAACCAAGTTCAAGGGCACTAGAGTTTTGTATCTATCGGTAGGTGGGCGGTAGCGGTGCGGGCTGAGCGGGCAGGGGGGGGAGGACGGGCACCGCGCTATACAAGAGCCGCGAGTAGCGATTCAGTGCGACGGAGTCCGCCCCGCGATTTGGTCGCGCAGCCCGAGCAGGCATATATCATAATAACATTTTGATTGCGTGAAAGTACCGTTATTGAAAATATCGTCCGAGTTTATATTGTGTATCTGTCATTGCGGTCGTGACTTTAAGAGTTTCGTCAAAATATTGCGCCGCCTATAGGACCATACCTCATTGGATTTTTGCAGTGAATTTTGGATTAATCTTAAGTGTGACTTTGTGAAACGATTGATCTCATCAAACGAGTCTGTGAATGAAGTGCTGTGACAGTTGAAAAGGAAGAGTTTACATGTCAATGAAAAATAATTTGTGAGTGACAGGAATTATGGTTATATTCCTGAAAGTGTTTAACATATTAATCTCATCTTCTACCAAATGTCACGTGTATCGTTCCACAAGTTGTTGAAAAGGACGTGCTTCTTGACTTAGTGGTTCGTTGTGTGCTAACAGTTACCAACTGACTCTGAAGTCTTTCAGTGTTTTTAACATTTAGTTTTGTGATAAAGTTTTTAGATGATTTTGGAAATGGGTGAAGAGTTACCAATTCTCAAAGGGATCCTAAACGGTGTCGTCAAATACCACAATGCCCGTACGTTTTATTTGAATTTTCTTTTAGTCATAATTAATCTTCTTTCGATTTTAATCAAAATAATGAATAGAAATCATTCAATTATAATTAATTTTAATGTTTTCAATTTTCACATTTCTCTCAATGTGACAGTTATTATTTGGATTTTCATTAAACTTTTTTAAACCAAACATTGAGTTTGTTATTATCATATATTATTTTATTTAATATATATTTAATTATTTAAAGGAATCATTTTTAATTGACACTTTTTTATTGAAATCAGTTACAAGTTCACGCCGTGGTCAATTTTGACCTACAATGTGTTTGTGAGTCAACGAGAAAGCTATCATCATCAATGGTAACACACTTTTGTTTCGAACGTTGGTTGTTTGAGCAAAACAATCATCTCGATTAAACCTAACTATTAATCATACTCCAGTAGACAACAAAAACATGTCCAACATACTCATAATAGCTAGTTTCTGATATTCAGAAAACATTATTTCGCACTTTAAATACGATCGTACTTGATGCGTTGTGCTTTTGTCATCAACTTCTTTTGAAAAGAAAGCATTTCTCCATTTTTTTTTTATAAATTGTCAAGCACATCATTCTTTGAATTACTATAAAACTCTTGACATTGCAATAAATTGTCTTTATTTCGTTTTATTATAATTCATTTGCTATTGTTATTTGAGATCGTTGTGACCTGTTTATTATAATGTGCGTGGGTCGTAATAACGACCACCACTTTCTCGACATATTCACCATTATTGTAATGTGCCTATTATTATAAGTCAGTAAGTGCACACATCGTGTGTGAACACATGAGCCACATCAGGCAGAGCTAATTCGTGATACATGTAAGAGTCACATCAGAGTGAAATTGATATTTTTTTATTTCAATTGAGCGTGCGGTGGATTCGGTACCAAGCTGAACAGAACGAGAGAAGTGTGTTACCTACCTACCGAAAACTTTTACTTTCTCCGTGTTCTCATTTCGTGACTCGATGGTACAGATATAATGTTGCCATGCAAGTAACATTACCATTCGAAATAAACAATGATCCATCATCGTTAAATTTTACTTCTCGAGTTTTGTTAGGTAGATTTATTAATCTAAACTACGTGTTAAAAATATTGCTTTGAATTTGTTAACGGTGCACTTCCACAATTTTTTTTTGCATTTTTGAGTATAATAGTATGCAAGATTTCAGAATATTCCAGATTCCATATGTTCTTATAATAGGGAGTGTAAATCAGTCAGAACGGATAGTGATGGATAATAAAGTCTATTTTTTTCTTGGGAACTCCAATTTTCAACTGCCAGAGATGTTCATTATATTTTAATTGATATTATTTTTCGTGCGTTTAGAAACGATCATATTTATTCGGATGAGATGCATCAGGTCCGTTGTATGTATTTTCCCACCAATATAAGACAAGTCGAGTCTCTCACGACGCTCCCCACCGCCGAATCAGAGGTCGTTTCACTTTCGCCCGTGTTAGAAAACGTAGACTTTTTACCTTCATTGTTCGCTGCCTCGTCACTTTCTCCTTTCGGGTATTTCGGAAATTGGAGCGTTCATCTGTGTCACGGAGAAAGATAGACACTTTGATATCGGTCGTGTTTTCCTTCGTAATTATTTACTTACCATTGACACCAGATACCACTCCATGTGCCGTCAGATGTATCATTTCTCTTGTATTGAAGGTATCTGTTTATTTTATTTTTAACGAAATTTTGTCAATAAATTTACATGGCGTCATTTGATTCCAACATTTACGGCAATGAAAGGTTTTAAAAATACTATGCTTGTGTTAATGGAGACTTACTTGCTGACAATGGACTTAGAATAATCAAGCTAGTTAGCTATGTCACCTTGAGGTCGTAATATAATCCCGCTGTGGTAGTATGAATGCGGCTTGCATTAGGGGTCGTGTGCCGGTTGCAGTAGGGGCATTGACCTTCCCCAGGGATCCCACTTTATCCCCGTATCCCTCGCTTCTCTCCAGGTATATGGCAGATGGAAAGCAGATGGTAGACACGCGACAAGCACCTGGTGGTGTTCCTTGTTCCCTCCCTTGCCCTTATCTATCGCATCACGATCATTGTTCTCTCAAAGTTGTGATGGTTCGCTATTTATTATATTATAATCCATTTATTTCAAATTACAAGCTCCAACTGTATCATGTCAAATACAAAATTCTATTAGTTATGTCCCACTTTTATTGAAACAATTGTCAATGTTTTCATTTAAAAAATGCAATGTAGCACTAGAAGTCCGAGTATCAAGTTGCATTTAAGCTAGTTCAAATATTTCTCCAGTCCCATGTAAACTTTAATAATGTCGAGGAGCATGCGACGTTTTTCCGTGAAAGCGTCTATAACCTTGAGGCGCCTTACCCTCTATTTGTCAAAGGGAGTCTGAGGTCATTGCACCGCTGCGCTCCCTTGCATCTGTCTGCCCTACCCAACCTTCAGCCCCCCTCCTAACCTTACACCACCCTCCATAAGGGCGCGTGCACCGAGCTATTTGCTACATCCATATAACTACACACATGTATAGGATATAGGCCTTTGTTCAAATCCAAACACTCAACTCGAGCGACTTTTTTTTTGTATATCATTAAAATGGTACACAAAAGATGCGATATGTTTATATCCAAAAATAACGGTCGATATTTTCTTTGTTGCGAACGTTTCTGTTGGGGTAGATACTTCCTTCTATTAATATCTGTCTCTATGAATTTTTTTATATTATGTACCCACATTATGGCTGAATCTTTCTTAGATCTATTTTTTTTAATGTTATTTGGTCTCAATTGTAGTGTAAATATTTTGAAGCTATTAACTATAGTTTAATAACGTAGATAATGTATTAACGTCGTTACGTATTGTTTCAAAGGCCTTCTAGTTATTGAGTATTGGTTTTATCAACATTTTGAACAAAATTTCCTATACGATGTATAGGTATTAGGCCTCGTTAACTAGTAGAGTTGATAAATGACGTTTGTTATAATATGTAATTTAAGGTTAAACGTAGTTTCTCTATACATGTATTGTACGTCATAATGCACACACGTGGATCTGTCGGTACTAGAATGAGCGGAAATATTTATCTTAGCATTGGCAATATAAATATACTGCGGAGCACATTGCGGCACAATGCGAGGGCATTTCCTGGTTGACCTCACAACTTCTTATATTGGAACACATCTCAGCACGATCGGATAATCTGTTTTTATCAATCGTTTTTTCATTTGCTAAATGTGTCGCAGATCTAACATATAATTAGGGTTGTTTTTTATCCGTCGATCTTGGATTTAATATTTTAGTCTGCAAATTTAATATTAGGTATTTACTATTTTTATCTTACTTTAGAGTAGAGCGTATATATTATATCTTTTAACAGGAAAGCCTTAAATTACTATTAATACCAATTAATCGAAATTGCTAAAGATACCCTCTATAACATACTGTAATATTTTAAATGTAAAGATATATTGTTTGAGTTTTCAGATTAACTTTTAAGGTCACTAATATCTATCAGCAGTCTTTTAGAGTTCCCAATCAGGCACATTGTAAATTATTTTTATTTGAAATTTAATCTTGTCACTCTTACTTAAAAATATTATTGCAATATTAATTGGTTTTCTCTTTTGTTACAGCCGTGAGATTCGGGCGGGTGCCTAAGCGCGAGAAGGCCCGCATCTTAGCTGCCATGCAACAGTCTAGTAGCAGTCGGTCTCAGGAGAGAGCCGCCGCCCAAGAGTTGGAAGACGAGCCCCGTCTTTTGGCTAGGGTGGTTCGTGCACATATGGACACATGCGAGTTCACAAGGGAACGTGTCGCTACCATGAGAGCGAGAGCACGAGACTGCCCCTCCTATTCCATGCCAACACTGGTAAGCATAAGTATTTTTATAGAAATTGTGAATTTACTAAGTTAGGATCTGGAAATACGTTTTTTATATCAGTATATAAAATCCACTCTGGTTATGAAATGATGTTATCATCAAAATCTGCTATTTATCCGAAAATTAACGTTTTTTTAATGTTTAATTTGTACGTTCTTCCGTCGAAAGAGGAAAAATAATAATAATTTTTAAAATCCCTTACACGCGTCTCTAAGTACTTACATTTTCCAAAGGTAATCCTTTTATACCACCAAGGTTACACGTGCCCGTACTCGGAGATCTTCTAGCTCACAAATATCAACATAGGATTCAAAGAAAAGAGTCTCACCGTTTTATAGTGAGCATAATGATGTCGGCAACATAACGAAAATCTTTAAAATAAATCGTTTATACTTTCTAAAGATATTTCTTCTTCTTCCTCTTGTTTTTCAGTCGGAGACTGCCTCTTGTAATCTGGATGTCCAGCTGTCACTCCATCTTTTTTTCGAAAGAAATTTCGTTTTTGTAAAAAATATTTTTTTACTACGAGTATTATTAATAAATAATATAAAATTAGTGTAGGTGTATCTGAGCCCTCATTAAAATATTCAGGAAAAACCTTGATTTTAATTTGCGTACGTCTGTATACGAGTAAATTATTTGTATCGTTTTTTGTTTTATATATCATTTACTTACAATATAGGAAAGGGAAGCAAATTTTAAAAATAAACAATAATAATTGCCCTTGATATAACAAACAGGTGAAGGTTGTATTTTCATTTAGCAATATTAATTAATACATGCGTTGAGACTGGTTTTTATACATCGAATTCACAACTGTATCCGTTATCTGAGAATGTTTATTCCCTAGAGTTGTTATTCGTGATTCATAAGTGTTAAATCGTACGTGACTAACCTTGATATCTTGTAAATATTTATTTTTTATGTTTTAAATTAAACTTTTTGAATACCAACGCTTTTGGTCCAATATTCACATTTCCAAGTATAAAAATTTGCATCGATGATGCATTCCGACTTTATCTTTTATTTATGTTTAAATATTTCAAGTAATTTCACTCGCGCTTCTTTGGACCGAAATCCAACGACACACTTATGTTTCCCGGGTAATTTGAGGTGAAAGTCGTCGAAGTCTTTTGACGGTCGCGAGATTTATACCCGGTCACAGCTTCCGCGTCTACACAGATCAGTATACACACGCGGATATTATGTTGTCTCACGGCAAGGTTGGGTTGGCAAGGTCGCAACCGCATCGTGGACAAGGAAGTGGGGAGTAATCATCAATCATATCGGTTATTGAAGTATTAAAAGTACAAAAAAAGACTTTCGCGGCGCCACTGATAGCTCCGAACAATCTTGGGTCGGGCTTTCTCTCGACTCTCCTCGATGCTTATGTGTGCCGGATACTCGTTGTATACCTTTGTTTCAGGATGATGATTTTAAAGGATGTAGGGATATACGGTTGAGTTAACTTTGAACGGCTATGTCCTTTTGAGTCTACATATTTTTATTAGAATTTTATCGGCCGAAACTTGAAATATTTAATACTGAGTTTATTAATTTTAATCGTCACTATGATTATATTATTTTTTGTACTTCGGTTTTATAATCCGTATCATTGAATTTCAAAATACCCAACACTTGAAATAAAAGTAGTGGCCTACATGAACCTTGATATACTTGATATACTTACTCCATAATCACTAGCTATTGTACTGATACTCTTCTTTGTATCAATCATTTTAAGATGTTTATCCTAGTAATAACACGTTGACATCCAACCGTATATTATTAATGTCATCTGCAACGGGAAAACAGCATTCATATTTATTTCCTGTAAAATAGGCAGCGTTTGAATAAACGAATAATTGACTGATTATAATAAATATATTTTGTAAGGTCTGTTCCAATGTTGATCATCAGCAATCAGGAAATGTAACGCGCATAGTTGGTCGTTAAGGTCAAAGCCAACATATTAGCTTCCTAGAGAAAAGTGAACCTATTATACGCTGGTCGCTGTAACCAGTTTTCATTGAATGAAGAGGTCAATATTAAATTAAACAAAAGGCTAGTAATTTTATGAATCGAGTTACACGGCAGATGATTGATTGATTCCACTGAAATTTAATTTAATAACATCATTTTACAATTGAAATGACACAAAAAAATGTAGCTATTAAATAAATAAACAATAATTGATTGTAGCTTATTAACCGGGTTTTAACGAAATAAAATATTTAACTGTGAAACCTAAATATTATTTCGGCTTAGCTTACGCGTTTTTATATCGATTCTAAATGTTACGCACGCTCGACCTTGATGGCCTAACAGGCTTTCCTGACGGGCCGATCCAAATAGTACTATCGCGGAGGGTGCCTTGTCATGACGTCATAGGGGGGTATAGGGAGTTCGCGAGCGCCTACGCTTAAATAAAGAGGGTGGCATGATACATCACATAACCATGAGTGGCACGGGGTAGTTCATTGACTGCGTTGTACTTCATTATAGCTCTGATTTATTATAATACTTTTGTAGCGCTTTTATATTCATATTACTATTGATTATTTTTTTAAATTTGTTTTTTCTTTTGTTACAGGCATGTCCTCTTAACCCTGCCCCGGAACTTCAATCTGAAAAGGAGTTCTCGCAACGCTTTGCCCACGTCATTCGCGGAGTCATCGACTTCGCTGGCCTTATTCCGGGTTTCCAACTACTTTCGCAAGAAGACAAATTTGCGCTACTTAAAAGTGGGCTATTCGATGCATTGTTCGTCAGATTAATCTGCATGTTCGACGCTCCTATAAATAGCATAATTTGTTTGAATGGACAAGTTATGAAAAGAGATTCCATCCAAAATGGAGCGAACGCAAGATTCCTAGTCGACTCTACGTTCAAGTTCGCAGAGAGAATAAATTCCATGCGTTTGACGGATGCAGAAATTGGATTGTTTTGCGCCATTGTTTTAATTACACCAGACAGGCCAGGATTACGTAATATTGAACTTGTAGAACGCATGTACACCAAGCTAAAATCATGCCTTCAAACAGTTATTAACCAAAATAGGCCTGGCCAACCAGAATTCCTTCACGAACTCATGAAAACTCTTCCCGATTTGAGAACACTTAGTACGCTGCACACAGAAAAATTAGTTGTCTTTAGAACCGAACACAAAGAATTGCTAAGACAACAAATGTGGTCTATGGAAGATGACAGTAGCAAAAGTCCCGCGGGAAGTTCGTCGTGGTCTTCTGGTTCAGATGTTACGATGGATGAAGCTGTAAAAAGTCCTTTGGGTTCCGTATCGAGCACGGAATCAGCATGCTCTGGAGAAACAGATCATTACTCTGGAGCTCCATTGCTTGCAGCGACTTTAGCAGGAGTTGGAGGACGATGTCCAGTAAGACCACGAGCAGATTCTGGTGGTTCCCGGGGCTCTGCCTCATCAGGGGAAGACGATCTCATTGCGCCCGGCAGGCCGGGGCTTACTGTTACACCTCTCAACCGCCCTCTGCACGCGCATACTCATCCTGTCATTCATCCGCACCTTCATCGTTACCGCAAATTGGATTCCCCCACCGATTCTGGAATCGAATCTGGCAATGAAAAGCACGAGAAGCGACCGGGCACATCATCCGGTTGTTCAAGTCCTCGTTCATCTCTCGAGGAACGTGGTGATGAAAGATCGAGGCCAGTTGAAGATATGCCCGTTTTGAAAAGAGTATTACAAGCTCCACCGTTGTACGATACAAGTTCGTTGATGGACGAAGCGTACAAACCTCACAAAAAATTCCGAGCAATGCGTCAAAAAGAATCGGCGGAAGCAGAAGCTGTACCTACTGGAATGCCATCTCCTCGTCCTTCGCAACTGCAGATGCATTTATCACGCCCCCTGCCCTCTACAGCGCAAGCCTCCACACCAGCTCCTGCCCCCTCGCTCTCAAGTACACATTCTGTGCTGGCACGTTCGCTCATGGAGGAACCTCGCATGACCCCTGAACAGATGAAGAGGACAGACATAATTCAAAACTATATCATGCGTGGCGACAGAGATCAGACCTCACCAGCCTATCGCTCTCCGCGTTGGCCAGCCGCATCTCCCTCACCAGCTCTCGCCCCCGCCCTCAGTCCCCGTACCTTACCTCCTGCGCCCCGCCTGGAGTTGCAGGTGGATATCGCAGACTCCCCACAACCCCTCAATCTCTCCAAGAAATCTCCCACACCCTACCACTCCCACAATGTCCTTTTAGAAGCGTAGTCCCCACGCCTATGTAGTTCCCTGGAAATGTAAACCAAATAATGTCTCGACTGGTGATGGCCAAGCCGCGTAGTGCCGAAGTATTGTGTACATATTATATATAGTATATAATGGCAGACTGCGGCCGGTATACGGCACCATCCTATTATTGTGTTACGATTTAAGTTTAGGATTTTCAAATTTGAATTAATATATATGTGATAAAATTTTCATTTAATTATTTACATTGTAAGCGCGCGCTCAGGAGGCGTTGTATAAAAAGGACTATATCATCTCACCCATCGTCGTTTCGTTACGTTATGTTAATATTATTATTATTATTGTCGTTCCACCTCACTTTTCACCCTGTCGTGCGGTGTTAGAGCGCCGCCGCGGGCCGAGCCCCTCGTTTTAAGGCCGGATCGAAATGTTTTATATTTTGACTATTTATTTAAGTATCGGACTTTATTTTATTTACCTTTTCTATGAAAACGTTTCGTTATGTTAGATTTAGTGTGCCGAGTGTGTAAATAAGGAGAGAATCCTGTGACTCGAGATGTGCAATCAGCCGGTTCGTTCCTCGGGAACGGACGGGTGCCGCCGACGGCCCCGAAATTTCATTCATTTTATCGCTATTAGTAGATAATTTAAATAAATACAGTACGTGTGAACAAAAGTAAAAAATATGTTATTATAATAAAATTGTAAAATAAAAAAATACAAAAAAAAATTTAATCAAAATGAAGCCAGTGGGGAAATGGTTGAGTCGCGTTGACAGCCGTCGATTAGTCGCGACGGTATTGCGCGCGACCCGCGATCGTCACAGAGTCCGGTGGTCCTTCGAGCCGGACAATCGTGTACATTTTCTTTTTTGCATGGTCGATCTTTTTAAATAACAATAGACTCTTAAATGGATCGATTGGACTCGATGTATAGTTAGTTGTCCCGAGTTTAATCGGTTGATTTTTATTGAAATCAATATTTATTAGAAGTATGATTTTATCTATTGTACTTGTCATTATTTTCTGTATTTAAAATTGTTCATAAAGGTTAATTCTATTTAGCCACCTCGTCGTTCAGGTTACTGAAACGTCGCATTTATTAAAAAAAAAGAAAAATGCTTAGTAACTAATCATTATTATCTATAATAGAGACTTGTCGATAGAATAAGTCACGCGACCCTTTTAGTCCTTGCGACGCGGTGGCGACAGTCGCTCGCGAGTCTTGAGACGTGGCGAGCTTTATGATATCAATTTGAATTGTATAAAATAGTTTAAAAATAATTTTAACAGAGTAATGATTATTGTTGTATTACTGAAAAAAAAATTCTTATCATTATATTAATTGAAGTTAAAACATACAGTTCTTGCAGTTGCTATTAAATTATTCATATTCGTATGTGACCGTGTTGAATATTGTCAAATCATTTCCTCACAACTAGATTGTCATAATAAGTGTCAGGCCCAGTGAGGCGGGAATGGAATGTCACTTCCTCAAAATACATATTACCTCAGGCTGACTTGTAACAGCAAACAGTGTATGAGGAGGACCAGTGCATGTTGTAATGTAGCTGGGTTTATAGTTAAGTTATAAGTTAAGATGATGACACTGTTTGCTGTGACAAGAGTCGCGGACGTTGGCTGGTGTGTGTGTGCGCCCTTCAGCTGTTGCGAGATAACGAGTTGTATCGTTCACTCGACCAAATAAATAAAATTCTATAATAATCGTACTATATTTTGTTGTATTCCGCGATTTGCGCTGAGGCAAGAGAGAGATCGTTGTACGCGATATCACACCCAAAAGATTGTACTAGAGTTAAGTTTGTGATAGCGCGTACAACATTGATCTGAACGTGAATTTTGCACACCCTAGCACAACACTTTGTGTCGCTCCAACATCGGAGTGGCTCCATTCTTTTTACAGGGTGTATCATAAGAGTATATTTCATTCAGCCGTGACATATCATACCTGCCAGTGTATTTAAAAAAATAAATCAAAGATGGTTGCCAAGTGTGTATGTTTAGTATTTTGTAAGCTTGGGTCAGTTCTCAATTTATTGTTACACGTTGAAAATGACAGATCGTCAGAATAAAAAAACTTGTCTGGTGAAAATTTTAAAACAGTATTTTATTTTTTTTTCGTTTCCCTTTACCCTTTCTCCTTCTTTCTCTCAATCTGGAATGAAACAAAATTCAAGATTTACAATTGACATCTTATGTAGCGTTTAAAATGTCGATAATTCCAGAATAAAAAATAAGTAAAGTTGAAAGCTACAAAGATATAAATAGTAAACCTTGAATGACAAAGATTTAAAAACACAAGAAAGAAAAGAAAAGATTGAATCATGTAAATTCTCCAAAGAAAAGACAAAAAATAATCTAAAAATTACTATCTGAATAGTCTGATTATGTAGATGTTACAGTATATTGATTCTTCAATCTGTAATACATTGACAAAACTAATTTATTTATGATTGCCTTCATACTGTAATATCTAAATACCTTCAGACTACATAAATATTGGCTAAAATTCAATAATATACAATACAATCTAATCTACAATAGACTGGAACAAATTTGTGGACCATCTAGACTTGTGATTGCTGACAACGAATCATTTCTGAAATATAAAGGTAATACATGGAAAACATTCTCATTTGCAGAAAAGTAAACACTTACGACATTTTCATACTTATTTATTAAGAGAGAACGTTTCTTCTAGAACTATTAATAAATTTAACACAATAATTGTGTATTAGAGTGAACAGAATCGGGAGTAGGTAAATCATATATTAAAAAATACAAGAAATTCATTCAATTTAATAAAATAAATAGTTTGTTTTCGCTTAGACATTAAATTAGATTCAAAGAGGATTTTATTGCATTCAGATTTAGTACCTACCAACAAAAATTAAGCACGAGTCATTTTGTTTTATTTTTACTTGAGGATCATAAAGTTTTGCATCTGTCTCATGAGTCAAAGAACTTCAAGATTTAATTTAACAAAATTAATAAATAGCCAGAAACATACCAACTTACAAATAAAATTAAAAGTATATTAGCGAAATTATTACGAAAGTAAAGTTGCAGCTTATGTAAAATGTACAAATATAAAAATATACACCAATGAAGAAAGATTTTGTACTTATAAACCTATAGATAGCAAACAACATGAAGTATTTTTTGGGTGGCACTACTTCTCAACAGACAACCCACTCAGGTCTATTGGTCCTATGTGATACTGCAGTTCATAAAAATATGAAAAAACAATAAAAGTAATATAAAACGAGTGGGTTGTGGCCAACGCTAAACTCCTCACTAACAAATCATTCTATATAGTATTCAAATTTTGTATGGAAAATATTTCGCATTTTCATGAAATGAGTTTGTTAAATTATATTTTAATAAAATATTTTATTATTAAATCTCGTTAACTCTTCAATGCCATTTTATGTAAGTGATGTGCCTTTTTACCAATTTGAAAATAAAAATTTCAAATTTTAAGTTTTTTGAGCTCGGGGTCACTTTCAAATATTTGACAGTTAAAAAAATGAGAAGCACTATTCAGATATCCTTCAAAATCTAATGTGCTCTAAGCGAATATTAGATATACATATTCGCAAAATTTAAAAAGAATCGAATGAGTACTTGAGGTCTATTATTGATAAAGTAAAAGGTACGTTGCACACAGCACGCAGCACATAGTATACAAACAGATACATTGTGATGAAACTTTCAGAATGCAATCTCAGCATGATACTAGTTGATAATCTGCAATAAAAAAATAGCCTTAAAAATTGCGAAATCATCTCCCTACTATATCCCCTTGGGTTAATGAGGAGTAAAAACCAATGGGTTGTGGTCAACACTTAAGTCTTTCCAACGCTTATATTGAATTACACTATGAACCATTTCTCATGGTCCAATGAACCTTTTTTTATGCACACTTGCTTCCGATGAAACTATAAAAAAACTAATGGGTTGTGTCCAACACTACACTCTTTACTATGCTTATATGCAGATTTCAAACCACTTTCCAAAATCCATTATTTGAGACTGAAGGGACTGGAAGGACTGAAGGGAAGGGAAGGGGGGGACAGATTTTTAAAAAATGCATTTATATTTTGTATTGGATATTTTTTACTCATTATGAATTTATCAAAACAATTAAACATTTCAAAAATTAGATTTTTACTTCACATTTACCTTCCCGTGCAACGCCGGGTATAAAAAACTGTAAGGGAATATATTTTATTATTATGATTTAATTATACTCTAAGGCTTAGTTGTTTCAACAAATTATCAGTAATAGTATAGTTAAAATACTTTGATTACATAAAATTATTCAAAATGCGTCGTTCTACAACATTAGATCTCAATGAAACAATCAAAAGCTTTGAAGAATTCTATGAAATCAAAGTATTTAAACTATACTTTAATCTTTGTTCGAGAAACACAGCCTTATTGACATATAATTGATATAATAATTATGTTCTAGTTTTATTTCAGAATCGATACTAAATTTAATATAATCCACAGATTTCGTATATATTTATTTATTCAGCATATGCCAATTACCCCAAAATAACGACTAGAGCATTGAATTAATCGTAAATGTATCAATAATTTTTGCAAATAAAATTACCCAAAAAAAACCAATGCAGCAATGAATGATCTACTTACAAAGGTTTTCATAATAATTCAATGATTGTTTTGTCAACCTTATATATTTTACACACAAGAGAAACGCATAGATCATTTAACTCTTTGAATTCAAATCATTCAACAAGTATTATGAAAGAGGTCGTTGTCCCCATTGATTAGAATATTGAACTATCCCTACAAATATGTGAAAAACAATAGATATAGTGCAGTCATGGGCAAAGTACGGCCCGCGGGCCTAGTGTGGCCCTTCGGGGTAGTCAATCCGGCCCGAGACATGGTTACGAATAAACCCTAAAACTACACCTAGAATAGGACAACATTTAGCTTCACTACTCCGAATCAACTCATCTTAGTTTCTACCAGATTATGAACAATTTTTATTTATTTATTTATTTATACATCTTCCTGTATATAATATAAACAAATATAATTGTACACTGGCGGGCTTATTGCCACTAGGCAATTTCTTCTAACCAACCAGATTACAAAGTATGACAACATTGTGTATGTACAACAGCAAAAGTATAGTGAATGAAAGAAAACATATATAACACTTAAAAAAAATAATAATTCATAGCAAGAAAAAAGGATAGGGTAAGGACAGGAGAGGAAATCGGGATAAGGTGTTCAAGGATAAATATTCCTTCTTTAGTTTTTTCTTGAAAATACAAAGTGAGTTAGACGACGCAATATCCGGACTAAGGCTATTCCATAATCTTGCTGATTGTGCTTCTGTATTACGGATAGGGATGGATAGTGTTGTACGTTCAGCAGAACGGAGTGGAAGTCCATGATTGCATAAATAAGTGAATTTGCTTTTGAGGTACTGTGGCAGGTTTGGGTTTGAAAGAATGTTGTAGGTACAATAGTGACAAAATGCGTATATTGCGCCGCTGGCGTATCCCTGAATTATTTAGAAGCTCAGTCACAGTTTCATCTGTCACATAAGCCATACTCTTCTAAAGAATAATCAATTTTTGTATCTTTTTTCTAATAATATATATAAGTATAATCTATGTAATATAAGTTGTGTGTGATGCAAAAATCAAAAATAAAGTTTATCACATATAAAAATCTGTTTTGTTCATAATTTTTTGGCCCGCTTTTACATAAGCAATAGGATCATGCTGAAAATCAGCTGCTGGAGGGCTTGTCTTCCAGCAACATAGCTGAGTCAGAAAGATTGTTTTTCTTTTCATTTGTTGATATATTTCTTTGTATTTGTATGTAAACTTCTTTTCGTTTCAATAAATATTTATTTTTTTTATCTGGCCCTCCCCTTTAAAAGTTATCACTAGTATAGCGTATTAAAGATGGGTCGGTGGCAGAGCGGTTAGCGCGCTGGGCTTGTAATCCAGTGGTCGCGAGTTCGAATCCTGCCTCGACCGATTTCGTTCACCTATAGCACAAGCATTTATTTGCTTATTTTAGGGAACGTAGGTCTTATTTTAGGTCACACTTTTATTTGACCTCACCTATCTGTCCGCAATGGAAATTAGCAAATGATTTTTTAACTAACTTCCCGACCAGTTAGACCCCGTTCCCACTTGTCATGCGTTAGGTCCGACAAAATGTCGGGTGATCTAGTGGAAATAAATTTTAAATGGACACTTACACGATACTATTACTCTGATGAATTGGGTGCATTGCATAAAAGTTCACGCACATGTGTAATACATACACACACCCACACACCCTCACACATACACACACTCACATACAAGGTAGCATATAATGTAGTTTCAACTTTTGTCTTACTTAATATTCATTGTTATTTTTTCTTACCCTACTAAATTAATTAATAAGGTAATAAGTTATACATTTAATTGATGCTGGGCGTGACTATTTTTTTTATATTGTTTATCACCAGTTTAATTGTCCAGTCATTGTTTGTGTACTTTAAATAAAATAAAATAAAATAAAAAATAAAATCACGACAAGTGTGAACAGCTTCATTTAAAATGTAATGCCACTAGATCACCCGACATTTTCTCGGACCTAACACACGACAAGTGGGAAGTCATAGTGCCCGTTCCCAATTGTCGTCTGTCAGGCACGATAAAATGTCGTGTGATCTAGTGGTAATACATTTTAAATGGAAACACACGTGAAAGTGTGAACAGGTACTTTTAAAAGGTATTGCCACTAGATCGCACGACTTTTTATCCTACCTGACACACGACAAACGGGAGCGGGCAGTAAGAGCTTCCCGACTAGATAAGTATTTTTTTTTAACATGTCTACGTAGGGGACGCCAGCTATTAGGATTTGGGTCCATTTTACTCTTCCGAAGAAGCGCACTACGTAGCGTTGGGAGGGGTTTGCAATCTAGAAAAGAGTTTATTAATTCGGATTTTAATCTAATAATTTAAGTGAATATATCTTTGAGATACGTGATGTTTGAATATTTTATTATTATGTGATATGTGATGTTTTATATTATGTAAGCGTTTTTGTACCCGGTTTAGTGGAGTTTGAATGCTTGACATGACAGTATATCATCCATCAAGCTGCCCAACCAGGAAGTGACTGTTAGCGAGCAATTTGCAGTACCTACCTATTCCCTCTGAAACCGAAATAACCTTAAAGCTTTAAATTGACTTGCTCTATAACGGTCGGGGTTATTGGCCGATGCCCTCTATGTGGTCATTTACCGTGTGGAACTTCGTCGAAAGTAGCAAGTCAAACGCGACACAATGTTTCGCAGCGCAATAGTTTTTTGGAAATTTCCACGCGTTGCCCCATTTCAAAGTAATGTATAGGTACCTACATCGAAAAGCATTAGACACGAAGAGCTCTGTTCAACGTTAGATTTTTGTTCAGCGAATGATATAATGGATTTCAGAATGTTTTGTTTTGAAGTAGCCGAAATAAAAACAATCGTAGTGAATAAACAATGATTTTAATATTATTTGAATAATGTTTTCCGAGGTGTAAGGAGATCTAGTATTTATTTGTTAACTATTTAATTTTATTTTTTGTGATTTGAAATGTAAATTCTTTTTGTATTGCTTTTGGTTTTGAAATATTTGTCTTTTTCATAATTGTTAATTAATTATTTATTTTAAATAAGTATTTTCATTGTGTAAGCAAAGAGCTGCTGCTTTCCTAAACGCAAGCTTCCAGCTTAAATTAGGGAAGGAAACATTAATTAGTTGTTTTTAAATAAATAAAAAAAAGTCCATGTTTAAAAAACAGTCAGTCAAGAGTCATAAGTTTTATGGCAATTGTGCACTTGCTGTAAATACATTATAATTTTTTTATTTTTATTCTATTTATTTAAAATCCACAATAAGCATACAAAAAATTACAACAATACAACAGTGAAACATAGCACAACAAAAATTATGAAAAATTGACAATTTAGTATAATATGTTAGCTTTGACAAAATGAATACAATCTATCAGTACCAACATCCAGTGGATAAGAACTATTCCACTAAGCAGTGCTTGTGTCGGAATAGCTTTACATTCATTTTAACTGACATTCTTGTCTAACACATACTTATAACATATAAAAAAATCAAACATACAAATTAAAATATAAGCTATAACATCACGGTATCAATGCTCGTAAATTAATAAAATAAACCATTAATTAACTGGGATGACTTTTGTAGCGCCGTTTTTGTGAAAACCTCACCTTAAGAGCGTTTTGAATACATGTTACCTACCAATGGTTGTCTGCTATATTTTTTTGAAAAACTGTTAATAATAATAATTTTCTCATAAAAAATTAAATTCGCATTTAGTATATCAGTCATCAAGATCCATTAGGAAGCTTGATCACTAGGACGAATCTCAAAAACATATTTTGTCTTTTAAAACTGGATTTGTTTTTATGGGACGTTTTATTGTATTTTCCCTTGCACCTCTACCAGTGGCAATTTATTTGCCAAATATATTCCAACTGATCATAACTGACTGATTGTATAGAATTTAAAGCATCCCATACATACATATATGTATCGATACATTGTAATATTTTATCATATCACTATAAATGTGTCATAAATAAATAGAAAGATATATAAAATAATTATTATTTATGACAGTATTTACATTTAAGTTAGAGGATCTTTGTATGATATTATATATTTTTGGCCTTGAGTATGGCGCGTCATAATAATACATGATATTGACCTGTAACAAACACAAGGGTACTCTGCTTGTATGTAGCATTGTCTACACTCATACATAGAAACCGTCTACATTAATATGTACATAGGTCTACCCATCCATATTAAATGTGGAATTAATGATAATTATACATTAACATCGAATACCATTTTCGCTGTATAAGTTTAGGGAATCAATATTATGTATCTATTTATACAAAATTGTTTTATTAAATTTATATTTTCATTAATAAAAAAATATATAAGTTCAAAACTTTTTATAAATTGACATTAACATTAACACGCTATTCTTACAAAGCAAATACTCAAATATTGAATTAAGTTACTGCACCTCAAAAAGAAGAATCCCGAAATCTAGTGGGTTTTAAAAAAGCTCATTTAAATAAATAAATAAATAAATAAACATTTATTGAGACAAAAAAGGAGTTTGCATACAAAAACACAGACATATAAAAATTAATATACAGAAAAACAACCTTTCTGTTACAAAAGGACCATGCTCAGCTATGTTGCTGGAAGACAAGCCCCCCAGCAGCTGATTGAGCAGCATGATCCTATTGCTTATGTATAATATTTTATTATATATACAAGGTCTACTTTATTTATATGCAAAATAAATACAAAAAATACAAAAAAATGCTCCTAAAATACACATATATAAATATTCACAAATACATAAATGTACATGCACGCACATACATATATACACACATTTATTTATACACACCAACACACATAAATACACATTAATTCATACATACTTCACACTATGATTGCGAGGCCAGAAGTATTGCTCGACAATTCTCTTTGAAATAATAGAATTTTTCCGCTACTTTTAGCGGTGGAGGCAAGTCATTCCAACATTTTGTTGCAGCGTATTTGAAACTGCCTTCAAACGCTGCCCCTCTATGCCTAGGAATAAGCAATAAGAAGCCCCTGGCCCTCGTACCATAGTTGTGAACACTTTCAGACCATTCCAATCTTTCAAACAAGTATTTGGGTTTTTTATTTTGGACCACTTTATACATCTGACAAGAAAGGTGTAGCTGTACATATATTTATGCTGCAAATAATTTACAGCATAAATAAAATATGAAACTTAAAAAAATTAATTTAAAGATTTTTTTATTTTATTTTTACTTATTAATATTGTTGTACAAAATATTGGCGGACTTATTGCCATTAAGCAATTTTTTTCAGCCACCTTTCATCCAGAAATATCTTACATTGAATGAAAATTGTTTTATTTAAATAAGAAATTCTCGAAAACTTTGAACATTTATAATACTATTCTTAAAATGGGATTTAAATTTAGAAACAGGATTTGATTTAAAAACATGTACAAACGGAATCCTGGTTTTCATATCATTATTTTTTTGTCAATAAATATCGTGTATGTGAATGGTGTACACATTGAATAAAAATAAATGATAATGACACTGGTTACTATCAATTGATAACGTCATTATCAGGTGTCCTTTCTCGTCCTTTTTTTATAGATAAATAATTACGAACAAACAAAACTGTACAAAAAAAATAGATGTACACCATTTTCTATTTAGGTGAGAACCTACTCAGTTGTTTTGCGATCTTCCCTATTATGTTTGATTTGATCGCAAATATAATTAGTTATATATACTATAGCATAGCTCTCACACTTTACAATCTCATGACCATGAATCTTGTTATTATTGATTTCATACCATATACTCTGTGCGTCCTGCCTTAAACTCCGTCACAAAATCTACCTGACATCGCAACAGTTTCCTGGTGAGCTCATCGAAAGATTCAAACAGACGACACGAATCAGCAAAAGAACCTTTGAAGCAAAAGTTACATTTTGGTGAACGTGGAAACATTCTCATATTTCCCTGTTGGCCATTGTTTGGATTGGTCTTTCAACCCGGATAGAAACGGACAAATAGACCCACGAGTCAAGCGAGCTTTTTTGGAAAGGAACCAACCGATTGTTTGTTGTTTTATATCGCTCTAGGATTTGGTCGAACGCTTTTGATGTATTTTTTGATGTTGTGTTTGTTTGATTTTACATGTGAGGCTCGATCGTCACAATTTGGAGAAAAATGTTTCGGGGTAGAATTGGATCAAGTGGTTGAAGCGGCGCGTTGGTGGAAGTTGCTCACGATCCGGTGGGTGACGACCTTGGCCAGGCTATTGACTTCCTCCCCCGCCTTCCTTGGCACGCTCTTCGCAACCTTCGGCCTAGCAGCTAATAGAAAAATCACGTCTGCGCTTCTTCAACATTTGGCGAGGAGCGAGCTTTCATCATATTTGAGAATCTGAAAAAGCTCTCTGTTCAAAAAGTCGAAAGAGCAAATTCAAACAATTTGAATTTAACATATTCTGTAGATGGACAATATATCAAATTTATTTAATTATACTTCTCCTTTTTCTTTATTTATTTATTTATTTATACTTCTTCTTTTTGTTTATTTCTCACAAACCTTCTATTGCACCGAATTTTTTTTCTTTAATTCCATTATACATTTGAAATTATGTTTGTCTATAATTGGCTCATTTTAATTGTAATCTCTATTGTAATATGTATTTACAAAGCTGTTGACAATAATAAAAATAAAAAAAATAATGAAATTCCTGACGAAAGTTTTGAAAGATTGTGCATTTTTATTTTTCTCTTGATTTTTCTATTTGATTTTTTTTATTTCTTCTCGTTTACTTTATTGTTAAATTAATTTATTGTTTTTGTTACTTCCTCTAAGAATTAAATTTTTAATATTTGACGTATAAAAAAAAATTAAATTTTTAATTTTAATAAAAATGTCGACTACTAAAATTATTTTTGGGTGTGTCTACATACCACCAAACTCAGACATTAAATTGTATTGTGATTATTGTAGTGAAGTGGAATTGTTAAGATCGCAATTTTCTGATGCTAAATTCATTTTGACAGGTGATTTTAATATACCTAATGTAAATGTCAATTCGTCTCCTAAATCTGTTGTGCTTTGTGAGATGGCAATTTTTGTTGGATTGAAGCAAATTAATAATGTGTTTAATGATAAAGGTTCATTGTTGGACCTTGTCTTTTCAAATGACACTTCTACCACAACTGTAAGTCGTTCTTTTGACTACTTGCTACCTATTGACTCCTATCATCCACCTTTAACTATATACTTAAATGACTCACCAGTAACTAACACCAATTTTAATAAACCCTCGTATAACTTTTACAAAGCTAATTACAAAAATATCTGTGACTACCTTGATAAAGTTGATTGGAATTTTTTAAAACATAATTTAACTGATGATGGTGTAAATATGTTCTATAACATACTTAATGATGTTATTAGTTTAAATACACCATTTTCAAACTTTAAGAACACTTGTAATTTTCCAGAATGGTTTAGTAAAGAACTTAAAGGTGTAATTTTTTTAAAAAAGATAGCTCATAAGAAATATAAAGGTAGCAACTTAATATCTGACTACGATGAATTCAAAAAAATGCGTTCTCGTTGTAAGCAACTGTCATCTGAATGTTATGGTAACTACATAAAAAATGTTGAGAACTCTATTCATAAAAACATCAAAAGCTTTTGGAAATTTACCAAATCTCTTCGAAAAAATTCATCTAGCTTTCCCTGTAATATGCATTTTTTAAATAAATCTTCCAATACTCCCGAAGGGATTGTAAACCTCTTTGCTTGTTTTTTCAAAAGTGTGTATGACGATGAGATATCTGATAGCGATATTCCAGACTTAAATATTTCTGAATCAATTGATATTCCTAATTTTATAATTAGCACCACTGATATCGAGAAAAAGATAATGTCACTAAGTTCTCATAAAGGGGCCGGTCCTGATTGTGTTCCAGCTATTTTTCTGAAGAAATGTGTAAAAAACCTATTGTATCCACTTCAATTATTATTTAATCAATCCTTGTCAAATAGTTTCTATCCTAACATATGGAAACGCAGCTACATAACACCCATTTTTAAGAAGGGTGACAGAAATGATATAGCTAACTATAGACCTATTTGTATTCAGTCCACCATTCCTAAATTGTTTGAGAGTATTGTCTTGGATAAAATCTTCAGCCATATAAGATTGAGTATTATTGACAATCAACATGGTTTTTTGCCTGGTAGATCTACGCTTACAAATTTGTTGGTGTATGAAAATTTTTTATCCTGTTCTTTGGCTAATAAATTACAAGTGGATTCAATTTACACAGACTTTAGTAAGGCGTTCGACAAAGTATCTCACAAAATTCTTGTATATAAGATGAATAAAATGGGTATCAGAGGCAGTCTTCTAAAATGGTTTGTTAATTACTTATCTAATAGAAATCTTTCTGTAAAGATAGATGGTTACTTATCTGATTCATTCTCTGCTACAAGTGGCATTCCTCAGGGATCTCATTTAGGTCCCATTTTGTTTATATTATTCATTAATGACATCATAAATATATTTAATGACGTCAATGTTTTAATATTCGCTGATGATATAAAAATCTATAGAGCCATTAGTCATATAAATGAGTGTCTGATTGTCCAGGAAAATCTGGTTAGACTTTATGAATGGTGTGAATTAAATAAATTACCTCTTAATATTAGTAAATGTCAAATAATTACTTTCTTTAATATAAAAAACAAGATTACCTTCGATTATTCTATTAATGATGTAAATTTGACTAGGGTTTCACTAGTATCTGACTTAGGAATTATCTTTGATGAGCGATTAACCTTTGTTATGCATATTAATGACAGAGCTAAAAAAGCGTTGAAGATGTTAGGCTTTGTTCTGCGAACATCTAATAATTTTAATTCATTGTCTGCTATCAAACATCTCTATTGTTCTTTGGTTCGCAGTCAACTGGAATATAACTCAACTGTTTGGTCACCGCATTATAATATTCATTCCAACAAATTGGAAAATGTTCAGCAGAAACTTTTACGTTATGTAAATTTCAGACTTGGAATATCTTTGTACGATATAAACTATGACTTCTTAAGAAATTCACTCTGCTTGCCGAAATTATCCAATAGAAGAATTATGTCGGACTTGATTGTCCTGTACAAAATCATATATTCTGAATTTGACTGTCCATCATTAATTTCATTGATTAAGTTTCATATACCTAACAGATTTACGAGGCACTCATCATTATTTAATTGCGATATATTGAGGACCGAAGCCCATAGACATTCTCCGTTTCCCAGAATTCATCGTTTGGGGAATGAGTATGCCTTTGTTGCTGACATTTTCAATGTAAGCTTACACAAATTGAAGATTGAACTGAGATCAGTATTGTTTTCGTAACATTTTCAATTGTGTTTTTTTTTTTTTCTATTTTTTCATTTTTAATTTCTATTTTATATGTTTCCTATATTTTTTATATTTTTTATCTTTCTCTTGATTTTTATACTTATGTACCTATTTGTATTCTTGTTACTTTCCTTGTTTTTTTATCTTTTTATAATTTGTATTTGAATAAGAATTCTAATTCTAAATAAGGAACAACTATTTTTATTTTCAATTATATTCATATACATATATGTATAATTTTTGATTTTTATATTTTTAACTTAAGATGATGTGATGTATCTTTATTCTGTACTCTTTTTATGTAAATGGTTTTATTTTACCGTAAATAAAATAAATAAATAAATAAATAAATTGGTAAACGGAATACATTTATATTTTAAAGATTATGTGAACAATGTTATGTAATATATTGTGTGAACAGATTTTTAATTATCTCAATAGAGACGAAGTTGGAATATTTATTGTAGGAGAACCGGGAAATCAAGGCACCTACAGGGCTTACGACCTGTCATCGGCTGGTTTACGTGATCACTTTATGCGCTTGCGCAACGTTCACCAATTATGCCTTTTAATGAGATCCCTATCAATTCAATTTTGAAAGTTCTATATATTGTAATACTGAAATTCTTTTCGCTTGAAAATCGCCATAGATGGCTGTAGTAAAAATTCCTTATTTTCAAGCGAAAAGAATTTCAGTATTACAATATATAGAACTTTCAAAATTGAATTGATAGGGATCTCATTAAAAGGCATAATTGGTGAACGTTGCGCAAGCGCATAAAGTGATCACGTAAACCAGCCGATGACAGGTCGTAAGCCCTGTAGGTGCCTTGATTTCCCGGTTCTCCTACAATAAATATTCCAACTTCGTCTCTATTGAGATAATTAAAAATCTGTTAAAAAATATCTTTGACTCCCGACAGGGAAAAAAATCCAATGTTTGCGCATATGCAATAATAAAAATATTCGATATTGTGTGAATTTACCAACAAATAAAAATAAAATAAAATTAATACATTTTATTAACTTGTTTTAGTTGATTTGAAAATAAATGTAAATATATTATTTATATATACTCAATTGGATAGTGGGAAAAAAAGCAAATTTTTCTCAAATTCATAATGTGAGAGCAGGATGAGTAGGGTCGGTTATGACGTTATGAGTGAGTCCGAGGATTATATGATCGGCCTTGACCCTCGAGCCACAGTTGCTAAATAGTCTGCTGGTCATTGCTCTGTAAATTGTAATGATGGAAGAAGAACCCGGGCCAATTGCTTCAATCGTTTCGGTGGGACAATACTCCCAGCACGACAGAGGCCAAACCATACCTGAGTATACACAACCAGCCATATTGATATAGGGGTACTAAACTTATCCTCAAGATCTTTTAATTTATTACAATTTTTATATAAATACTGTGAGGCACCGGTTTTGAATAGTTCTTCCACTTTTACAATACATACAATATATGCTATCTTTGTTTTTTTTACTTTTCGTCTGCTATCTTTGTTTATTTTTGTTATGTGATTAACTTATTGCCATAGTACACACTATTTTGTATATATTATTTAACATTAACTCTGGTTGGTTAGAAGAAATTGCCATCAGGCAATGGGCCGGCAGTGTACTAACTATATGCACAGAAAGTAAAAATAAAGAAATAAATAAAATATAATCTGATTTTACAAAATCACATGTGTGGTGGCACAGTGGTTTGCGCACTGGGTTAGTAATCCAGTGGTCGCGAGTTCGAATCCTACCACGATCGATTACGTTCACCTATAGCACAAGCATTAATGCTTAGTTTAGGGATGGTATGAGGATGTGTATGTCCTTGTTACAAGAACATATTCATTCGCAAAAAAAAAATCTAGAAAAAAAGGCAACTACGTATTTTTACCGACCGCCGTGGCACAGTTGGTAAGCCGTTTAGTTTCTGTGCGGGCGTCCTGGGTTCGATTCCCAGCAAGGGAGAAATTTATTTAAATTAATTTCTCACGCTAATATTGCTTCTCTGGGCTGGAAACACTGATTAGTAGGAAGAGATTGCCAAATGGCAATAATCTCGCCACTTGCACACCGTGCAAAGAAGTGTTTATTATAATTTTTTTTTATTATGTTTCCACTATTTTCCATTATTCATTTTTTTAGGTGTGATGAGTCTTGTGTGTCAGGATACACATATGTCTTGTTTTATTTTTTAAAGTTATGTGCACCAGCACATCTGTCGCTGATTATCGTAAGAGTTTCATGGATTCAAATAACCAACTTAATATGACTTAGATCAGTATGAACGGGAATTCTCTGAATACGTAGAATTCAGAGCAATGACTTGAGAAAACTTGTTTCGTATTATTGTCATCAATAACTAAGGACGTCCCTCAAAGCAATGCTCTTGTATTATTAAACAGCGCTATATAAATTAGTCCTATTTTCTTTATTACCTACGTAATAAAGATTGAATATGTAGGTAGTATAACAAAATACATGTAACAGAGTATATGCAGGATTCTCCTGAGAATGGGAACTCCGTTCCCGAAAAATTTGAAAAAGTTTTATCCTTATTTTTTTATTTTATAGATAGTGTATACCTATTAAGGATATATCACGAGTTGTGTTTTAATTTAACCGACTTCAACAAAGAGAAGATTATCTATAATTTATTTTGACAAGATTTTTATGTATGCTCATATAATTCTTTCCCAAATTTTCCGATTTCCATGATATTTTTCACTAAAAATGATTGTTCCATATAAATTTGGTTAAGTTCTGATGGTGGGATTCATTTGAAAAAATTCTAACTCTTAAATTTGTAAAGACATCAGCAATCTGTACGATAAAAATATGTATTAAAATGACGAATTAACCTACATACATATGTATATTATAAACCGATTTTTTTAGTTTTAGTAGAAGGATTTTTTATTGAATTTACTCAATTTCTGATAAAATAGTCTTAAAACAGGTATTATTCCTAGTTAGATAAGTCATATAGATATATTTTATTAAAAAAAATTACAATTTGATTTAAATTTTTCAAACATAAATGTAGAGATATTTATATTTATTCACGTGAGCATTTTTGATTTAAAAAAAAGTCCTTGTCCTTGTTTTCTTTTAAATAATATGTGTTTATATGCTTAAAAAGTATTACTTATTAAGTGAATACCTGTTATTAGTACCTATCCTTGTTAATATTACCAAAAAACTGTTGGTTTTCTAATCAGTAAATAATTGAGTTTACTTGTATTATTTGTCATTAATAAAATATGCATGTTTACTAAGAATATTTGTACTTGCTCATATATGATTAAAAAGGTTGATTGAGCCTGTAATAAGTAGATAGGTGTATCGTATCTCTGGACAACCAACTATACTAATATAATATTCATCAACTAAATGATGACGCACAATACTTTTAAAAACAACGTCATCGAATTAGTGTCGCTAACTATAAGTACAATAGTTACCAAAGCTCGCACGATTATTGTACATAACTTTTTTTATATAACTGGAAAATAATTGATAGAATACATAATATGTCCAGATATATTAGTTATTCTGTTTTCAGGGGTTTAAAATTCACGAAACTAAATAATATTCAAATAGTACCTTTTAGAATATTTAATGTATGTTCCACATGGCGAAACTTTCTTCATGTTAAATCAAAGTGAAGTGTATATTGTGATTAAAACTGTATTGTATATTCATAATCATCAGCAATGGTGCTACAGCCCGGTGCGAGCCTTGGCCTCCTCAAGAAACTGCCTCCATCCCGCCCTGTCGACAGCAAGTCTCCTCCAATTTGTCTGTCCGATCGCTCTTATATCGCCCTCGATGTCGTCCAGCCATCTCATCCTAGGTCTCCCTCTGCTTCTTCTTCCTTCAGGACAGGTGTCCAGTACTTTCTTTGGGACCCGGCTATCCTCCATTCTGCAAACGTGTCCGAGCCAACGTAGACGTTGTATTTTGATGTATTGGACAAGGTTTGGTTCGCCATACATTATTTCTAGCTCGTGGTTAAACCGGAACCTCCAAGATCCTCCTTCACAGGTAGGACCAAATATTTTGCGAAGTATTTTCCTTTCGAACACATTTCGTCAATGCATTTTCGTCCTTCTTGGTCAATGTCCAGCATTCTGATGCATATGTCATGACCGTTCTAAGAAGAGTTTTGTAAATGAGGGTTTTTGTTTTACGAGAGATGAGTCGTGACCTTAAGTGCTTTAGCAGTCCATAATAGCATCTATTTGCCGAGGCAAGTCTTGCCCTTATTTCCGCACTGGTGTTGTTGTCCGCTGTAACAAGAGATCCCAGGTATGTGAATGATTCAACGGCTTCAATGTGTTGTATATTGTAGAACAATTATGAATTTATTCACTTAGCTTATATTCAAATATTCAATGGCGAATTTATTTCTTCAGTGCAATATCGACGAAACGTTGGATCATCTGTTCTTTTCGTGCATGCCCAATCTAGTCTTCTAGTAATCCTTACAACGAGTTTATTGAAATCTCTAGACCTTTTAATGTTACACAGCACCTGGCAATCAAAAAAAATTAAAGTGTATCGTAAGCTAATAAAATTTATTGTTAAAAATAATATCCTTCTGTAATGTACCTTTTGATATTTTATGTTTATTTTTAATGTTAAGTGACTTTCTTTTATTTGCTACTGTTCATAGTGTATGTATGTCTTGTTTATATTTAAGTTTGAGTGTTCTATGAATAAATTTATGGCACAAATCATACAATATTGTGTAAATTGCCTAGCTAATAAAAAAATGTGTTCTAATGCATTTTTATTATTTCTTTTGGAAATGAAAACTCCATTTTCATAAGTTGATTTTATATACATATGGCTAATTATCGCGGTATTTATGTATATATTTAATTTAAAGCCAAAATTCTCAATCTTTTCTATAAATATATTTAATTTATTCATTTATTTTCTTTGGGAAGCCATAGCTCATTTACAGATTTTTATATTCTCTTTTGATTGAAGTAAAAATCTATTTCATATTTTTTGTAGTTTTTTAGTTATGGACCTTAAACACTAAAAAAAGGGTTTTATTTAAACTAATTTTACAAAGAAAGTACTTAACATTTTCAAGTTTTGAAAAAGTCATGCAATAGATAAAAGTTCTGAAAATAAACTGTTTTTATTTCAAACGCGTATCTTTAGAGGGTACTGGGGAAAAAAATTCAAAAATATACTATTTTGCCTAGTATAGCCTACTATTCCCCCTTAATGATGCAATATTATTTTACAGATGTCCCGTAAGAGCCGGCTAGTATGCAACAGGCAAAATTACATCTTACATAGTTCAGCAATGAGGTTCACCACCGACTGAGAATGTTTTATTTTCGGTGACATAAGACTTGACATATGCATTACATATACATATGCATTGGAGATCATGGCCCTTACAAAAAGAAATGTAGAAAAGCTCAAATGCACACAGCGATTTATGGAAAGATCCATGCTTGGTATAAGCCTAAGAATAAGAAATGAGGAAATTAGGAAAAGAACCAGAGTAGCGGATGTCATGGATCGCGTAGCTACATTGAATTGGCAACGGGCGGGTCATATTGCAAGACCCTACAAGATGGAGACCATGGCAAAACAAGAGAGGCGTCGGAAGACCTCAAAAAAGATGGTCCGACGACATAGCCGCTGTGGGTGGTAAAAATTGTCTGCAAGCAGCAACCGACAGAACGAAATGAAAGGATATGGAATAGACCTATATCCAGCAGTGGAGGACAGAGGGCTGAAGAAGAAGAAGACCTGAGTGAAGAACAACCATTGATTTTCATTTTTTTTTTCAATATTAGACACTGTCACTTCATGGTAGAACTCCATAATCAATTAAAACTATGAAAAAATTATATTTAATTTTACGTTTAAGTAGAACGTAAAATTAAATATAATTTTTTCATAGTTTTAATTCATGGATTTTCAAATAATATACTAGATGGAGTACTCCGTGCAATAAGTGAATCATGGTATATCAGTTTGACGTTTTGGTTGGCGACATATTGCAGTTTTCCATACATTTCAATACTTCCTAGATACCGTTTCTCTAAATCTTAATGAACAAAGTGTTTTTTTTGACAAATAAATCCGAAAACAATTCACATTAGTCGTTATTCTCTATAGAAAAACGATGTGGTCTGCCGACCAAGTTGTAAAAAATTCCGCGGAAAAAAGCCTAACTTCGATTTATACAAAATTTGCTAACTACGACATTTAGTATATTATACTGAAAATCTATGGGGACAACACGTGTAGGTAGTGCATCTTTTAAAAGGTAATGCACACCCGTTCAAAAGTCGCTGATTACTAGTGATATGAATTATGAATATGGAATGAACTAATAATATTGAATAGAATGTAATCGAAATGTATATGTGGTTCCAGTATTTTCCACGTATGGTCAGCAATAATGAGTATTTGGTTTATATTTTAATACATACCTTTAGCGAAAACCGCACAAGTGGCTGCGCTGTGCTGGCTTTGCTTGTTATCTTCCATTCCCCAGGGAAATTTTCCATTGTCACAAAGTGGTCGTTGAACCTGACTGACGCTGACGCCTGGACTCGTTCAGACTTAATAAGATAAAGGCAATAATATAATTAGAAACTTTAATCAAATAAAACCAACAATGTTCTTATTGATATAACATATATACCTAATACATGTAGGTATACCTAACACATACCACATCTCAAGTGACAATAATTATAAGAAATTGATTCCATCGTAATATTGGTTAATCAAAAGCTTTGAGAAATATAAAGGAGTTTTTTTTTATTCTAGGATACGTTAATAACTAAGATATTTTTTCATTCTAGGATACGTTAATAACTAAGATATTTTTTTATTCTAGGAGACGTTAATAACTAAGATATTTTTTTATTCTAGGATACGTTAATAACTAAGATATTTTTTTATTCTAGTATACGTTAATAACTAAGATATTTTAATACCGATCTAATTATTTTAATTCAGCTTATCTAGTTGCGCGTTAAGTAAGCTATATTAACGAAATCTAATAAGTAAGACTGTACAAATTTTCAATCGACTAAAATATACGAATATATGATACTATTATACTAATTTGTTTATTTTTTGTTATTTATGAGACTATTTTATTTGTTAATAATAATGCTTAATTTAGGGAATGTAGGAAGAAGTTTATGTACTTGTTTAATAAGGACATATTCATTAAAAAAAATCTTTAAATTGCTGGATCCAGCATTTTTTTAATGTCCGCAATAATCCTGCTGGATTGCAATTGGGGTGTTTTTAGTGTTAACTTATCAAATAAAATCCTGATTCTTTCAAATATGATTTCAAAGG
This sequence comes from Molanna angustata, assembly GCA_963576475.1. Lineage (NCBI taxonomy): Eukaryota > Metazoa > Arthropoda > Insecta > Trichoptera > Molannidae > Molanna > Molanna angustata. Next base: position 6,938,940 of record OY754970.1, on the reverse strand, counting down.
ACGCTTTAGTTGTAGAAAATATAATTTGAAATGTTATAATATTTTTTGGGGAAACTATAATTTAATAGAAAACTTTGAGTGCTTAAAGTAGCCAATTTATTTTGAAATGTAATAAGACCCCAATTTCCAAGGGCTTCCTTTGTTCTTTGAACTCTAAAGAATAAACTTTAACCATTCTCCTTATTAAAAGGTTTTTGGAGTGAAATATAGTAGAGTTTTCAGCAAGCAAATAATATCTTGAATGTTTCGTTCATCTTCGAAGGATTTCTCTTGAATATTTAACAATTTTGATTTAATAATTTCGATAGTTTCAAATTTAATTATGTAAATTTCATTTTGAAACGTAATTGGACGAAACTGAATCTTAAACAAACCGTGTGGGATGTGGCCAACTCCTCACTACCAAGTCACTAAAAAATGTATTCAAATTTGGTATGGAAAATTTTCAGAATTTTCATGAAATGAGTTGTTGAATTATTTTTGATTAAAACATTTTATTATGAAAACTTGACAATTCTTCAATGCTATTTTATGAAAGTGATGTGCCTTTTTAGCATTTTGAAAATATAAAAATCAAATTTTCCTGAGCTTGGGATCACTTTGAAGTAATTGGTAGTTGAAAAATTAAGAAGAAAATTTTGGTGAAACGAGACTGGTGTGTGGGTATACATAGATGTGTTGTTCTCCCTTTTATAAGGCAATGCACACCCGCACACCTTTCGCTGGTTACCCCACATTGTGGGATATGCCGTGATGGTGTGAAAAAATTAAGAAGCACTTATCCTTCAAAATTTAATGGGGTCTAAGCTAATTGGATATATAAATTTGCAAAATTTTAACAGAATGAGTACTTTACTCTATAATCGATTAATTATAATAAATACGCCATACTTAACACATTGTACATAGTACACATCATATAACACATAGTACACAACACACACACATACACGCACGCACGCATGCACGCACACACGCACGCACGCACACACGCACGCAAGCTAAGCACGGTCTAAGCAAGTATTAGATATTATACTAATTTAGAAAATTTGAAGATAATCGAATGAGTACTTTAGTTTATTATCGATAAATATCACCTAGTACATACATGGTACACACACATGAAATGAAACGCTGTGATGAAACTTTCAGAATATAACCCCAGCATACTAGTACATAAACTGCAATAAAAATAACATTAAAAATTGCGAATTCATAACTCCCCACTATATCCCCTCGGAAATGTTATAAGATTTTTTTATATATTATATTATAATTTATATTGAATTTAGGCAAATGTGTAGGAAAAATGAAATTTAATTTTTTTATTATTATTATCTTTGATAATGCACAAAACAATTACACTAAGTTGTTATGAAATACAAAATTGATCAATTTTATCAAAATATCAAATAAATCAAGCAGAATAACACACATACACACGCATATTTGTACACGTATATTATTATTTTTTTGTATATTTTCATTTGTGTATTTATTTTAGTAATATATAAGCTTGTAATGTTTTGCTGCTTGATCTTGAAATTTTTTACGCAATAATTTTAAAATTTTGTTCGGAAAATTTTATTTATTATTTTTTAAAAAAAGATTTTTTTGCGTATTTGTAGTATTTTTTTTTCTTTATTATTAATTTCAACTTGCATATGTTTTTTATTTTGTATGTTTTATTTTATTTTGTTGTTTAATGTTTTTTTATTATTTTGGTAATGCACATGTTATTTTTTTTTCTTGTTTAACCAATTTTCGTAAATGCTCTCATGAGCGTAGAACTTAATAAATAAATAAGTAAATAAATATACTTATCTTATAGTATGTAATTGAATTGTAGCTTCTTTTTTATATTATAAATAAATAAATAAATACTGAAATAAATAAATAAATAAATAAATAAATAAATAAATAAATAAATAAATAAATAAATAAATAAATAAATAAATAAATAAATAAATAAATAAATAAATAAATAAATAAATAAATTATTAAATTAATAAATAAATAAATAAATAAATAAATAAATAATAAATAAATAAATAAATAGGTAGTAAATAAATAAATAAATAAATAATTAATAAATAAACAAAGAAATAAATAAATAAATAAATAAATAAATAAATAAATTAATAAATTAATAAATTAATAAATAAATAAATAAATAAATAAATAAATTAATTAATAAATTAACAAATTAATAAATAAATAAATAACTAAATAAATAAATAAATAAATAAATAAATAAATAAATAAATAAATAAATTAATAAATTAATAAATTAATAAATAAATAACTAAATAAATAAATAAATAAATAATTAATAAATAAATAAATAAATAAATAGGTACTAAATAAATAAATAATTAATAAATAAACAAAGAAATAAATAAATAAATAAATAAATAAATAAATAAATAAATAAATAAATAAATAAATAAATAAATAAATTAATTAATTAATAAATTAATAAATAAATAAATAAATAGGTAATAAATAAATAAATAAATAAATAATTAATAAATAAACAAAGAAATAAATAAATAAATAAATTAATTAATAAATTTATAAATAAATAAATAAATAAATAAATAAATAATTAATAAATAAATAAATAAATAAATAGGTAATAAATAAATAAATAATTAATAAATAAACAAAGAAATAAATAAATAAATAAATAAATAAATAAATAAATTAATTAATTAATAAATTAATAAATAAATAAATAAATAAATAAATAATTAATAAATAAATAAATAGGTAATAAATAAATAAATAAATAAATAATTAATAAATAAACAAAGAAATAAATAAATAAATAATTAATAAATAAACAAAGAAATAAATAAATAAATAAATTAATTAAATAATTAATTTATAAATAAACAAAGAAATAAATTAATTAATATATAAATAAATAGATATGTAAATAAGTAAATAAATAAATATATCAATAAATAAATAAATAAATTAATTGATTAATAAATATATAAACAAATAAATAAATAAACAAATAGTTTTAACATGATGTAGGCATTGTTATCGGTTATACACAAAAGCAACTGAAAGCAACTGGTCGGGAAGTTACCTATTGAATAAAAAGTTCGAGTATTGTAAAAATGATACATATCAAATTGATCATAAAATAACATCGGCTATCTCATTAAACATAAAAAAAACAGTTCTAAAGCCGAAACGGTCATTGGAAGACAAATAAATTCGTATAATATATGTGTTCATATTTATCATAATTATTAAAAAAGGCTAAAGCAAAAACATCTCTCTGATAATACCAAATTTCTTTTTCCATTCTCTTTCCTTTTGTTTCTCTATCATTGCCAAGAACCGTTATTATGTTCAATCTGTTGAACTAATATTTAATTATTATTCATATAAAATGAATATGTCTATAGGTGAACGAAATCGGTCGAGGCAGGATTCGAACTCGCGACCACTGGATTACTAGCCCAGTGCACTAACCGCTCTCCATCGATCCATCTAAATTTGTTATCTTTATTATTTTTTTTTGTTTTTGTCATGTCATAATCTTATTGCTATACAACACAATGTATTGTATGTATTTTAACATCAACTTTGGTTGGTTGGAATATAGAATTTGGACAATAAACCCGTCAGTGTACAAATGAATAAATAAATTTTACCTATATAAATATGTTCTAAAATCTCATACATAATTCAGAACGAGGTTCACCACCTATTCCGAGAGTTGTCTTTTTAGGACTGACGCATGTGTCGTGCTTCCTTTTATAAGGTAATGCACACCTGTACACACCTGTCGCTGGTTACCTCACACTGTGGGATATTCCGTGATGTTATGTATGTATGTACTTTCTTTCTACAAAACAGTGTTTCCATTCCATAGGCAGTAGGTACATAGATTTGCGTGAGAAATTAATAATTTTAACAAAACTTTCTTCCACTGGATAACGAACCCAGAATCGAAGTCATACGGCTTAGTTGTCTGATTTCATTGTTTAGTTAATAAATTGTGGGGACTACAAGTATACCTATGTCATGTAAGTCACCTACGGTTGTATGTCGGTACAAAATAAATTTACACTTATTAATAAATTAGTTTACACAAATATATTGAGTGTGTTAATGCCAGACGAGCAGGCACATGATGATGGAAGTATATACATTGCTGACCTCTACGAAGGTCACACCTCCGCTCCCCCCCCCCTCTACCATTACATTAAACTACTTCTCCAACCGCCCTCCGATCAAATTGTGAAGGTCACCAGACACACCAGCGCTATGATCTTCAGTGACGCTTCTTCGCAAACGGGCCCTAGGGTTAAATATTATTGTGGCCCTCGTAAAATTAATAATATCATTTGAATGGAAGTAATAAAAATAATATGTAATATATTAAGATAGACATTTGTATTAATAAAGTGTTTTATTTTATTAATGTAATTTATGTAATATAGGAACAACAGTTTACATTATTTTTACAATATATTTATATAAAATTTTAAGGTTTTTTTAGTAAGGATGAAATATACCTACATTATATTAAACAACTGCTTATTATCACAGTTGATGCATGTATTTAGGTATATCATGAAGCAATTTCTTGTCATTATCATTTCTAGGTTTTTAATACCTATCAATACTATGTCAATCAATAATATTTTGAAGTAAAAATATGTGATAAAATTGTTTGTCTGAAAACAGGAATTATTCATAGTTCGAACGGTAAAGATTAATTTCAAATCCAAAACATGGTACCTACTTCCCAACAACTATAAATTATCATTTCCAGTATGTATTATATAATAGATAAATTATTTTAAAATAAAATCTGTTTATAGAAATAAAATAATTCGATTCCTAGCAGAGGAGAAATCGATTCAAAAATAATTTTGCGCGTAATTTTAAATTCTCTGAGTTGGAAACAGGGGTGTGCTAGAAGAAAATGTCATTCAATTCAAATAGAATAAAGGAGAAAAATTGTACATCGTTTCAATCATCCAAACGAAGATGGTTGATTTACTGGACATAGAAAAAATCAATTGAAGCTTAGCGAGGACTACTATTTGCTGCTTTGAAATTCACCCGAGAGAGGCCCTTCAATATTTCAATAGCCCGAGGTTCCAGACCAAATCTCATACTGACGAAGAACATCTCTGACTCGACTCGGTAATAAATTGCTCAATGACAACGTAAGTATTCATCTTGCTAAGTAATATTTACATAATAATTTTGTTACTATACGAATTTCAACGACAATATCGTTTACCTACTGTGCATTACTTACTGTTATCAAACATTGTATTCATTCAAATCAGTATGATAAAACATATGTTAGAAAAATAACTATGTCACTCATTGAAACATTGAACATAATGTCATGTCCCTTTTTACCAATCAATTCTTATGAAGAATTATGAATTATGAACCTGCCTTGTGGAAAGTTAATACTTACATCCATTTTTTTTTTGACAAACTTTTCAACATCTCAATAGAGACGAAGTTGAAATATCATAGAAGAACCAGAAACTCAAGGCAGCTACAGAAAAAAAAATGAAAGTTCTATATAATGAGTAACTAATCACCTGGAAATAAGACATTTTTTTCATTTAATTTAATTTTATTTAACAGTTTGTCAACAGCTATGAAAATATTTACCAATAAATATTTTACATTTAAATAAAGCCTATTATAACATTATAGAATTAATTTATACACTAGTTAAGATTAGGTATACAACAAGGTTACAATTATATTAGTAAGTTACAAATTTACTATTGCCATCTATGAAGTAACGAAGAAACCCTTTTGTAACGCCATCTATTGAGAGATACATTCCCTAAACTAAGCATAAATGCTCGTACTATAGGTGAATGAAATCGGTCGTGGCAGGATTCGAACTCGCGATCACTGCGGATTACTAACCCAGTGTGCTAACCGCTTTTACAATTGTTTTTTGTTTATTTTTTCTTAATAATTCTTAATATAAGAATAATATTTTATAACGCCCTCTTATGATTCAGGATAATTTCAAGGACACTAATTGTTTAGTTTTCTGCTGCATTAGGAAAAAAAAGCTGTTTTTAAGTCTCTTGGAAAAAGTACTCTCGTCTTGAGCACTGCGGACATCTGAAGATAATCAATCCACTTTATAGGATCGCTAAGTAATTTGTCACAGTAAGCCGCTTTGCTGGATCTGTGATCTTAATTGTTAATTTTCGTGATATATTCTTGAGTTGTTTCATGTTCCAGTCTTTGGTCTTCACCATTTCTCACAGGGCAGGGAAATTATAAAAGCGGTTTTCATCCTGAGATGGAAGGATAGTTGGACATCACTGTCTCTGGAAGCATAGTTTCTGTATTACAGACCAATAGGTATGTCAAAAGAAAGGATGAAGGTCTTCATCGTTATACTACTACTCCTTTTTCTTCGTTCAATATTTTCAAAGACTTAACAAATATTATATCTGAAGAATTTTCGGTCTCCCGAATTCCTGCGTCTGCTTTTGAGATCATTTGACCAGAAGTCATATTTATGTACGAATTAAAAACTAACATAATATAACTATTATGTATAAAGAATCACAACATACAAAAAATATTAAATTCGTACATAAGTTGAGTTTTTGCATCATAAATACTAAATACAGAAAAAAAGTTATGTTTAAACGGCTTAATTTACATACTTAAATATATTAATACAATATTAATATTTTTTCGATGTTTTTTAGGCATTTAATTTGATACGTAGGTCAACATTCAATACATGACCGGGCGACGAATTGTCCTTCAAAATGAAGAGCAATTCAATTAGTTTTATCGACAACAGTAAATAATATTTAATATCGCTAATTTGCATTTAATTATTAATTGTTAAACCTATAATTATTATTTATTGAAATTACCAAAATGCCCTTCAGTCATAAGTCACATCAAATGAAAACATGTGAATATGTCCATTGTAAAGTTGCTTTGATACATATATTCATTTAGCGATTATAACAAGAATATAATATAAATATTCATACAATATGTAAATATATAAAAACGAGTGGGTTGTGGCCAACACTAAACTCTCCACACCATATTAAGCGTTCATTTTTTCTTCTTGAAATGCTGACAGTCTCAATATGGTAAAGAATGCTTATGTTGTATGAAATATTTTGATAAAAGCAGATGAATTTAGTTTTAAAGAGCGTGAGAGCATTTTGAAAATTTTGATACGTGATATCATATGAAGAAATTTCATGATATCTATGGAAAGCTAATCAGTTTTAAGTTCAAGCTATTAATACTCTTATATCAATATGAAATCAAAGAACTGAACATTGCCAAACATAAAATTTTTCTCTTGTTAGATATAAGTTTCATACAAAAATCCATTAAATAAAATATAATTTTTCAAATCGTTGAATATTTTTCTTTTAACATTGACCAACTTTCAATACAATTTTATGAAGATTCTTGGTGTTGTACAAATAGTTGAAACCAAATTAATATATCTCTAATTTCCAGGTCGTGAGAGCATTTTTTCAGATTTGATATATGAAATCATAAAGAAACATTGAGAAAAAATGAACCGTTGTCTATGGAAAACTAATCAGCTCTAAGTTTATGGATTTAACACATATGATATCAATATGAAGTCGATCGGACTTATAGTTTGGGCTGTAGAGAGGACACAAAAAGGATTTTCCGTACGCCATACGCCATACATACAAACACATCATGACGAAACTCACAGTGTGCACTCTCTACACGATACCCGTTGAGAAATTGATGTAAAAAAATACGCTTAAAAATTGTGAAATCATGACTCTCCACTATTCCATAGTGTGGAGAGTAAAAATAACTACTACTTTTATTTTATCCTTTTTTCAGTTGATAGCCGATTTCCTCAAAATACAAAAAGATTGATACGTTAAAGAAGATTAATATTTTATCTGAGCTTCATTTGAATAATTTGAAGTCAGTTTTTTATGAATTGTCTACAAAGATTTTAAGAAACGTCTGAACCCAGAGTAAGGAAAAAACTCATTTGAATATTCCCGTAAGAAATATTATGTTTAATACGCCATGATGTCTAAGTAAATATATACATACAAATAAGAGTTTACGATGTTTTTTATTGAAGTGTAATGTTTAAGATATATTCATTTAAAAATAGACATAGGGTTAATGGCCAAGCTTCAACTGGCATACATCGCAAATACGAAGTTTAAATAATACATTATAAATACAACATTATGATGCGGTGAGGATTGTACTAATGTGTTAGTACCATCATCATAATCTTGGCGCAACTCTCTTCTTGTTTCAAAATCGCGTTATTATTTTCAGTCCTCGGCTGTAATATATAATATTATAGTATGATTTGATCATTTATCTCAAATCTTTGATCTTATAATTCATCGACCTTCTTAAAACGTTGCAGAATTATGAGTTTTAGGTGTCCTATAGTAAGTGAACCCTGTATAGTGTACAACTTATATAAGTTCAATTAACTTTTTATTCATATCATGTAGTGTGAAAATTGTATTTAATTGTATTTTTTAAACTAGTTGCATGTAACACATAAGATCCAACTGTTGATGGCTATAGTATTTATAGTTGAAGAATACGTACCAAACTATAAATATATGGTTTTTAAGATATATGTAAACTATATACTGGTTGAAGTGTCCAGAGCGAATCGATTACAAAATTTGTTTGACAGTATAAAATGCTTTGAACAACCTGGCACCAAAATATATACAAGAGCTGTGTCAGAGAAGAGTTCTCTCTGGGAGGCATCTCACACAGGTCGTCTGGATCACAGAGTAACAATTCCGTAAAGGAGTTGGACAGAGTCAACAAAGCGGCTTACTATGACCGATGCTTTAGTATGAGTGGTCCTATTAAGTGATATTCACTGCCCCTAGATGTCCGCAGTGCTCAAAGCAAGAGCACTTTCACTAAAGGACTAAAAAGAGCTTTGTTTCAGAGAGCAACACAACATTAAACTATCAGCGCCCTTGGTATGATCTCGAATCATTAAACGGCGCTATGCAAATAACTTATTATTATTATTATTATTATGTAAAAGTTGACTATCACTGATTGGACAAAAAATTCAAAATTCCGAGTATAGAATTTATAACCCCCTTATAAGTTATGATAAGTTATACATACACAAAAAACACATGTTCTACTCCGAATTCTGAATTCATCCATATTCAAATATATATTTAGCATATATGCTGCGAAGCCTCTAAGTTGGTGCATTTTGCATGCAAGAAGTAAACTACGCCATACAAAATGTTCCTTCCTAGTACCCGCATCTTGGCTTAATACTTTCGATTCATTAAGAGAAATAAATTATCTTGAACATATCGAGAGTTGGACCATAATTGAAAATGCTCTTGTAATGGGGACCTGTAATGGGGAGTTTTTTTTATATTTATTCGTATTTATTTTCATATTATTATTCTCGGGCAACTAACACGCACAATGTCAAATTAATATTAATTCAGACACGCACCCAATAACAATTTGCCCCTTTTTTTAGATTCAATAGATATTAATACACATCTCCCAATATTTGATTTGTTAGATTTACAAGAATAGTAATTCAGGTATAATTAATTTGCGGCACATTTAAACTAATCCAATTAAAATTAATCAAATCTTGTGTGAACCAAGGTTAAGTTTTTTATCGTCCACTAGTTTCGGAACCAAACCGTTATTTTTATGTATGTTGTCATTTTTTTTATTTTATAATAAATGGTTTTAATAAATGATAATTAACCGTAAATTGATACAAAGATAATATTGATTGAATTAAAGTAAATCTAATTTGATCAAAATGTTCAATTTGAAGCCTCAACATTCCAGTAACAAAATAAACCACATTCGACTAGATTGACTATCAGGTCATTGACTGAGCAAAATGATCGTATTAGCATATACCTTCTAATACCTCCGACAAAATATCGCAGGAAATAAATAGTTTAGATGGTACTCCTGTCATATTGACGCTAGTCTGGTGTTGTAGACAGGACTGGAGCTATGATTTTCGAGGCTTGGCGCAATAGGCGCCCCCTTTCTTCAAAATCAGTCATCTGTTGATTTTCTGTTGTAAAACAATAAATTAAACTGACAAATTATTTTCAAAATTAACGAATAAAATAGAAAAATGTATTTTTCCAGAAAACTCAATTAATTATGACCGAGCATTTGGACTTGGATAATATTCTAATTTTGTAGAAAAATATTACTTCTATTTTACTCCACTCTGTCAACACAGAAATTTTAGACTTTTTTCATTTTAACGTGTATTTTATTGAGGCTCCGATTAACCTACACCGTGTGAACCAAGTGATCGCCCTTAGCACACAAAATAAATATGCGACTATGAGGAATTTAACCCAAAATCTATACTAAGAAGGAAACCCAAACATCGCATTTGGAAATCAAGTTTTTCAAATATGTTAAATAGTGTCTCTAAAAAATACCATAAAATTTTCCAACAATTCTTTACTGAATAAGCGTTATGGAATTATAAAATTTAGCCCAAATCCCATTAAAAATATAATTACATTGTTATATCCATTATTCACTTATTTTTAAATAACTCCATAAATAGAGAGCTTCTTTGGTCACATCGCCAGGAGAGAGAAAAAAGTATTATCACAGGAAGTGTACCAGGCAAAAGAAGTAGAGGCAGATCTCCTGCGCGATGGTGTGACCAAATTAAGGAGATGACTGGGAACACTAGAGTCTACAATCTGAATCTACCCGTTTGCTTTCTGTTTCCGGTTGGCTCTCTGATTGGTTGAGATCTCGTAGTATTAAGTCAAATGAGCTGTGAAATTTTATATTAAATGCGAAAAATTAAAAGAATATTATATATTTAATTTATAATAATTTATAATTCAATTTATGAAGCAACTCGCTCACGCGAGTCGCTATTATTATTATACACAAACTTAAACCTAACCTAAGAATGCAGAAAAGAAACTCAGGGGCTAGACGCTACTACCGGGAACGACCTTTATTCGGCAGTGCGAGCTGCGGAGGGCAGTGAGGACTGGAGGTGACTGGTTCTGTCCATTAGCGGCCCCATAGATCACGACCCTCAGCATTGAAGAAACGAAGAAGAAGAAGAAATAGTGTTTCCATTTTAAAATAAAATATTTTTTTTATTTTGAATATTAACATGACATTGTGATAAACTTTTTAATACTTTTCAAACTTTGTGACTAACAACAGTCTATCAAAACATCATAGAATGAAAATGTAGAAATTCGCTGCTTTGTGACATCTAGCAAATCATCATGTAGGGCGTCTCTATTCATTCTTCGAAGGTGTGAACATGTAGTGGATCCGACCCTGATTGTAGTCATTATTAGTAAAGGTAATCAAATATTAGTACTGCAAACATGAGACTATGTATGTAGAATATTGTAGATGGTACACTGTACAGTTTGTTGCGTTAAACCGGGGAGCAATTTACGTGCTAATTTATCGTCTTCATAATCAATTTAAGCCGAGGATATTACAGAGCTGAAACCTTGGGAGGTTCACAGACCCAAGATGAAAATAAACACAGCTTCATTCTATGATAATCATTATAGATGGACATAAATAGCAAAATTTTGCATGTTATGATAGTTATGACACGACATCACGATGCGTGACAATCATCTTATTTGCAGCAAAATTACCAATAATGGTAAATACTAAGTACATTATGACCATTATCATTTTTTAGATCTTCAAACAATTTTTCAACTCGTTGGATCTCCGAACAATTCTTCAATCCTTTAGATCTTCGAATGATTCTTCAATTCATTGGATCTTAAAACAATTCTACAATTCGTTCGACATTCAAATGATTCTTAAATTCATTGGATCTTCGAAAAATTCTACAATTCATTAGATATTCGAATGATTCTTCAATTCATTGGATTTCAAAACAGTTCTACAATTCGTTAGATCTTCAAATGATTCTTCAATTCATTGGATTTTCGAACAATTCTACAATTCGTTAGGTATTCATAAGTTCACTGGATCTGCGAACTATTCTTCAGTTTCTTAGGCCTTCGTTGGATCCCGTTTGTAAATAGACTAATGATTCAAACTATTTTTTGAAGGACGGTGAATAGAGAGTCACAGTTAAAACAAAATTTATTTATGACGATTACGTTCACAAATAAAACTGAGTTATTTGATACTTCTAGTTTCGAAGAGACCATTCAATCATCTGTTTCAAAGTTATCAGAAAAAAGGTAGTGGAGTGGTGATATAGTAACTACTGTAGACTGAAGATACAAGGTTCTACCTTAATTTATATCTACATACTTATCACAAATGGCTATTAATGGTGTTATTATGGTTAATAATTGATTATGGTACCTATATTATGTTCACATGCTCTATGCCCCATATATATATACTCTATAAATATAACAACGAGTTACTTAGTGTTTTTATCAAATTAACTTAGCATCATTCAGAACGGAGCAACGATGACCTCCAATAATCAGTGATAAGACCTCTCAACAGACCAAGGTCTTTCCTTGTCACTCTTATTACTATAACTGCTGATAGCACGTTAGGTCTCCCACTCAAGAGTACCTTCTTCCTGATATCAATAAATGTGAAGGTGTTCGAATGGTAGATTACATCCGGAACCAATATTAATGATATTGGTGACATAGTGGCTAGCGGACCGGATTAGTAATTCATTGTTTACGTGGATTCGAATCCTGCCACGATCGATTTCATTCACCTATACCGCTTAGTTAAGGAAATGTTTAAGGATGAATATGCAATTGTTATAGGGCAATGGTTCTCAACCCACAGTCTTCGGACCACTCAGCCTGATAGTAAATTACCACGGACCACCCATTACATCTTAATATATAAAAATCTCATATCACGATGTTACGCTATTCTCCGAAACCGCCCAACCAATTTCAATGAAATTTTAATATGTATGGTAGGTTCCGATTTAAAGATTGGATAGGCCAATAAAGCGGCTTACTATGATCGATGCTTTGGTGTGAGTGGTCCTATAAAGTGGAATAAATTGCCTCTAGATGTCCGCAGTGCAAACAGTAAGAGCACTTTCTCTAAAGGACTGAAAATAGCTTTGTTTCGTAGAGCAATATAATATCTATCTAAATAACAGCGCCCTTGGAATGATCTTGAATCATTAAACGGCGCTGTACAAATTATTATTATAGGATTTTAGACTCAATAGGATGATATCGGGATATAAAAAACATATTTTTATTTTTTCAACGATTTTTTTTATATTTCTTTCGTATTCTCACCCAAAAATATGTATAGACAAAAATTTGGACTTCCCTGCACCCCGCTAAGAATTTTAATAAAAAAAGTAAAATATGTTTTGACCGGATTTTCCCACGGACCTACGGTTGGGAAACGCTGTTATAGGGACATATATTATAATATGGTTTCTACAAATGGTTGAGAAAGGCAAATAATTATTAATGTAATACTTTATTTTTTTTTATATAAAGAATAGTAATCAATTAAACAAAAAATAATAACAACTATTTACAAATAAATATAAAAGCTGAGTCGTACTACTTTAAGCCATATTTTTTGAAAAATACTAGTATTTTTATATCAACAGAGACGAAGCTGGAAAAAATATACATACTTATAAGAAATGACAGGGAAATCAGGCACATAGAGGGCAAACGACCCGTCACGTCATTGGCTGATCACTTTATGTATAGGTACCTACGATTGCGCAAAATTTACGTTTTTCAACACAAATTGTGAGTTTCATTATGTTTCCTTATCGATTATATTATGTTTAGAAAGGTTTTAAATATACGAAAAAATACTAACTTATAATTTTTTAATATAACTTTTAGCTGATTAATAATATCCAATATATTATATAAATCACATATTAAACTTGAAACTGGCTAAGAACGTCACCGGGTGACGAAAGCCATACAAATAATAAAAAAATCACATAAATTACGTATATTATATCATCTGGAATCATTTGATTCTTAATTAATAAATACAAGTGATATATATTTTTTTTATTTATTTATTTAGTAGCACAATATTAAAAAACAAAATATATTAAAGATAACTGCTTCACTAGACAGAGTCTGTTCCGAAGCAATTATCAGTTAAGTTTGTAAATTTTGTACATTTTACAATGCAAAAAATATAACACATACATATTAGGTATAGAAAAAATATAAACAATAAAAAATACACATAAATCAACCTTAACAATAAAAAATATTATTTACATATCAACCTACACAGTAAAAAGTTCACAAAAAAAAAAGATGACAGCCAAAAAATATATTAAGTGGGAGAAACTGAAAGAAATCAAATTATTATTGTTGAAACATTCTTTTCGTTTTGGAGTCTACCTACTTCGAGTAGCCACTTTGTTCCTAACATTTTGAATGTTTTTAACACTTTAAGTGCCGATGGCAGTTTGTTAAATATACGTGGAGCAATATAATAAAAAAATCTTTGTCCAAATTTAGTATTCATTTTCGGAACTCGATAGCTACAATATATGGCACAAGTAATTGTTCCATTTTTTATGTTTGTTATTTATTTATTTGTTTATTGTTTTTTTTTCTTTATTATTAATTAATTAATTGATTTATTTATTCATTTGTTTATAAATTGAACGATTATTTTTTTTTATTATTTAAATTCGAATTGAATTAATTGAAAATTGGTAATATTGAGAGTCTTCTCTGGTCCATATGCTGGTAACTCATTTTTGTTTATGCATTGTAGATATGACTGTCTGTACTCTAAAAATGAAATAAAATAAAATCAAATCAAAAATCGTGCTATTATAAGTTGAATAATAATAAACACTTCCTTGCACCCTGCGCAAGTGGCGAGTTTATTATGATAAGTCAATTTCTTTCAACTAACCAGTTTATAATAAGCGATGTGTTTTCAAGGCAAAAAAGAAAAACATCTTCATTATAACACTGTGTTTGTGATCCCACGCAGCCTATGACCGTGGCTGAAGTGCAAGATAACCTTCCTAATGGAAGCAATAACTCGATCATGTGTTTGCTGAAGCTAATCTGGCATGTATGTTTTTGCTATGACCATATTTTTCAGATCTTATTTCCGAGATTGTTCGCTGTATTCAATTTTATCTCTCTATATAACGTTTATTAGTCATCATCATGCGACAGTTCGAGATTCTGCGATTCAACCACACCTCAAAAGCTTCAGAACTGTTATTTATTTTGTTTATTCATCTTTCTGTACATAATATAAACAAATATATTGTACACTGGCGGGCTTATTGCCATTAGACAATTTCTTCCAACTAACCAGTTTTCAAAGTATGACAAAATTGTGTATGTACTTACAACAACGAAAGAATAAGAGCAAAAAACAAAGATAATATAAATATAATACTAAGGTTCTCCTACAATAAATATTCCAACTTCGTCTCTATTGAGATAATTAAAAATCTGTTAAAAAATATCTTTGACTCCCGACAGAGGAAAAAAAAATTCCAATGTTTGCGCATATGCAATAATAAAAATATATTCGATTAAGATACAATTACTTCATAGCAAAAAACAAAGATAATATAAATATAATACTAAGATACAATTACTTCATAGCAAAAAAACAAAGATAATATAAATATAATACTAAGATACAATTACTTCATAGCAAAAAACAAAGATAATATAAATATAATACTAAGATACAATTACTTCATAGCAAAAAACAAAGATAATATAAATATAATACTAAGATACAATTACTTCATAGCAAAAAACAAAGATAATATAAATATAATACTAAGATACAATTACTTCATAGCAAAAAACAAAGATAATATAAATATAATACTAAGATACAATTACTTCATAGCAAAAAACAAAGATAATATAAATATAATACTAAGATACAATTACTTCATAGCAAAAAACAAAGATAATATAAATATAATACTAAGATACAATTACTTCATAGCAAAAAACAAAGATAATATAAATATAATACTAAGATACAATTACTTCATAGCAAAAAACAAAGATAATATAAATATAATACTAAGATACAATTACTTCATAGCAAAAAACAAAGATAATATAAATATAATACTAAGATACAATTACTTCATAGCAAAAAACAAAGATAATATAAATATAATACTAAGATACAATTACTTCATAGCAAAAAACAAAGATAATATAAATATAATACTAAGATACAATTACTTCATAGCAAAAAACAAAGATAATATAAATATAATACTAAGATACAATTACTTCATAGCAAAAAAAATACTTCATAAAAAATACATGATAAGAACAAGGAGAGGAAATCGGGATTATGGAGGCAAGTCTGGTCCAACCGGCGAATTCAAAACCCTCACGATTACCCATATCATGGATATAATTATTATATGGAGTTCTATAATTATTATATGGACATAATTATTATATGGACCAGACTTGCCCCCCTGGTGTTCAGGGATAAACATTCCTTCTATAGTTTTTTTTTTGAAAAATGTTAGAACCACGCAATATCCGTAATCCTGCTGATTGTATTTCGAACGAAGAGCTGAGAAATTCTGTATTATGGGTAGGTATGGATAGTGTTTACGTTCAGCCGCTCGGAATGGAAGTCCATGATTGGAGTGAATTTGTTTTTGGGGTACTAATGCCGGTTTGAATTCGAGTTCAGATTCAACTGTTCATGGAGTAAACCTTCAGCGTCCAAGTCTCACATCCATACAACAACACAGACCACACCTATATTGTGAATAAAGTGATGCTTATTTCTTAAAATAATCATGAAAGTTCATTGGCGTTAGTTCCATTTGTGGTATTCGAGTATAAAAATGAAGATAAAATAATATAAAACCAATAATGACTAAGACCACCTTTTCAGATCCAAGAAATATTTATTTAGACCACAACAATTAATTTTTTATATGTTATGATGTAATAAAAATATACTTTTATTAAATACGTAAACGCAAAAAAAGGAATTCCCCGAATAAATTACCGCATGGTGTAGGTACCTACGTGACAAAATCCATAACATTTAATTAATTTTTAAACTAAAAATGTTTGCTTTTTTGTGATTTTACATTTTTTTTTCAATGTTGGAAACTGTCACTTCATGATAGAACTCCATAATCAACTAAAATTATGAAAAAAAAAATAAATTATTTTATGTTCTACTTAAATTTAAGTAGAACATAAAATTAAATATATTTTTTTCATAATTTCACATTTTTAATTAATTTTATTTATAACACATATTCAGAAAATACAATTACAAGATACAGAAAATTATACACAATAAAAAGGAGTGTGTTGTGGGTTGTGGCCAACGCTGTACTTCTCACTACCAAGTTACTCAACACAACGTAATCAAATTTTGTGTGGAAAATTTTCAGCAGTCTTATGAAATAAGTTTGCTCAATATTTTTTTATTTAAATACTTTATTATGAAAACTTGATATTTTTTCAATGCCATTTTATGAAAGTGATGTGCCTTTTTACCAATTTGAAAATAAAAATGTCATATTTCAAATGAACACCTCGGCACAGGACTTACTAGTGAAGTGTTCATCGTACCCTGGCAATTACATACTTATCAATAACACCATACACACACTTATATGTACACCTATACTTCTAGCTCTAGTATGTAATTGAATTCGTAACTTCATCTTTGTATTGTAAATAAAATAAATAAAAAAAAAAAAAATTTGCCTCAATAAATGTTTTTATTACCTGGCATGCAAGTTACTTCCCCAATTTGATGGCGCGCGTATATCGCCGGTTTCATATAGTTCGTATAGCCTCCTTGCCGCTTCATTGTACCGCTACATAACGCTACATATTGCAGCGTGTAGAGCCTGGCAGAAAGTTAATAAGAGGTATTTGTCCTGTCGTGTGTCGTCCCATGATGAACTTGGAAGATAATTCGTGATTCACGAAACACGTATTTTCAAGAGCAAATAATAATATTTATCTCGTCGCAGTACCAGGGATGTATGTTTACCGAGAGCAATAAATTTGAACCGGTTGACATTGCAATTACACGAAAGTTTAAATACCTTCTAATAAATATTACCTTTTCAGTACCCACCTATCAACCTACAACACATTTAAAACAAAAACAAACGCCATTTATATACATGCTGAAAAGATAAATTATTTGTGAATAGATATTTAAACTACAGACAATATCTGCTTGGTGTAATTAGTACCTGAATTTTCAGAGATTTTAATTAATTGCGCTGTGAAGCACCGGCTTTGAATAGTGATTCCATCCTTGTCTATTGTAATCGTTTTCTTCTGTCTCGTAAGATCTGGGTAATCGAAAGTGCAACAGGCAAGAAAAAGTCTCACATAGATCAGCGATGAGTTTTCCTTCCATTTTTATGTGTTATTGAATATTTTTTTTGTATTATAATTTTGATTTTTTTTCTAGATGAATTGTACTTACATTTTTTACTTTTTACGTTGATTTTGAAACTGTGTGTTTAATTTATAATCGTTTATAATTAATTTGCTTTTTTTAATTCATGTGTTTTGTTCTATAGGTAATTTATAAAGTATCTTTATTGTATAAGCAGGGCTGCTGCTTTCCTAAACACAAGCTTCAAGCTTAAATTAAGAAAGGAAACAATTATTATTTTGATAACACTTTAGCCATTTTTTTATAATTAGTTGCTAAAATATGGCAATTATACTTAACTGTAAGGTTTAGCTGTAATGGTTGATTACAACTATTACGAGTAACTGAACTGATTCACATTTTTTTGTTTTCTATCAACAAAAAAAAATTCAGGATAGATTCCTGGGGGGCAAGTCTGGTCAACCGGCGGAATCAAAAACAACCATGTTTGCCCATATCATGGATATAATTATCAAATGGAGTTCTATAATATCTCAAAGTAATAATCAGAACTTCATGTAATAATCACATCCATGATATGGGTAATCAAGAGGGTTTTGATTCCGCCTGTTGACCAGACTTGCTCCCTGAATTTGGGGTTAAATATATTGCTGGTATTACATACAAAAATATTCCTTAAGAAACGTCAAGCAATAACGTTCCTTTCGAATAACAAAAGAACTTAACTATTCATTCTCCATTAGTCACTGAAACTGATCTTATACTTATGTTGATCAACTTTTTGGGTAACCCTGCTGACAATACAGGACAGATCATCACGGCGCCGATGGATTATTAGAGCCGACCCTACCTAAATTAGGACAAGGCAAAGAAAAAAAAATAATATTAAAATAACTAAAATTTTAAAATTTTTTTTTTTTATTGGTTCATTTTCTCCCCATTTTTTTTGTATTTGTAACATAAGATTTTTTACTTTTTATATATTTTTTTTATTTTTCTTAATTTTTATACTTATGTATTTGTATTCTTGTTACTTTCTATGTTTTTTTTTTTTATCTTTTATATAAATTGTATTTGAATAAGAATTCAAATTTCTATATAAGTAAAAACTATTTTTATTTTCACTTATATATGTATACTTTTTTCTTTTTATATTTTTAACTTAAGATGATGGTTCTTTTTTTCGTACTTTTTTTATGTAAATGGTTTTTTTACAGTAAGTAAATAAGTAAGAAATAATATACACTTTAAACACATCAAAGTTTAACATTACAATTTTTTTTTACAAAAAAGATACTTAAGAACTAGATGCGGAACGTAAACTGCTTCACTAGGTTAAAAACCTGTTCTGAAGCAGCTTATACTTATAATTATATAAGTATGTATATGGTTTAGGTGCGCGTGTGTGTAACGTAAAATAGTTTATTTATCAGTGTCTTGTCTGTTTTTATACTCATTTTTTTAATTACCATTAAAAGCTATTTATATTTTTAGTTTTCTTCTTCAATTCAATTTTACAACTAATAAATAAATAAAATAATAAATAAATTAACATTTTTTTGTTATCTTTATTGTATTCTGCCTTCCCCCCTAGATAACGTCACTAAAATCAATTTTTTGAAAAATTGTTAAAAAAATTTGAGATGTACTACTACAATATTAATATTTTTTATAGAAAATTAAATTATCTAGTTGGGGTGTTTCGGCTTTTTTCGATATTTTTACAAACTTTGGAAATAAAGGCAGTTAAACTCATAAATTATTCATAAAAAAATTCTTAATATAAAATGTTTGAGAAACCCTGGATTTTTTTTTGAAAAAAAAATAATTTGAGATTTTGTATTAGTTTATGTTTATACCAATTTTCAGCGTTCTAGCTTTCTGAGATATATAGAAAAATTAACCAAAAATTCAAAAGCTAACCCCTGGCTGAAACAAAAATTCACAATTCTGAGTATAAAAGTTTTGTAGGCCTATAACTGTTTATATATTCTGAAATTTTGGGCTCTGTAAATTGAGCGAATCAAAAGTTATAAGGGATGGACACACACACACACACACACACACACAAAATGTTCTACTCCGAATTTTGAGTAAGTCCGTATATGGAACATATATGATGCGAAGCCTCTAAATTGGTGTTTTTTGACTTCAAAGTTGGAAAAGCCGTGAAAAAAGTAGACCCTGCATACAATTCCTTCATACACGCATTTTGGATTTAAACTGCCTCTTCCTTCAATAGAATTTCATTCTCTTGAACGAATCGACAGTTGGATTAACCATTGTCCTTTTTGAAACCTGAATGAAATATTAACGTACCTAGTAAATCTACTGGGCAAATAAAAATCAATCAATGAAATTAATATTACATTTAATATTATCTGCTGGAATAATTTATGACTTCGAAGATCTAAAAGCATATACATAAAAGACATTAACCTAAAAGTGGTTTCGATCGGTAGAGTCAAAGGCTGGAACCTTAGTTTTATAATTATGATGTTCTGTATATTAGTAGGTACTTACCTACTTGTGTTATCAATATTAACTTATTCCCTTGAGATTCGTCCTCTAATTTAATACTATTTATCATCTCTCTTGACCGCAAGACATTGAGGACTGCACTCGATACAATGTGAACACTAAAAACACATTAAAATAAAAATATTTATTTAAAAAATGACAACATTGAACTGTAGTCGTACGATAAGTAATAGCGACATTGGCGGTCAACGTTTATTTATGCCTACCTATTTCTACATACATACATTCTTGTTTTTATTATTTTAGCAAATAATAAAATAATGTTCCACATTTATTTTTTCGCGGTCAACTCGGGAATACATAGTACGGGAACAATGTTCTCTGTTAATCCATAGTATGTCACATTTTACAGGAGTGGTTAACCAGTTGTTCCGGACACCATAGTCAATATTATTTTGCGTACAGAGTTTCAAAGAGGTGTGGCTATATCACTCGATCTCGGGTGGAAAGCCAAATATTATAAAAAAAAAAATCCAAGACTCAAACCGCATGTCGAGTATGTTGGTTTGGATCGCCTCAAACATAATGGCAGCGACGTAGAGTGGTTGTTTTTCTAATAAACGGTAACATTGTGGTAGTTTATGATTATAAATAATCAGGGTAACATGAAAACTCTACTGGTTTCGGGAGAGTGTATTATGATATTGTTTCAGGTATAACATATGAATTGAATAATTTACATATCGATGGAAATAATTTACATATCAATGGAAATAATTTACATATCAATGGAAAATAATGTACATACAATATCGATGGAAAGAATGCTCTAGGAGAGTATTTTTTTAAAACTCATCAAATTATTGCAGCGAAATGATTTGTTTTTAATTTCAGTATAAATTTTAAAATTTTCATTTTCCATAAAGTTCATTACATAGCATTCATTAAGTTTAGTTTGGTTTGGTCAACAATCACAAAACTGTAAAATAATGTGATTGTATATTTTTAAATCGAATATTTTAAATGCATTTACGCAAACATTGGATTCTTTTCTTGTCGAGAGACAAATGATTTTTTTTGACAAACTTTTTAACATCTCAAAAGAGACGAAATTGGAATATTATCAAGTGATCAAAATCACGTGATCAGGTCGTAAGCCCTGCAGGTGTCTCGAGTTCCTGGTTCTTCTATAATATTTCAATGTCGTCTCTATTGAGATGTAAAAAATATTCTATGGAGAGTGAATCGATTTATTCCTTTCTCGTATTCAAAACATCGTTTTGTACTCTTATTTATAAAACATTTATTTTGCCAATTCATATTGTAATTTGAATTGGCAATATACAATTTTATTTAAACACATACATTATTAAAATTTCTTCAGACGTTCGTGTTTAATTCTCTAGGTCAGCGGTCGGGGAACCGACCATTGCTCCTTTTTTCATCTTTTAACCATTACCCCAAAATATTTTTGCGTAAGTCGATATTACTCCTTTCCTCCATTTTGAAAAGAAGACAATCAATGTATATTTAAATAAACATCATTTATTGAAATAATTGACACGGAAAATAAAAAAAATTTACATGAAAATAGTAAGTATGTAATAGACAAACAAAATAAAATTCTCAATTTGGATCAATCAAAAATTCAGATTTTCAGGTTTCCCTTTCAGTTTTTGGAGAAATGATGTTGCTTCATGTTTGATGCAATTACTTCAAAATTGGGATTTTTTGATGTAAGTAGCACTTGAATTGATTAAGTTTGTAAAAATACTAATACGCTAATGAAATAGCAAACTAGAAAAATTTCCGTATTACCCAAAAAAAAACATTTTTACCCCATTTGGGGTAATTTACCCCGGTTCCCCGACCGCTGCTCTAGGTTTTTACTTACTTGATTATGTACTATATCCCACAATGCACAACCAACGACAGATGATATGCGAGTGAGCATTAACTTATAAAAAAACACACCGATCTCGTCCAACCTAAAAAGGCAGTACATTTAGAATGGGTGGTAACCTCATTGGTAAACTATGTGAGATGTTTTTTTGATACCCGAAAACGAAGATAAAAGAATAGTAGAAGCACTATTCTAGAAGAGGCCTAAACCCAGCAGTGGAAAGATGGCTGAATGGAGAAGTAGAAGACCAGTACTTATGTGCGGTATCTAGTTATGTAGTTATATGCTTATAAAAATAACTTAGTTATGCAAATATACTTTAAGATCCCTGGTCGTTGGTCATACCGTGAAGGCGTTCGATTGTTTCAGTCCTTATTGTGTCAAGGAAATTGCAAGAATACGATTAAAAATGTAAATATTCACGATAATGTATGCTTAACGACAAAACCGTGGAAAATCACTTTCGCCGTACCAACATTAAAATAATATATATCATAGTATTTAATATGCATGCGTTTACCATGACCAAATTTTATTACAAAATAAATATAAAACTTACTTACTTACGAAGCTAAATATCACACAGGTTCAACTACTAGCAATATTTATTTCAACATTCTTGTTTTATCAGAACGACCTTGTGATATATTATTTCATATTGTTTCAAAGCAAGTTACCGTTCGTTTCTTGATTCCGACAATCGTTTACTTGCGATTCTTTTGTATTATGAACTACTTATAATTTATTAACAATCACCGTTATAAGGAAATCAAATTATGTTTTGTAATACCTATCCAATATTTATTTAATTATTTTCAAAATAAATCTATTATGTTGGTAATAAACTTTTTGTCTTAGTACGTATTGTTATACTTATCCTTTTTTTCATCCTGTAGGGCTACTCATGACATGATCAATACGCTCTTATCTTGTCTTAATTTAAACGAGTGGGTTGTGGCCAACGCTATACCCCTCACCAGCAAGTCACTCCACAAAGTATTCAATTTTTTATGAAACAATTTTGTTCAATATTTTTTTATTTGAATATTTTTCAGTTTGGTAAGCCGTTTGGCTTCTGTGCGGGCGGTGAGGAGAAATCTATTTTAATAATTAATTTCTCATTCACGAAATTCTTGCATCTTTGAGCTGGAAACACTGGTTAGTTGAAAGAAATTGCCATATGGCAATAAACTGGTTACTTGCATATGGTGCAAGGAAGTATTTATTATTATTCGTTTTCTTGACAAATGACATCCTTTTGGGGTAATAAAAAATGTTGTTTTGGAAAGTTTTGATCTGTAATGGATTAATGAGTTTGGGGTCAAATTAAAAGACTTGACGGTTAAAAAAATTGAGAAGCACTATTAAGATGTCATCCAAAATCTAATGGAGTCTAAGCGAGTATTAGATATTCAAATTTGAAAAGTTTGAAAAGAATCGAATAAGTACATTAGTTAATCGATTAAGTAGAATTAACACGCCGTACATAGTACACCAGCACATTGCACATTGTACACAGCACATTGCACATAGTACACAGCACACACACAGATACATTGTGATGAAACTTTCAGAATACAATCTCAGCATGATACTAGTTGATAATCTGTATAATAATAAATTGTGATGAAATAATAAGTTGATAAAAATTGCGACATCATAACTTTCCACTATATCCCCTTTGGGTTAGTGAGGAGTAAAAATATATAAAACAGTACTCGATCATTTTCTCCTTCGTCAGCCGTCCTTCGTCCAGTAAAGATAGGTCTCCCTCTGAGACCTCCACAACTCACTATCTTATCCAAATGTTAGTTTTTCTATCTCTTAACGAAATAACCAGCGATCTCCTTTCCATGGCTCTTTGTGCAACGTGTGTTTAAACACAAGAGTTTCATAGCCATACGTTAGTACCGGGAGAACGCAACCTTTAAAGACTTTCTTTTTGAGATAAATGGCGTTCTTCGGAGTCTTGAGGATGTCAGGGAGTTTAGCAAAGGGGGACCTCTTCTTCTTTCAATCATTATCTAATTTCAATATTAATCTTCATTCAGTCACAAAAATTCGTTAAGATCAAAATCTAGTATGAAATTGTCATGAATTTTTGTATAAATTAAAATAAATTTTGTAATTAACTTATCAATTTAAACCTGAAAAAACTCTAAATCTAATCTTAATCGACTTCGTGAGTAACCCAACTGCCCCTTTTCCCTCAAATATCGTTTTTTTTATTATTTACTGTACTTAGATCTTCGTTGACAGACGGCAAATAAAACAAATGGAAGATGCTGAATAGGTAGAAGACTTAGGAAGGAGAAGAAGAAAAAACCTACAAAGTTTAGGTAGTTAAAAAGTTGTCCCCTAAGCGGTGGATTTCTATTTGATCATTTAAATTAATTTTAAATAAGAAGTTTGGCGTTCAAAAATAACTTTTGTCGGCCTTCGTGGCTCAGTTGGTTGGATATCTGACTGCTGATCCAAGGGTCCCGGGTTCGATTCCCGGTGGAGACACAGTTTTTAAAATTGTGTTTTCAGTCTGGATCTGTGAGACGATAAATATCGTAAGTCTCCAGAATGTGGCAACTTGTTATTGGGTGCGTGTTAAATAATTATTTGACATAGTACCTGTTAGTTGCCCGAGAAGCCACATAAATAAATAAATAAATAAACTCAAAATTGAACAGAAATATACCTATACCACAATAAGCTTCGAAGGCAGTGCAATATAGAATATGTCATAATACTAAATATAGTTTAGCGACATATTCTTCAAGACTTGAATACACCAATGTTGATAATGTAATATCATTATATGTCGACATCAAAGTAAAATTCCTTTGAAAAGTAGGGATGCTGTTAGCATTATTTTCGTTTTTTTTTTCATCTTAATTAGCCACGTCATACAACGATCAAGGAAGTTGTATGACAATCAGGCCTTGGACTATATATTTGATGTAATAAAAACAAGGCTAATTTGACGTGATGTGAAACAAGTTTTGAATGGACGAAAGGTGCAACAAAAGTAGGTTTCACTATACGTACATCGTATAACATATGCAGTGAGATCTTAGGTGCAGCTGTCGACTGTATGATATGACCTTGTGGTTTGTGATATCGTTCTGAATATTATCTGGTTCCGTGTCCCGTTTCTTTAATTGTTATACTATCAAATAGGTTGTGGTCCACAATATACTCACCACTTCTTGGTGTACACTGTACACTTTATCGATTATGCATATCAATATAAGCCACAGGTTTTTTGCCTAGTGGGGCATTTTTTTAAAAATAAAAATGAATATGTCCTTGTTAAACAAGTACATATACATCTTCCTACGTTCCCTAAATTAAGCATAAATGTTTGTGCTATAGGTGAACGAAATCGGTCGAGGCAGGATTCGAACTCGCGACCACTGGTCTGGATTACTAGCCCAGGGCGCTAACCGCTCTGCCATCGGCCCATCTGCAGATTCAATTATTATTGTAATGTCATCAATGTTCGTGGCTCAGTTGGTTAGGTATTTGACTGCTGATGCAAAGGTCCCGGGTTCGATTCCCGGTGGAGACTGGATCTGTGAGACGATTAGCATGTGGCAACCTGTTATTGGGTGCGTTTCAAGTTAATATTTGACATAGTACCTGTTAGTTGCCCGAGAAGCAATATTAAATAAATGAATATAACTACATAGTAGGTATAGTGAATGAACGTTTAGTATTTTATTTTATTTTATTTTACCAAGGACAGCACACAGTACATGCATACAATTATTGAAATTAAATAAATAAAAATACAAAAATAACATGTACCTCTTACGTACTATACCTAATATCAAAATAATACAACAAAAAAGTGTGAATTAGTGTGGGTGCATGCATGAGAGAAGAGTAATACATGTGTGTGTGAAAGAGATATCTAGAAAGAGTGTGGGTGTGTATGTGAGTGTGTCTGAGAGGGTGTGCATGTGTGTATAGACGAACATATATTGACAGATTCATGAGTTGGGAAGAAAAAGAAAATATATTGCTGAGGGTGGTTGGGAAAAATAAAATTAATCAGTACCTAAATGTTATAATGTCACGATGTTAGATATAAGTTTATTTTTGAACGTTATATGTGAATCAAAAAATATGTCTAAGTCGGCATTTTTTTCGTAAGAGTTAAATAAGTTTATCATTTTGTTAATCGTAGCGTTTTTTGAAGCATTTCTTATATTATTGTATTTTTATAACATTTAGTATAATTGATGAGTTCTACAAATATACCATACGCAATAGATATTGCAATAATACTGGGGATTTTAAATCAAACAAATGATTTGGTATACATATATATTTTTTCCTGAATCCAGGACGACCGTTTCAGCTTATTAGGCCCTTATCAACAGGCCCTTATTAATATGGAATTCTACATATTCAACACCGTCAGCATTGACAAAATTAAAAAAAAAAAAAAAAGATATTGCAATATTTGTGTGCTATAAGATTTATTTATTGTCAAACAGAACTATCGTTTCGCCCGATAAAGCTTTTCAATTGAATAAGTCGGCCTTCGTGGCTCAGTTGGTTTTGTATGCTGACTGCTAATTCAGAGTTTCCGGGTTCGATTCCCGGTGGAGGCACAGTTTTTAATTGCGTTTTCAGTCTGGATCTGTGAGACGAATAATATCGTAAGTCTCCAGAATGTGCCAACTTGTTATTGGGTGCGTGTCAAATTCATGCTTGACATATTACCCGACAGTTTAGTTGCCCGACAAGTAGGTATTACAAAATAAGTACACCAAAGATACTTTCATTCTATTCGGTTTATTTTTTATTCCATTTATTTCATTTACATTGGAATTTAAACAAAATAAATATGACGCAATAGTTACTAAATTTTTCTTGTAATTAGCTACGGTTCGTTGGATGAAATTTAAGATGGACAATAAAGAAAAATATATGTGTATAAGATTTCCAGGAATAAGAAATTGCGTCTTAAATTTTGCTGTATGATAAAGCAACTACGCATTTATAACTTTCTTTGGGTAAAATTTTGATGCGTAGAGCCACGACCTCTAAAATATAGTATTACCTTTACAAAGTCCTTTACAACAAAATCAATACCTTTGAGACATTATATTTTTCTAGGAGTGACATTGATTAATTTATTTAATTATAGTAATTTTAGTCACGTTTCATACGATTACATATTTATTATACCATAACGCAAAATTGCCTTTTAACTCCTCACTACCCCAACGGGATATAGTGGGGAGCTTGAATTCACAATAAATTATTAAGGTTACTTTATTTTTATCGCAGATTATCAACTAGTAGGTATCTTGTTGAGATTGTATTCTTAAACCTTCATCACAATATATCTGTGTGTGTGTGCTGTACGACATGTTCATTCTACTTAATCATACTAATTTGCAAATTTCTATATCTAAAACTCGCTTAGACCACATTAGATTTTGAAGGATATCTGATTAGTGCTACTCAATTTTTTTGACTGTCAAATTTTTTAATTTGACCCCAAACTCATTAATCTATTACAGATCAAAACTTTCCAAAACAACATTTTTGATTACCCCAAAAGGATGTCATTTGTCAAGTAAAAGAATAATAATGAACACTTCCTTGCACCCTGTGCAAGTAACCAGTTTATTGCCATATGGCAATTTATTTCAGCTCACCAGTGTTTCCAGCTCAAAGATGCAAGAATTTCATGAGAAATTAATTAAAATAAATTTCTCCTCTCCAAACGCACAGAAGCTAAACTGCTTACCAAATTGTGCCACGGCGCGGCGCGGCGGTCGGCAATAATCCTTCTAATGATTTACAAATTTCACATCATTATTGAAAGTATTTGAGAGTAAAGTATTGCTCGAAACAATTTTATAATTCAATTGATTTTAATACACTTTAGTGTCAATACACTATTAAGGGCCGGTGTCACAAGACGTAAAGTAAACCTCGTAAAATGAGGGTACCTATCTGAAGATGACATTTGGGGGACATTTGGGGGGTAAGTCTGGTCCAACCGGCGAAATCAAAACCCTCGTGAATCATGGAAATAATTGTCATATGGAGTTCTATGACGTCTAAAGATATTATAGAACTCCATATAATAATTATATCCATGATAAGGGTAATCGCGAGGGTTTTGATTTCGCCGGTTGGACCAGACTTGCCCCTCTGATGATGAGAAACACCTTCTAAATATGCCCACTGATGGCAGAAGGCTGTATACCCCAGCTCCCTGGTCAACGTGTCATTACTGCTCAAGAAATGAAACATACATTATTTTACAAATTTGAAATTTATAAAACATTTTTGGAGTACATTTCTGTTGTAGGTATTTAATAAATTTCAAGGTAGCATATTACTTATTACAATGATTATTTACGAAGTAAGAAACTTTTTTCACTGCATTCTTTTTTCAAACTATATTTAGTTTTATATTCGTTTCACAGTATTTTACAATCAGTCATTCAATCAACGAGTAACGAATGTGTTTTTTTTATAAAATTTCAGTTAATAAGTTTTCCGTTCTCTTATCAATTTCTTCGTCTCTTTTGAAATTTAAAATATACATCGTTTTTTATTTAAAGTAATTTCTTTCATGTAGAATAATCATTTCACCCAAAATATCCTTTCATTTTCTGCCTTCATATTCACGTCAAATGAATTACTCATCGAACCAAAAAATAATTTATGTCTCGGGTGGACGTTTTTATCTCCGATGGAAGTCACCTTGGTCTGAATATATCTTGGGATGACCTCCCCACACTCCTGCGATCCTGATACAAAAGGAGTAAACATAATCTGAAAAAATTGCGTCGTCAAAAATTCCTAGGGCTTTTGCCTTCTGCAAAGAGACATTTAAATATATTTTAAACCGTCGATATTCCCTCCTGAAACATAAAAGATACTACGGTATTTTTTGTTGAGTCGAGTGGGATGAATAAAGTGAAAAAAATATGTTAAATAGAGGGATTTCGCAATAAATACTTACTCTGAAAGATTTCTAGATTTACAAAAAGTTTCAGGTGTTATTTCAAAATTCATTCATATTTATGAACCCCAGAGTCTACACTTACGGGACACCTGATCCAAAATATATTTATCAAAAATTAATTTTACCAAAAACAGATGATAAATTAATAAAAATTGAGTAGGAATAAATTATTTTTTCAGTTTTAAGTTGTAGATTAAGAAATCGTAATTTACTCTGAAAAATCAAAAGTCATATATACATTTTAATGATATAAGTATTTGGGGTCGGTGACTCGAGTCTTTCATTTCTACTCCGTGCTACGTCAATTAAAAAAAAATAAGAGAAACGTGAGCGACACTCTACTAAACATCTGGCAAAACCGCTGTACGACCCGTCCAGTTGGTAGAGTTACCTTCTTTTTTTTTCATTATGTGAGGTCGCGACTAAAATCTCCTTGGGTTGTTTCAGACTTTAGGACTTCTCAATTTCTCACAGGACATGGTAACTTTAAAATCTATATTCATCGCTTCAACATTGCTCCCTCTTCCTCATGTCAGTTTTGTCAATGTCCAGACCAAACTTTGGATCACATCCTTTGGGAGTTCAATGTCGCGATTTTTCTGAAATCAAGCGAATTTTCGGCATCTTGTAAAGATCGCTGTATACTCTGTTTTGTATTCGATTTTATAAAATTACTAAATGTATGACATTCTCAAAAACACACATAGCATGCAATCTGACTATAGACAACAACCCAATTGAACAGGTTAATACCTTTAGATACCTAGGAATTGACATAACAGAAGATGCTGACCTCTGCGAAGAAATTCAGAACCAAGTCAATAAGGCAGCTGCAGTCTCGGGCGCCCTAAAATCCATTATTTGGAAAAATGAGGATATGGCCATTAAAAGCAAAGTGAGAATCTACAAAGCATGCGTAAGACCAGTGATGAAATATGGTATAGAGGCACGAGCAGACACAGTCAGAAGCAAACAAATGTTGAGGACTTCAGAAATGAGGACATTGATAGCTATTGCAGGCAAAACCCTGAGAGACCGAGTGAGGAACTCCAGAATAAAGGAACTATGTGAGGTTGACGATATCATCAGATGGAGTAGGCAGCGGAGGGAATGGTATGGTCATGTCCAAAGGATGGACAGCACCAGACTTCTTCATATCGTGCTTCACAATCAGCCTCACGGAACCCGCCCTCGCGGTAGACCGCCAAAAAGATGGAGAGATAGCTGGGGGTCCACCTCGCAGGAAGAGCAGGCCTCTTAAAAAACAAACCTGAAGGTCTATTCAAAAGGAGAAGAAGAAGAAAAATAACTAAATACATATTTGACGAAGTTATTAAAATCATCATCCATCGAAAACATCTCGTATTTTATTATTAAAACACTCGTAAGGTTCCTCGCGATTAATCTTACTTTTTGACAATTCGCAAATGTTAGTTTATGCCGACGCGCATGCGCTAAGTATTTAGATATGTCTCTGCAATGCAAATTTCATACAAAAACATCGTAGCATCCTCCAGTTAGGAAGCCACGTGATCTCCTAACTTAAGTGAGTGACTGTGCAATGAAAACATGGTGTTTAGAATTAAGTATTAAGGTAGGACTCTGCATTTGGGTCCTTAAGTTTGACGTAGTATTAAGTATTTAGTTAGTGATGTATTTGCAACGCAATTACTAACTTTAGAATACTAAATATTCCAGTGAGGTTAGGAGTTAGTATTTAGTTACTTAGGACTGTGCATCGGATCATAGTGTTTGAGTAATCCCGAAAAATTCTGAATCATTATCTTGTTTAACTACTTCTGAAAAAATACCAAGGTCGGTACATGCGTCTTTTTTAATTATTGTATTTTTTGTGAATATATTTTATATTTGTTATATCTTAAGTATATTCTTTTAAAATTATCGTTCTGGCAATGCCAAGGGCGTCTCAATGCCAATGAGGAGACATGTTTATTTACACCCAACAACTGCAAATCTCCTTGGAATCACTTTCGTAAATAATGAAAATACATAATTCTTAAAGTAAGCCTGTTTTATTAGCCAATGTGACAGCATAAGAAATAATATATATAAACATTACATAAATAAATATTACATAATTCTAGAGATTTTATATATTCGTAAATTTTTATATATACATTTATTCACCTGAAATTCATTTGGGTTGTCATTTTTTTTTTGATAATATATAATTCATTCTGTCTTGTTATGGCACTGTATCTTGATAATGTATGATTAAGTTATGGTTCTAACTTCATAAAAAGTAATTTGTGTATTAAATATTACTAGAGTAAATTTTACCACAATATCTGCAATATTTTTGAACACCAAAGAATATCATAAAACAGACAATAAATATAAGTAAAAAATATAATTCAGTAAAATTAAAACTAATATGTAACTTTTTTGTATAAACCACCTCACTAGGCTGAGCCTTTTCCGAGGAGGCAGAAAATTTCTTGCAATATACGAGTAGGTATGATATTCACAGAAAAAACATTTTGAACTTGATTAATTTTTTTTTAATATCATACCTGTAATAAAATAAAAATTAAAACTATTGTTACTTGATCATGTTAATTATTTATTTATTTATTTATTTATTTATATATTTATATATTTATTTATTTATTTATTTATTTATTTATTTATATATTTATATATTTATTTATTTATTTATTTATTTATTTATTTATTTATTTATTTATTTATTTATTTATTTATTTATTTATTTATTTATTTATTTATTTATTTATTTATTTATTTATTTATTTATTTATTTATTTATTTATTTATTTATTTATTTATTTTGTACCACAATAATCTAAAGAAAATATATTAAAGTAGTACCTACTAGTAACTGATTCACTAGACAAAGTCTGTTCCGAAGCAATTAATAGTAAAGTTTGTATAGTTATTACATTTTACAGTAAGTACTAATATAACATTACAATAAAAATATAATATATTATTGTATAGTTTTTTATAGATTTCAAAAAATATTATAAATATCGTACAATATATCTATAAACGGAATAAAAACCTAATCCTACCTAGGGTCTGTTATATGTGGCGAACAATATCATTTAATGTTATTAAATTTATTGAGATAATAATATGTATGAGTAGTCAGTGTAGAGTATTGAGAGTGTGTAGTGGGGTAGTGAAATAAAGTGTTGCCAATGTTTGATTTGTTGAACTGGTCCATGTTTATTATTTAATTCTTTTATAAAATGAAAAAATCGGTGTAGTTTTACTGATTTCATGAAAAGGTGTCGTCTTTAAGTCCAACAATTGTTCAGATTATAAATTATGTCCACCCTCATTAGAGGGGGTCATGGAAATATTATGACTGAGTGCCATGGCGGACATGACAGGAAGTGAAGAAGAATTATTATGACATATCCAAGGAAAACCATTTTGTCATCTTGCGCAGTGAGTTACGGAAGCGTCCTTGAGCAATATTTACCATACGAAACAAACAATATATGTATGACTTCCTTTAAATATGACACTGTAAGCTATTATCACTGAATACATATTTATATAAGATAGTATCTTATTGAATGTTATTAAATATAATAATGTGTTTTACCAAAATATGTTATTACCATTTATATAAATTCGGTAAACAAAAAGTAAAGCACATACCCCATTTAATTCTTACCGTAGTTAAACGCAAGATGTACCTAGTGTTCGGACATATTGTCGTAGTCAAAATACAACCTTGTATGAAGGAACGACGAGATATTATATCATTTCATGCTACATATTTATTCAATAACTAATATATTTATATGGACTTTTTGATATTTATTTTTATTTTGAGTTAACGAGAAACTGCTCAAGTCATATTCACTTGTAGTCGCTTTTTCATACAGCTATAACTTAATATAAGTTCGTCTCTTTCAGTCATTATTTGATGTGTGAAATTATTATAATGTGACTGGAGTAAAAGAGAAAATATGTCTGCAGTGTGTGTCTATAATTGTATGATCTCTTTCTCAGTTAATGTCTTCTGACGTGTGTGCTCCTTTCTTGATGATATTGTAATAATTCGATAAAATGTACCATTTTTGTAGAGCGTTTTGTTCTCATATAACGTGTCTATATATAAAATGTCATTGTCAAAGAAAATGTCCTGTAAAAATAAATTTAATTTTATTCAATTTTCTTAAAGACTGTTCCTAACACACATAAAAACCGAATAATTTTGTTGTAGTTGGAACTTGAACTCATTGGAAATAGTAGTTGGAAATATACAAAAATATTAATAATAAATTTATCTTCATATTATGTTACAGCTTTTTCTTTGTGGCATATTTAACAAATGCAATGAAATTAAAATAAATTTCTTAGCCTAAACCGTGATCGAGTCTTCTGTCCAGACTAAGGAACGATTATGTAGAGGTTGAAATACTTGACCGTGGTTTACACAAACACTCGTATTCAGAGACAGACACTATGATTGAGGCGACCTCAGGCCTCATTTATTGGAAATAATTAAACAACAATATATAACAAATAAATAACGAATTAATTTGGACCTTGATAATGCCGAGTCACCTCGGCGAAATCTTTCGGTCATAATAAAACAAATTTGTGGAGAAATATTTTATTTGTTACCTTTTAAATGGATTTACACTCTTGTCAACACATGAACTTTAGAATTATTAATGACATATTATTTACTTTATTTATTATTTATTTATTTACAGTAAAAATAACAACGAAGGTCAGATGGCAGTCGCTTCAATGTAATAACCAGACTCGCCAATTCCAGGATCATGGTCAAAGCGTACCCCGATAGAAACGGGACAAAAGCGCTAAGGGGAAAGAAGAAGTAAATAAAAACATTTACATAAAAAAGTACAAAAACAAAGATATATCATCTTAAGTTAAAAATAATAAAAGTGAAAATTAAATTAGTTTTTCCTTATATAGAAATTAGAATTCTTATTCAAAAGCAAATTATATAAAAGATAAAAAAACAAAGAATGTAACAAGAATACAAATACATAATTATGAATATAAGAAAATGAAAAATAGAAAAAACACAATTGAAAATGTTACGAAAACAATACCGATCTTAGTTCGATTTTCAAGTTGTATAAGCTTACATTGAAAATGTCTGCAACAAAGGCATACTCATTTCCCAAATGATTGATTCTGGGAAACGGAGAATGTCTATGGGCTTCGGTCCTCATTATATCGCAATGAAGTATTGATGAGTGCCTCGTAAATCTGTTAAGTATATGAAACTTATTACCAAACCTCATATTTGTCTCTGAATACGTTTGTGGGAGGTTTGTTTTTATTTAATTGTGTTATTATTATTACATAATTTTATTACGTTTGAAACTTCTACATGTTTTAAGTGCATTAGTCTGAGCGGGTATAGGGAGAAGCACGCTCTGTGCCCCGGGAGGCCCTTGCGATTTGGCAGCCTAGCTTGCGAGCACCTCAAATGACCCACTAACCCAGTTTCTGCTACTCCTTACACCATCTGCTCGCCCCAAGCTGCGCGGTTCAATGTATGATACAGACGACTAAAGCAGAGTCAAGAGCGAATGCCGATAACTTCGTTTACACATTTCAAGGATGTTTTTTTGTATTGTCGCACGCACACTGTCTATACAACATGGCGTTTACATACACGGTATAATTATTTAATTTATTGTTTTTTTTTTATTTTATTTGTAGAATTCCATTGTAAATTACCTACATATAGCTACTTACGTATTTGTTTTAATTCTACACTTTTATTCGTCCAACCAAGCATAATCAAGATTATTATCTCTGTTTGGTTGAAAAAAATTGCCTAAAGGCAATCAGCCCGCCAGTGTACATAATATTTGTTAATATTAAATAGATTAGTGCCTAGATTAAGATGTATGTATATAAATAGATTAGATAGTTTGTAGATTTGTGAAATGTGACTCACTTCAAAGCACGAGAAAACTCTTTTTGAAGTTGAGTCATAAAAAAAAAAACAAAATTATAATGTATCTTTTTAAAAATTGTATATATTGCTGTATTGTGTATTTTTCTTTGTTATTTTTAATAATAAATAAATAAATAAATATTATGTACAATAAGTAAAATAAATAAATAATCAAGACTATAATAAAGATTAGATACGATTTGAAAATAAGAACTCATATGATGAAATATTTATCGACAACATCAAATAAAAATGTAAAATCAGACCAAATTGTTTTATGTAGGTAAGTATATATGTAATTACTTAAACAAGTTATAATATATAATAACTAAAACAAGTTTTTATTTTTTATTTAATTATTAGAATTCTATAATAAATAAATGTACGTATAGCAATTTGTTTTGATTCATCACCTTATTTAGTCTTACTTAGATTATAATCAAGATTATAATTAAGACTGTATACAAGACATAGATAGAGGAAAATAAATTAGAAGACAAGACCTCATATGAAGAAATAATAAATTTTTTATTCCAGTCTGTGATCAGGGGGGTGCAATGCTACACAAACCATATTTTTACATACAAAATATACACTAAGGCTGTGTTTCTCGAACAAAAGTATCAGTAAAAGTATAGTTAAAATACTTTGATTTCATAAAATTATGCAATACTTTTGGTTGTTTCATTGAAATTAAATGCCGTCAAACGACACAATTTTGAACAATTTTATGAAATCAAACTATATTAACTACACTATTACTGATACTTTTGTTGAAACAACACAGCCTAAAAGTCACTATTTTGTATATAACAAAAGAAAAAAAAATGAGAAGAAAAAAAAACAAATGAGTTTATATGAAACACAAGAAAAGAAAAACACTGTATACCTAAATTATATAGTTATCGTCCTTCACTTCTATCATCTAACACTTCTGTCCATCTTTGTGATAGCCTCGGACATTGGTGCCCCTGTACAGCCTTTATGATCGAGTTAGGGTTTGTCCATACCCTCTCACGATATGCAGCGATTCGATGTCTGAAGACACCAAGAAATACTTGACATCGCCCCTCCGCAAACATAGTTGAAGCGCTGCTATATCGTCGATATCCGAAGATTATATTCTATAGGCGTCATATTGCACCCGAAGTCGTTCTATTGTATATCTTTAGCCACCGACATCAAATAAATATGTAGAATTAGATTAAGGGGGTGACTGCTGCCAACGTACCTATTTTTCAATTTGATATACCATCATTATTTCTTATCAAATCGTTTTGAAAAAAATAATTTTGATAGTTTGGTATTAATAAACAAAAATATACCTTAACTTTTTGATAATTTTCTGTATAAATTCTTGGCATACCCCGATTTTCAACGTTAATCAAATATTTTTGATAAACTTCTTTTTTGAACGTTCTTATATGAGTCTTGAAAGCAGGCGTGATAACGCACTACTTTTGACCGGCTTCAAGATTTTCAACAATTTTATTGATTGTCCAGAACTGCTAGAAAGGCTAGGGCTTTTTGTGCCACCCAACTACATAAGGGGTAGAGGTCATAATCTTCTGAACGTCCCCCATTCCAGAACGGATGTAGTGGCCCGCAGCACTCTGGTGCGCATTATGGAAAAAATAAACTCACTCTCGGACGAGGTAGATATTTTCCATTGGAATATAAGGCGCTTTAAATCGTACCTTAAACAGAGGTAGCCGTCATCGAACCGCACATCACACCATAATTGGCAGCAGCTGTCGTGTGATAACGAAAAAAAAAAAAAAAAAAAAAACTATAAGACGTAGAGTAATATATTTTTTTTAATTAAAGAAGAGAAAAATATCTAGAAAAATATGATGTGACGTTGCATTAACGCTTCAGGTTTAGTAAATAAACCTATAAAACATTTATTTTCCATTCAGCGCCATTGCGTAATAAAAGTTTTTTTGGTTTATTTACTTAACCTGATGCGTTAATGCAACGTCATATCATATTTTTCCTGGATTTTGTTCTTCTTTAATTTATAAAAAAAAATATTGCTCTATACCTTATATTTTTTTAGAAATTTAAGATAAATGGCTATGCTTATTATTTTCCTACAAGAATATATACAGAACATAATCAAAAAGTTAAGGTATATTTCTCTTTATTAATATCCAAACTAACTAGGTTATTTTTTTCAAAATGATTCGTTCAGTAATAATGATGGTATATCAAATTGAAAAAAAAGGTACTTTGGCAGCAGTCGCCCTCTTAAAATGTTTTATGTAGGTAAGTATATTAATTATTTTAATTAATTAAACAAGTTTTTATTTTTTATTTAATCCGTGGAATATAATTATAAATTAACGTACGTACCTATAGCAATTTGTTCTACACTTTTATTCGTCCAACCTGGACATATTCGTGATTATAATCAAGATTATAATTAAGACTATAATTAAGACTATAATCAAGACTATATAATAAATATTCGACCTTATGTGACGAAATAGCTATAGACAATATCAAATAAAAATGTAGAATCAGAGCAAATTGTTTTATGTAGGTTAGTATATTAATTATTCAATTAATTTAACATTTTCATGCCGTATATATTTGAAATCATGTAGTTTATTACATTTTTGTCGATCTGATATAAAATAAATATCTATTATTTGTTTAGATACAAATTGATTTTCTATCTAGACTGGTATGAAACAACAACATAATTAATGGTAAATAAAAATTATTCTAATATGAAATTAATGTAGTTGAAATATTGCAAATATTTTAATTAAAGATTTTTTAAATGGTCACCCTGGTAGAAAAATTCACACATCATTTGCGACTGTTTACAAGAAGAAATTTCATAAACCAATTTAAAATTGAAAAATGTTTTTGTGGTGCCAAAAAGTGTCAAATGAGTGGACAGTATCCGGATAATGATACCTTAGTTATTTGTGGAGCCATTATGTCGTTTTTTGATAAATTATTAATTGTATGACTTTTTGCAATGCCGATCGCCGCGCCGTAGCATAGTGGGAAGTCGTTCTTAACTTATGTGCTGGCATCCTGGGTTCGATTACCAAGAGATAATTATTTCTCTCGCATTTGTTGCTGCTCGTTGGGCTGAAAACACTGCTAAAAATTCACCAATTGCATTGAGTGCAATTGATGATTTATTATAATTATTACTATGTTGTTGCATTTAACACATAAAATCTGTCGATGGTAATAGTATGTATAGTTAGGGAATACGTGCCAAAATATTTACCCTTAAATCAAAATTACTGAATATTTTAAGATATTTTGTTCCCCATACAAAACTTGTTTGTCAGTCCTTTTTTCCTATCCCGAATATGTAAACAGCTTGATGATATATGTATGTATGTATCAAGATTAAGTATCAAACTATAAAGAGTCCCCGTAGATTATGTATTCTGCTATACAAATTGTATCAAACCATGCTGTCGGTGAAATTTGTAGTCTGCGATGCCCCATATATATTATAGATATAAGCAATAGTCACCTAATTAAATTTTTATAAAAATTGTTAA
Organism: Molanna angustata; assembly: GCA_963576475.1. Lineage (NCBI taxonomy): Eukaryota > Metazoa > Arthropoda > Insecta > Trichoptera > Molannidae > Molanna > Molanna angustata. The sequence continues at coordinate 6,899,653 of OY754970.1, read as the reverse complement.
AAAAAATTGAGATGTTAAATTTTGTTAAAAAAAAAATTGTTAAAAAATTGAAATGTTAAAATTTTTTATAGTCAATTAAATTATCTAGTTGATATGTTTCGGCTTTTTTCGATATTTTTAAAATCTTTGGAAATATATATACATAGGTAGTTAAACACATAAATTTATAATAAAAAAATGTTTTTCTTAATACAAAATGTAAACACTTTTTGAAAAAATGAATTTGAGATTTTTTATTTGTCTATATTTATAGCAATTTTTAGCGTCCAAGCTTTTATGGTTTTTGAGATATATGGAAAAATAAAGTACAAATTCAAAATTTGATAACACCTGACTGAAGTAAAAATACAAAATTCTGAGTACGAAAGTTTTGTAGCCCTATAACTATCTATATATTCTGAAAATTTGAGCCCTGTTTATTGAGCGGATCAAAAGAAATAAGGGGGGGGGACAACACACAAATTTTCTTCTCCGAATTCTGAGTAAATCCGTATATAGAATATATATATATATATATATGCTGCGAAGCCTCTAAGTTGGTGTTTTATTACTTCAAAGTTGGAATAACCGTGAAAAATATAGACCCTACATACAAATATGGCGTATTTTGACTTGATACTTTGTCGATATGTTATTAGAACAAAGTTCTCTTGAACAAATCGACAGTTGGAATAGTTATAACAAAAATAAAACAGAAAAGAACAACAAACACACAACATTATTAAATGTGCAAACACACCAACAGAGAGTCAATTAAGAGTTATTAGAGAGGTATAACAGCTTTAGTCTTTTGTAAAAAAATGAATCAATTGAGACGTCGTAATATCATCATAAGGTTTTAAATTCAGATAATTTAAAGTTATGTTTAAAATATTTCCTGTAAAATAAGACAGTCAAATATATGACACAAGTCACACAAACACACATACTCACATCTCAGGTAATTGTTCATTGATGGGTAATTATGTTATGTAAGTTGGTTTGTTGGTATACTCAAGGTTTACTTGAACATGAAATAATACCATCAATAAATATAAACAAGGCCATACATCGATTTTGCGAATAACTCGTAGAGTTATTTCAATTACCTTCGATACAAAAACACTTGCAAATACTTTGTATTATGTAGGAATTTATACATTTCTTTTTGCTATTTTTATTTCAATCATAGAATTAGAGATACATTTTGTAGCTATACATTTTATTTATATACATAAATCAACAATTATCATCATCATTAGCAATGGCGCTACAGCCCGGTGCGAGCCTTGGCCTCCTCAAGAAACTGCCTCCATCCCGCCCTGTCGACAGCAAGTCTCCTCCAGTTTGTCTGTCCCATCGCTCTTATATTGCCCTCGATGTCGTCCAGCCATCTCATCCTAGGTCTCTCTCTGCTTCTTCTTCCTTCAGGACAGGTGTCCAATACTTTCTTTGGGACCCGGTTATCCTCCATTCTACAAACGTGTCCGAGCCAACGTAGACGTTGTATTTTGATGTATTGGACAACGTTCGGTTCGCCATACATTATTTCTAGCTCGTGGTTAAACCGGATCCTCCAAGATCCTCCTTCACAGGTAGGACCAAATATTTTGCGAAGTATTTTCCTTTCGAACACCAACAATGCATTTTCGTCCTTCTTGGTCAATGTCCAGCATTCTGATGCATATGTCATGACCGGTCTAAGAAGAGTTTTGTAAATGAGGGTTTTTGTTTTACGAGAGATGAGTCGTGACCTTAAGTGCTTTAGCAGGCCATAATAGCATCAACAATTATAGCCTCCCCCTAAACTTGTTGAATGATACGTAATTATCTTAAGGAGTTCTATAACACCTAAGATATAATAGAACTTTATAAGATAATTATATCTATGATATGGTTAAAAATTGATGGTTTTGATTACGCCGGATGACCAGACTTGTCCCCCTGGTAAGTTTATAATAGACAGTTGAAATTGATTGAGCGGCATCTAAATTAACTAGTTGCAAGTAACACATGTCATGAGTGATGAGATCTAACTGTCGATGGAGAAGGTATGTATAGTTGAAGAATACGTCCCAAACTATAAACTCTTATATCTAAATTATTGCATATTTTAGGATATTTTGTTTTCTATACAAAACATGTATGTCAGGATAGGATAGTGTGGATGTCCGTCCTTTTTTATCTACCCCGAATATTTAAATAGCTTGATGGTTTGAATGTTTGTATGTACATGTGAATGAAAATTCAGATTTTTACTTCAATTTTGGAAAAAGTGGGTTGTGGCTAACAAGTCACTTCGCAAAGTATTTTGTATGGAATATTTTCAGCATTTTCATGAAATGAGTTTGTTAAATTATCTTTGATTTAAATATTTCATTACGAAAACCTAATAATTCCCCAATGCCATTTTATGAAAGTGTTGTGCCTTTTTAGCAATTTGAAAATATTTTTCCCTTGGGCTAGTGAGGAGTAAAAAAACAATATGTATACAAAGAACAGTGACTAGTTATAAGTAATTACAAAGCTTTATGTTATCTCTTAACGATTATACGTAAGTCTAAACAAATAAAAGTCACTTGTTAATAAAATATTTAACGAAAATAAATATCAGAATGTTATTGCAAGTGTGACATTGCAAAATAATTCGTCTATCATTCACCTTTACCGTGTGACCTTGACACATCAGGTCGGAGTTATATTGGTAATGGTGCTCATGTATGTTTATAATATGTACCAACTATGCAGACACAATAAAAATACCAACATTACAAATTTATTTATTAATCCAAGGTGACATTAATTATTTTTCTTATTATTATTATTTATACTGTTGCACGCACGTGGCTAAAAATGTGACTAAATCTTATTGAAAATTTAGATTTGATATAATCACGTTACTTTCACTAACGAAATAAAGTCTGGCATTTAAGTTTTATCCTTAATTTTATCTCATCATCATCATCAGTGGCTCCACAGCCCAGGGTGGGCCTTGGCCTCCTCAAGTAATCGTATCCATTGCACCCTATCCATGGCCTTTTTTCACCAATTCCGCACACCGGCTATCTGAAGGTCCCTCTCGACTCCATCCATCCATCGTATGTAGTTTCGGCATTCCCACACCCGCCTTCTTCCCCCCGGACGCGTTGTGAGGATTCTTTTTGGTGTCTGGTCATCTTCCATACTATGCACGTGTCCTAACCAGCAGTGCCTCCCTATTTTTATCGTTTGGACGATATTTGGTTCTTTGAATAGGCTCTGTAGTTCGTGGTTGAACCTGATTCTCCACGTGTCTTGATCGCGGAAGGGACCGAAAATTTTTCTCAAAATTTTTTTTCGAAAACCAGTAACGCATCCATATCCTTAGAGCCGTATGTTAGTAGAGGTCGTAAAAGAGTTTTATAGACGGGGATTTTAGTGGTTCTTGAAAGAACACGTGATCTAAAGTGCCTCTGTACACTAATTAATTTTATCTTGATGCGTCCGGATTTGCAGTGACCAAAAGTCGAGCCTGCTTACGCTACGGTCGCTTCTCAATTCGGTACCGACCGCCGCCGTACCACGTGACCGAGCCGGACAAGCCAGACAGCCAATGAGAACGCGAGGCAGACAGCCAATGAGAACCCGCCGGCGATCGTCTTGTACCGGCTCGGCGACGGACCGGTGGTCCGGTTAAGAACAGGCCGTTTTCCGCTCCGTAGTGAGTTAGCAGTTAGGAGTTAGCAGTCAGCAGTCGTCGGTAATCGTCATTCGCAGCAAGAATCAACACATTCGCCGCCAGAGAAGAACCAGTCTACACCCACAAGAGGAATACGAACGCTGGCCGCGGCCTGCTGGCCGCGGCCCGGTGTGCTTTATATCTCGGCCACCTCGTTCACGTTCGCCCTCTCCACTACTGAGGACCCTGGTGCAGGATGGCACATGTCTCGACCAGCTGACACGGAAGATTCCAGGACTCACCGGTTGCACCAAGGGCGGTGCACGCTCCGGAGCCCTGGCCCTGCTGCTGGCCGAGCCTTACCTCCGGCCTTGGCCTCCCTCCTCCGTCATCATCCACGCCAGGTTGACCGTCGCCTGGGACTGAGACGGATGTCTAGTCCCAGCCTCATCATCAACGTCGGACCGTCCACTGCAGACGAGTGGGACGAACCCCAGAGGCACCAGACCTGCGAACCCGTGGCCTGCCCGCTAGACGCCTGCCGCCGCCGCCGCCGCCGCCGCCGCCGCCTGCTGCCGCCGCCGCCGCCCGCCGCCGCCTCTAGCCTGGCCGCCACCACCGCTTCGTCGTCTGGCCTGGGCCGTCACCGCTGTCTCAGGCGTGTGGGACACGCCATCATCATCATCCGACCCATCGCACCGTTTGCGACGTCCCTGGCCAGCATGATGGACATGCAGTAGTGTTAAGTGGCTTTAGTGTATTACTTTGACCTTTCTCATGTGTTTATTTGCTGTGCTCAATATGTTTATTTTATGTTCCTTGTCTGCTTCTTTTTCAATTTAATAAATTGCGACACTTCAACATTCACTGGTGTTTCACTGCTCTGCCCTTTTGGTTGTAGGGAACGGCTATGGCCTCATATTACGCCTTGCCCTCTTTCCCCGCATATCAATTGGCGGCCCAGCAGTGGGACTCTTTTTAGAGAAAAGAACAGCGACCCTGAGAGACCCAGAGTAGTGAGCACCAGTGACAAGTACCTCGCCGAGAAGACCGCCGCACCGGGATGAAGACCACTGCTCCGAAGACAGCGATCGCCTCGTCTATTCCCCGGCATGCCGCCCAGATGTCTTTGGCTTCAGAGGAACACCGTTTCTGGATTCGGGACAAGATCCAGTGGCGCCTAACAACCACTTCTTCAGGATAATTCGCACCGCTCGGCTTTTGGTCAAGAAAGCGGGGGGGATTGATGCGTCCGGATTTGCAGTGACCAAAAGTCGAGCCTGCTTACGCTACGGTCGCTTCTCAATTCGGTACCGACCGCCGCCGTACCACGTGACCGAGCCGGACAAGCCAGACAGCCAATGAGAACGCGAGGCAGACAGCCAATGAGAACCCGCCGGCGATCGTCTTGTACCGGCTCGGCGACGGACCGGTGGTCCGGTTAAGAACAGGCCGTTTTCCGCTCCGTAGTGAGTTAGCAGTTAGGAGTTAGCAGTCAGCAGTCGTCGGTAATCGTCATTCGCAGCAAGAATCAACACATTCGCCGCCAGAGAAGAACCAGTCTACACCCACAAGAGGAATACGAACGCTGGCCGCGGCCTGCTGGCCGCGGCCCGGTGTGCTTTATATCTCGGCCACCTCGTTCACGTTCGCCCTCTCCACTACTGAGGACCCTGGTGCAGGATGGCACATGTCTCGACCAGCTGACACGGAAGATTCCAGGACTCACCGGTTGCACCAAGGGCGGTGCACGCTCCGGAGCCCTGGCCCTGCTGCTGGCCGAGCCTTACCTCCGGCCTTGGCCTCCCTCCTCCGTCATCATCCACGCCAGGTTGACCGTCGCCTGGGACTGAGACGGATGTCTAGTCCCAGCCTCATCATCAACGTCGGACCGTCCACTGCAGACGAGTGGGACGAACCCCAGAGGCACCAGACCTGCGAACCCGTGGCCTGCCCGCTAGACGCCTGCCGCCGCCGCCGCCGCCGCCTGCTGCCGCCGCCGCCGCCCGCCGCCGCCTCTAGCCTGGCCGCCACCACCGCTTCGTCGTCTGGCCTGGGCCGTCACCGCTGTCTCAGGCGTGTGGGACACGCCATCATCATCATCCGACCCATCGCACCGTTTGCGACGTCCCTGGCCAGCATGATGGACATGCAGTAGTGTTAAGTGGCTTTAGTGTATTACTTTGACCTTTCTCATGTGTTTATTTGCTGTGCTCAATATGTTTATTTTATGTTCCTTGTCTGCTTCTTTTTCAATTTAATAAATTGCGACACTTCAACATTCACTGGTGTTTCACTGCTCTGCCCTTTTGGTTGTAGGGAACGGCTATGGCCTCATATTACGCCTTGCCCTCTTTCCCCGCATATCAATCTAATATAAATAAATTGAAGATTCCCGCCATCTATTCGTGGGTCACTTTCAGATATGAGAAAAAATTGTATATTAAAAGCTTCGAGCATACCACCACCGCACATCCCAGAATGTAGGGTAACCAGCGACAGGTTACGGGTGTGCCTATAAAAGTAAGAAAGACACGTACTTGTTTCCTAACACACCAGTCTAGGCTCATCTAAGAAGGCTACATCAAAAATGGTTGGAGAACAAATTACTGAATTTTGTGAGATTTTATTTTGTCTCCTCAATTTTCAATTACCGTGCTTTTACAAGACACTGGAAAACAATGATATTATAGAGGAATAAAAGCAATTTTCTAAACCGGTGTCTCACAGCATATTAAATTTGTTATATTAAAATTAATAATTAAGAAATAAACAGCAATTTTTTTAAGTCTTCCTATTTGTAGCGTTGATTATACATTTCATAAATAGTGTGGCAGACCACATCTCGAAATTTCTTTCGAGCGCGCGCCTAGCGACGGCAAGTACATTTGTTTATCGCTAAGCCGAGTTCATCGCCCGCAACGTCAAACAAGTGACAATACTCCTCAACTGGGTATGACACTTCAAATAAATAAGTCTAGAAAGTTCGAGGACATTGAACTTGCTACCCCCAGCGCAGCACTATTTAAGGGAGTCTACACCTCTACACGCCGTCACTTCATTTCCGTATTTCCGTCACTTCGATTCGTCACATCACGCCGCCGTTCTCGACCACGCCGTCTCGCCGACTCATCTCTCGACCACCGGTCATCTCTCGACCTCGCGAGCACGATGGTTCTTCACCATACGAATAATCGGACACTTCGACACACTCGATCGTTATACCTACTCATCGTGAGAAAGTTCCTTTGTAAGTTATTTCATCAATTGTAAATTTACCCTTAAGCAAACTATTAATTGTGATCAATATACTCATTGTTACTTTTGACCATTCTTTCTTCTTCTCTCTCAACCACTGTCCTTGTGTTCTTATTTCAAATCATATCCACTTGGGATATAGTAAACTCTCTTTACTGGTAACCCCTCTGGTTACCACATATATTTAATAGTAACCACTCTGGTTACTACCTACTGTTGATTGGTAACCCCTCCGGTTACCAATCAGCTTTATTGGTGACCCTGAAAACGTGAATATGAACACAATCGTTACCAAACAGCTTAACAGCTAAGATTCACAGCTACTGGTATTTACAAAACATCGGTATTTATCTAGTACCGGCCCGAGGTCGAAAAACGATAAATATGCATTCACAACAGTGGTATTTTTCCTTACAATAACATTAAACAACACTTACCGATTTTCCTCAGATCACTCCTTTTCTTTTCCTAGCTTTGAAAAAGAACGAATTGGTTTTTGAATCTCTCACGATGGGTACACTACACTACACCCGCGAAACAATCGCACTTAATTCTATGCAATCGCGTTTAAAAATCACCCGCGTTTCTCGGTTTTTAGTTATTCTTTGTCATAAATGTTGCATTCAAATAACACATGCATAGTACACATTCATTTTATTCTGAGATTGTAAACAAAGGTATATATTGGTACCCACTTTATAATTTCACACAAACAAACACTGTTAAAAAATTTTCTGTACGGCACTGCTTTAAGTAAAAAAAATACTCCGACAATCGCGATATACATAAGCAAAACCGCACTTCCGAATTTAGTTATATTCTTTTCACATAATTCACGGAACTAAAATTATTTTTCACATACATCGCGACAAAAAATTCTCACGCACAACAATAATACTGAAGTGACAAAAATTATTAATTTTATATTTTACATACAGATTTACGCGTGGTACAGAACATTTAATTGAACTTGATATATTAATTTCATTGTTAAAACAAATATCGATGGAAAGTTTTCGGTTTTAAACGATAAAACTTCAATTTTGTTATTTTTAATATGTAAACAACGCGAACACAGCTCGTGACTAATCTATCTTAATTTCAACTAGCGGTAGAAAAATTAAGTTTTCAATAAACACCATCTACCGAGCGACAATCTAAGTTTTTGCTAACAAGATATTTACGTACGTTATTTCAATTCATTGCAATCAGAAATATATTTTTATATCAAAAGAGCTCGCAAATAATTAATTAAATTATCACTATTTAATATATCAAATAGGTACTAATTTCGTGAAATACTTAACTTACCTATTTCATACTTTGTAATTTTGCTTTAAATACCTTTTATACTTTGAAACTTGCAAAGCATTTTTGTACTTAGACACATTTCATTATTTACCTATTACAAATAGAATATTTTAAACATTTTTGGACTTTGCTGAAATTCATATTATTTTTTTGTTGCATTGTTTACCTAATTAGATACTTGAATTTATTTTCACTTCTAAAATATATTGTAATCAACTTAATTATTATTGACAAATACTTATCATTGTACATATTATATTTTTGCAACATGCAACCAACAATATTTTATTTATTCGCTTGCTACAATTGTAAATGTTTATATTATGAAAATTTAAAATTTACAACTGTCAACTGCTGTTACTATGTACAACTATAGAAGCAAGATGATCAACGTTATCATCATCATCAGCATCAAACCAAGATGGAAAGCGACATTATCAACATCGATAAATCAAGATGGCAAACATTGTCAACGGCACCAAAGCAAGATGAACAACATTGGCAACGGCACCAAATCAAGATGGACAACATCAGCAACAAATGGTTTTCATCAGCAACCAAGAGCAACACCGACACGCTACAACTCGCTATACTGGCACGTATTCCCAAAGACATCAGACTCACTTGATGCGCGGCAAAGAATGCACAAGCACTCGCTATACTGGCACGTATTCCCAAAGACATCAGACTCACTTGATGCGCAGCAAAGAATGCACACACAGGCCCCACTGGAGAACTACATACTCCAAAGCTGTCTAACGCAACAGACACGCCGCAACTTCAACGCTGGAGAACTACTCCAGAGCTGTCGGACACCCAAATATGAACACACGCACACATCTCGGGCACACTAAAACTCACCTCGTCTCATCGCTACGCACGTCTTTGAACGAGGAATGATTTTGTTGGGACGCTGTCCCATCCTTCGTGTTATGCTTATGACTCGCACTCTGTCTCGCATACCAAAGGAGCTGCTCAACCACGACAACACGACGTCTACACGACAAGGTCAACACGACGCTGTCAACACGTCACTGTCAACACACGCTGTCAACACACGCTGTCAACACGACGACAGTCAACGAAAACTTCGAAAACGCCAACGCAAGCCAACTGCACAGTTCTGCAAATTCGACAAGAATGTTTAGATGCCAATTACACTGCACAGCTTATCGGACTCCACGGACTACACTGACTCCACGGACTCCACAGCTTTGTGTACTAACAAGCCTCACCGACACACTGCAATTGTCAACGGGCTTAACGGGAACACTGTTTCCAAAGCAATCACATCTTGATCCGTCGCAATCATCATCAGCAACTAGGCAACAGTCCAACTAACACAAGTCTAACCATCTCTCCAAAATTGTATTGACTACAAAAATCTTCAGCAACGACTGCCTCAGCTCAGCCACACCATGACGTTCTACCAAGGTATCGTGCCATCTTCGATACCACTTGGAGGGGAGGAATGTGGCAGACCACATCTCGAAATTTCTTTCGAGCGCGCGCCTAGCGACGGCAAGTACATTTGTTTATCGCTAAGCGCTCGAAAGAAATTTCGAGATGTGGTCTGCCACAATAGTAACGTTGATTATACATTTCATAAATATAAGAGACAGTTACAATGAAGGTATGTATTATGAGCGTTGATGTAATACTACGTCACGAGTCAACGATGACCTTGAGAAGTGACGGCACGAGGCGTCGCGACGGCGACGTCCCCGTAGATGAACGCCTCACGTTTTCCCAAGTGTCAGGATCCCAGGTGTTCACTTTTCTACTATGAATGTTTTTCACTCGAGTATTTGATCAATGCTTTTCACTCAAGTTGTTAATCATGTTAACAACTTGAGTGAAAATATAATTTATACGACGCATATCATTTAAACGTTAAAGTGAAATTTGTACGTATTAAGAATTCGTATTGATATTAATACATATTGTAATTCAGATATGTTCATGCCCAATAAAAAGACATAATCCAAGTTTTTTATCTTTATAATTAATATTAATTATTAAGTCAGTGGGTAGTGAATCATCTGTTGAAAAGATTTTTGAAATAAAATATCGTATTATATAAAATTAAATTATTTCAGTGACTTGTTCATTCACTGAACATTGAAAAATATTATTTGTTCTATAATTTATATCTTCTTTTTCTTCGTGTCAAATCAGGTACTCTGATCAATGCTGAGAAGTCATCTCTATCCGCCACCGTCCGGAACAATTCGCCGACGTCTCTGATGTCGGTCCATTAAGTATTTTATAATTAGTCGGAGCAGCCTGTACCTTTTGTCATAATAATACCTTTCCTCGCTTAAATGTGTCAACTAGTTCGCGCTCGACATTTACTCTGTTGATTACTTCCGCATTTGATATTTTATCGACCCAGGAATTATTTAGCATACGGTGATGCAGCCACATTTGAAAGGCCTTCAGACGGTTAAGCATATTGACGTAAATTTAAGATGGGTCGATGGCAGAGCGGTTAGCGCGCTGGACTAGTAATCCAGTGGTCGCGAGTTCGAATCCTGCCTCGACCGATTTCGTTCACCTATAGCACAAGCATTTATTTGCTTATTTTAGGGAACGTAGGAAGATGTATATGTACTTGTTTTACAAAAAAAGGACATATTCATTTTTATTTATAAAAAAAAAAAAAAATGGTTCAAGATCCAACTCTATTTAAAAGTATAAACCATATGTAGCACTTCACCAGGTGCTGACTTATTTTAATGTTTAAACTATCGTCGCAAAAAAAATCACATGCTCTACAGTTTTATTCCAAGAAATAAATTTAAAACATACAAACCGCTATGTGTAAAAGGCTAATTATTACTTTTATTTTAATGCAAAAATTAAATAATTATATATATTTTAAAAATACTTATGCATTTTCCCGAGATACTTGTATTTATCACATCTGACTTGCTGCCCATAGATTATAATCGGGTCAGTGTCTGTCTGAAGAAATAGCACAATAATCAATTAAAAAAACATCTTTTTTAACTATCTTTCACGTCACAACTTTTTCCTAGGTGACCTCTAATTCGTAGTATCCTTGAATCGAGTTGTATCCGGCGGCGTATTAATATCCAAGATATCAAGTTGATTTGCTATGAGATAGCAACAAGAGCTTATCATTTAGGCGCGCGTAACGGTCCAATAGATTGAACGATGATGTGCAGAAAAAAAAACCTATAAAAATGTATTTCTGGAACACCTTGTGTTGTACACCGAGCGCTAGTATAAACGAACCACTAATTCCTATACTCCCACTCCCGTGACCTTCAAAATATATACGAAAATAAAGATTCTTTAAGAAACGCATACACATCTCTACGCTAGACATACAAAAATACTAGCTTCTAGATTACTCTCTCTACAAACGGAATCTAGACTAATTTTATTTATTGCGCCATTTTTTATCCACCAAATACAAATTTACAACATACAGCAGCATCTCGCTGAAACATTTTTGAGATTCTTAAAAGAAAAATACACTTTTGAGATTCTGTACAAGGGCAAATAATTAAATTTATGTGACCGTCCAACGAATCAAGGTAATATAACCGTTCTATTTCTTATTTTTATTTAAGATGTTTATGTACAAATATTAATAATTATTACATTAAAAAAAAGCGCTGTCCAAATAAAGTTAAAACTTGTGTATGGGACAGGAGTAAACTACATAAATAGATTCTTACATATTTTTAGGTCCGATTGCAATAAATACTAAATACTAACTAAATACTAAATTCTAAATACCAACCATGTTTTCATTGCACAGTCGCTCACTTAAGTTAGGGGTACACGTGGCTTCCTAACTGGAGGATGCTTCGAAGTTTTTGTATGAGAATTGCATTGCAGAGACATAATAATCTAAACACTTAGCGCACGCGCATCGGCGTAAACTAACATTTGCGAACTTTCAAAAAGTAAGGTTGATCGCGAGGAACCTTACGTGCCTTTTCACACGACCCGGTTGTCTGGTAGCCGGCGCCGGGTAAGTGCCTTTTCACACGTCCCGGTGAGTGCCGGGCCGGCGCCGGGTAAGAGCCGGGTAATTGTATGGGCATGCATGCCGGTGCGTGTGAAAACTACCATACGTGCCCATACACTTCGCTGCCAGTTACCCGGCGCCGCGCCGGCCCGGCCTTTACCGGGACGTGTGAAAAGGCACTAACTGGCAGCGAAGTGTATGGGCACGCATGGTAGCTTTCACACGCACCGTCATGCATGTCCATACAATGACCCGGCGCTTATCCGGCGCCGGCTACCAGACAGCCGGGTCGATTGAAAAGGCACTACGAGTGTCAAATCGAGTCTTGGCTAAATTTAGAATTTACAAATTACAAACTTAAGAATACTAAATACTCCAGTGAGGTTAGGAGTTAGTATTTAGTTACCTAGGACTGTACATTCGGGTCTTAGTCACAAACACATATATACATACATCCATGAGAATCATCATATTTATATAGTAGAATTAGAAGTACAACGGTCATTTTATTACTACAGATTTGATTTTATTCTTGAAATTTTCATATTTCTGAGTTTTTTTAATAATATTAATAAAATATTTTATACCCACATATTTGTAGTGATGTTCAATGATTAACGATGTTTTGTTTCACCAGGAAAAAAGCGTTCAATAATTTGCGATTTAAAAGATTTATGTGGGTGGTGGCACAGCGGTTAGCGCGCTGGGTTCGTATCCCAGTGGTCGCGAGTTATGTAAAAGGCAATTTAATTGCCTTGAGACTATCTCTTTCAACCAAAAGCAAGGCCGATCCTCAAGTTAATTCAATACGTAAACAATCCTTTTAAAATCAACAGCAATGTGAAAAAAAAGATTTATATATCCTCGAAACGAGTTCATTGGTTGGTTGGAAGAAATTGCCTTGTGGCAATAAACCAGCCATTGTACACATTATAATATACATGAAGATAAATAAAGTAAAAAAAAAAATTATGATGTATATCCTCATACATTCCCAAAACTAAGTTAAGCTTATACTGGTAAACGAAGGCAGTCGAGGCAGGATTAAAACACGCGTCTATTGGATTACTAATCCGATAAATTAAAACGTGGCCTATATTTTACATTATGTAAGTACCTACTGAACTGTAATTTCATTTAATATCACCAAAAAATTGAGATTCCAAGAATCTTGTTTAGTCATATTACAAAATTGATTTCCAAAGACTTTTGTAATTTGAATTATCTAAGAAATATTTTGTTAATCCGGTTATATTCACTGATAAGATGGCCAAGTAATAAACAGAAGGTGTATAATGAGAAGGGAAAATGAGAAGTATATAACACTATCCTAAGCATATCTTATTTCAAGTCGTATTTAAATTTCCTCATTGCTGAATTTCAAGGTCCTTGGTGTGACTTATATAAGATTAATATTTTTATAAATTCATAGTCAACTAAAAGTAGCGTCAAATTCCCAGAGATAAAAATATTATCTCAGTTTGACGATGCTAATGGTATTATACGAAGTCACGTTTTCTCTTTTATTCAATAATTTAAAAAGTAAATAAATAAATATTACGAACAAAAGACGGCACGACCATGTAAACGAAATTCTGAAAAAAGGTAAATGAAAAGGCGAATATTGAATATTGATGAAGCGAAAATGTGGCGTTCGGTTCTCTCTGTCTACCCCGTGAGAGTCATGTAATGATCCTATTTAATATTTGTTTATATAAATAGATAAAAATAAATGGTTGTTGAAAATTTAAAATAATATTATAATTTCTATACAGCTAAACAAAAAGATTCAAAATATAATAAAAAAAATATTTATTTTAATATTGATTTATATTCATGAACTTTTTTATTAATAGCTTAATTTCTTAAGCATATAATTTCTTAAGCATATAATATAATTTTTTTTAAGCATATATAAGTATTTTTTAATTTGTAGTGAGTTAAATTATTATGCAGTCTTAAATGGCTTTATTATTATTATTATTATTTTTCATGCAGCTTTATTAGTAAACATGCCAAGAACTTTGGTAAAAAATAGTAATTTTGAGTGTATGTATGTTAATTAATCTATGCATTTTTATATTTTTACTTCCTTTCGCAGTAATTTTTGTTTTCTCAGGATGTACAAATTCGACTTCTGACAATCGTTTGTGGAATAAATTGTAACTGTGTCGTTTTACATGCATATTTTTAGTGTTTTTGCACTAATCGTTCTTATTGTTGGGCGGGTTGCCTACATTAAGATTGTTGCCTACATTTTTTTTTTGAAAAAGGATAAAAGTACATTGTTTTGAAAAAGCATCCCGATCGCAGTGACAGCTGTCTGTAGTGTGAGCCGATAGCTCACATTATCAATGACCTTGCCCGCTTGTCAAATCGACCAAGGTCAGATTGTACCTACACACATATTGTGTCGGTGTATGAGAATGTGCGAATACACTGTCTGTCAGTCACATTATGTGGATATTAACACTACACGACCTAATCGCCCGCCATTCTTACGGATCTGATAAAATCATTAATTTATTAAGTATACATAAATCTGTGGATAATCCGTCAATACACCGGGCTGTTTTATATAAAAGCTATCTACAAATATCTAATCAAACAATAGCTATTACTTTAATTAAATTGATTAATTTAAATAAAACAATTTGTTTTTATTTTATTTATTTAACCATTTGTACGTACTTATTATTTGATTCTACATATTTATGGCACAGTTCGTGAGCCGTTCAATTTCTGTGCCGGCGTCCTGAGAAATGTATTTAAATTAATTTCTCACGCAAAATTTGCTTCTCTGGGCTGGAAACACTGGTTAGTTGGAAGAAATTGCCATACGGCAATTAACTTGCCACTTGCGCAGGGTGCAAGGAAGTGTTCATTATTTTTTATTTATTTATTTATTTTATTTATTTATTTGAAGCTGTCAAAGGTCTTTTGATATCGAATTGATCAAATGTGTATAAAATCACTAATACCTAATCAGTAATGATTCGGGTTAATAGGTAGTATTGGGATCTTCTTAGAGCTTATTTTTTTGATAATATGATAAATCTATCTAGATAATCTAGATGGTTGAAGTATTTCGCTTTGAAACTTGATGGATGCGTTTATTGCATTTTATTTTGATGTTTAAATATCCAATTTTAATTCTATTCAATATGCAAATAATGAAAAAAAATACAATATTCCGATCAAACTTTCGGATTCGACTTCGACTTCGACCACCTTCGGCCAAAATAAAGGCGAAGGTTTGGCCGCTAAGCTCAGCATCTAAAAAACCGTTGATATTAAAAAACGCATTCGAACGCGCGCGATATTGTCTTTATTCAACTTTTTACAGTTGAGCTGTGAGGCACCGGCTTAGAATAGTGCTTCCACTCTTTTCTATTATCTTCGTTTTCGGGTGTCCCGTATGAGCCGGGTTATCGAAAATAACATCTCAAATAGTTCAGCAATGAGGTTCACCACCCAGATGGCATCAATGAATGATTTATCTAAATTTTTTTGGTATGTAAGTATTAAAATAAAATTTCTTAGTAGTTGAACCGTCGGCTTCGACTTCGATCTGAAATTCGGTCGGACATTAGTAGCAAGTCCCGGTAGAGACACAGTTTTTAATTGTGTTCTCAGTCTGGATCTGTGAGACGATAAATACCATAAGTCTCCAGAATGTGGCAACTTATTATTGGGTTCGTGTTAAATTAATATTTGACATAGTACCTACCTGTAAGTTGCCCGAGAAGTAAAATAATTAAAAAAAAAAAAATATTAATAAATTAATTAATAAATAAATAAATAAATAAATAAATAAATAAATAAATAAATAAATAAATAAATAAATAAATAAATAAATAAATAAATAAATAAATAAATAAATAAATAAATAAATAAATAGATAAAAAAAAAATAAATAAATAAATTAATTAATTAATTAATTAATTAATAATAAATAAACAAAGAAATAAATAAATAAATTAATTAATTAAATAATTAATTAATAAATAAACAAAGAAATAAATAAATAAATTAATTAATAAATAAATAGATATGTAAAGAAATAAATAAATATATCAATAAATAAATAAATTAATTAATTAATTAATAAATATATAAACAAATAAATAAATAAACAAATAGTTTTAACATGATGTAGGCATTGTTATCGGTAATACACAAGTTCTGAAAGCAACTGGTCGGGAAGTTACCTATTGAATAAAAAGTTCAACGAGTATTGTAAAAATGATAAATATCAAATTGATCATAAAATAACATCGGCTATCTCATTAAACATAAAAAAAACAGTTCTAAAGCCGAAACGGTCGTTGGAAGACAAATAAATTCTATTATAAATATGAACAATATAATATATGTGTTCATATTTATCATAATTATTAAAAAAAGGCTAAAGCAAAAATAATTAAATGAATAAATAAATAAATAAATAAATAAATGAATAAATAAATAAATAAATAAATAAATAAATAAATAAATAAATAAATAAATAAATAAATAAATAAATAAATAAATAAATAAATAAATAAATAAATAAATAAATAAATAAATAAATAAATAAATAATTAAATAAATAAATAAATAAAGAAATCAATAAATAAATAAATAATTCAATTAATTAATAAATTAATTAATTAAATAAATAAAAAAATAATTTAATAAACAAATAAATAAATAAATGAATAAATAAATAAATAAAAATAATAATAAATAAATAAATG
Source organism: Molanna angustata (assembly GCA_963576475.1). Taxonomy (NCBI): domain Eukaryota; kingdom Metazoa; phylum Arthropoda; class Insecta; order Trichoptera; family Molannidae; genus Molanna; species Molanna angustata. The sequence goes on along the minus strand of OY754970.1, from coordinate 6,882,702 downwards.
AAAAAATAATAAAAAAAATAATAATGAATAAATATTTTTTTTAGCTTAGTGATAATTATTGACAATTCAATGTGATTACATCAATATTGCAATAAATTTATAAGATATCTCTGTCAAACGTACCTACGTGAGAACAGATTTTATCAATACACATGATGTGTTTGGTGATAAATATATTTTTTTGTATCAGTTGGTACCTAGGTATATATATATTGAAAAACACACAATTTTGTGATGATTTCAAGGTCCCAACACTGAATGTTCTACTCTACATAATAATATATCTGTTTGGATAGATCAATGAGGTATAATATGTATATGTACATAGGTAGGTACTTACTTGAATGTTACATTTAGGACTCATGCATACAATGAAAAAATATTGTCTCCTAATAGCTGTCACGTACCTATACCTACCACAAAGAGACAATAATAGTACCTACCTACAATTTTCATTGTGTATCAGTATCATAGATTTTATTAATACTCCTAATTAAGAAAACAAATGTTAATGGTTGACCTTCCTGGCTGGATATCTATATTCCAAGCCAAGGTTCCCGGGTTCAATCCCCGATGGAGACTCATTTTTTTTAATGTATTCAGTCTGGATCTGTATTACGATAAAAATCATATTTTTTTGCTGTAAAATAACATTAAATACAAAAAATAAAATGTAGACGAGCGGTGGCACAGCGGTTAGCGCGCTGGATAAGTAATCCAGTCGTTGCGAGTTTGATTCCCGTCACGACCGATTTCGTTCATCTATCATCATCATCATTGGCGCTACAGCCCACTGTGAGCCTTGGCCTCCTCCAGAATTTTTCGCCATTTAGATCGGTCCATCGCCTGCACTCTCCAGTTTGTAACGCCAATCCTCTTTAGATCCTCCTGTATGCCGTCCATCCACCGCAGCTTGGGTCTCCCCACACCACGTCTCCCCTCCGGTCGTGTGTCGAGAATCTTCTTTGGGATTCGGCCTTCCTCCATTCGCTGAACGTGCCTAACCATTGAAGCCGATGTATTTTAATATATTTTACTATGTTAGGATCACTGTAAAGGTTCTCCAGCTCATGGTTGTACCTTATTTTTCTCAAAAGATTTTTGAGAAAAATAAGGTACAACAAAATTTTTTCTCAAAACCTTCCGTTCAAAAACCAACAGCGCTTTTTCATCCTTCCTATTAAGAACCCAGCATTCTGCACCATATACAAGTACTGGTCGCAGCAATGTTTTATACAATAACAACTTAGTATTTCGTGTCAACAATCGGGACTTGAGATGTCGGTGAATACCGAAATAGCATTTATTTGCCACAGCTATTCGTCTTTTAATCTCGACACTAACATCATTGTTACTGGTTATTATTGAACCTAGGTACTGGAACGACACCACAGTTTCAATGGTATGATTACCAGCACTAATCAGAGTTTCTTGGGCATTTCTATGGTTGGACATTTTAGCTGCAATCATATATTTTGTCTTAGAAGAGTTCACTTGAAGTCCCATTCTGGCAGAAGCATTTTCCAGTTGTATAAACGCTTGTTTTACATCATTTGGTGTTCTTGCAATTATGTCAACATCATCTGCATATGCAAGTATCTGGCTTGATTTAAGGAAAATTGTACCTGCTGTCTCAATTCTGGCATCTCTGATGGCTTTCTCTAGTACTATATTAAATAATAGGCAAGACAATGCATCACCCTGCCGTAAGCCATTATAGGTTTTAAATATGTCCGAGGTGCTGGTTTGTATTTTGACCCTACAATTTGAACCATGCAATGTCGCTCTCACTAGTCTTACTAGTTTGAATGGTATTCCCATTTCCATCATGGCCTCGTACAATGTCGCTCTATTGACACTATCGTATGCTGCCTTAAAATCTATACATAAATGGTGGGTCTCTATATTATACTCGAGCGTTTTTTCCAGTATTTGCCTAAGGGCAAAAATTTGGTCAATTGTCGATCTTCCTGGCCTTAAACCACTTTGGTATTGCCCAATTATATGTTCTGCATGTGGCATAAGTCGCATGAATAGAACCCCTGCAAACACTTTATAGGCTGAACTCAGGAGCGTTATACCTCTGTAGTTGCTGCAGTCCATTGTGTCACCTTTTTTATGCAGTGGACATATAATCCCAGTATTCCATTCTTCTGGTATTGATTCAGTGTCCCATATTTTACCAATAATTGTGTGCATGAGTCTACCTATTGTCTCTCCACCATATTTGAGTAGCTCACCTGGTATTCCATCGTGACCTGGAGACTTATTATTTTTGAGAAGGCTTAATGCTTTGTCTACTTCTTCCAAAGTTGGGTCCGGTTGATTATCTTCATTTTGTTCCAAGGGGATATTAATGTCTGATTCTCTTGTGGTGGTTTCATTATTCAACATTTCATCAAAGTGTTGTGCCCAGCGCTTAAGGATATCTACATTGTCACTAAGAATTTCACCATGTTTGTTTCTACAGGCAATTGTTCTGGGTTTGAATTCCTTCCGCTGTTGGTTAATCCTTTGGTAGAACTTTCTGGTTTCATTTTGAGACTTCAATGTTTCCAATTCCACCAGCCTCAGCTTTTCATATTCTCTCTTTTTCCTTTTATGGGTGTGCTTTTCTTCTCGTCTTCTCTCTCTATATTCTTCTTGAGTGGCCCTTGTATTTCTCTGTTGCATTTTCTTATATGCCTCATTCTTTAAATTTGTCACTCTCATGCAATCACCATCAAACCATTCAGGTGGTCTTGTCTGTCTCATGTTTCCAAGTACAGCTAGGGCTGCTTCTTTGATATTTATTTGGCAGTCCTTCCATATTTCAGTTGCTGTTTTATTGAAGTCGACACTATTGTTTATCATATTCAATTCCTCCTTGAACCTTGCTCGTATCTCTAAGTCTTTTAAAGCTTCAACATTTATTTTGTTCTGTCTTTCTGTTGGTTGCATTTTGGCCTTAGAAATTCGTGCTCTGACTTTACTCACCACCAAAAAGTGGTCAGAGTCGCAGTTGGCTCCTTTATAGGTTCGTACGTCGATAAGGTTGGATACGTGTCTTCCGTCAATCAGAATGTGGTCGATTTGATTATTTGTGCGGCCATCCGGAGACCTCCATGTGACTTTGTGTATGTCTTTGTGGATGAACATAGTACTTCCAACAGACATTCCATGTGATGTAGCAAAATCTATCAGCCTTTCACCGTTATCATTATGAGTCTCATGAAGGCTATTTGCACCGATTACAGGATGATATATTGAGTCTCTTCCAACTTTTGCATTCATATCACCAAGAACAATTTTAATATCATTGTTTGGACACCAATCATATGTTCTTTCTAACAAGTTATACCATTCATCCTTATCTTCCTCTGTGCTTTCTTCCGTGGGGGCATGTGCATTTATTATGCTTGTGTTAAAGAATTTTCCTTTCAACCTTATAACACATAATCTCTCACTTATTGGTTTGAAATCTATAACCAGATGCTTCATTCTTTTTGCCACAATGAAACCTGTCCCCAGTATATGGTACTTCTTATGGCAGCTGTAATAAAGATTATATTCTCTTTTTTCCATATGACCACTTCCCAGCCACCGTATTTCCTGTATGGCAGTTATATCAGCTTTATATTTTACCAGTTGTTCCCATAGAACCCTCAACGCCCCCGGGCAATACAGTGTTCTTACATTCCATGTACAAAGTTTAAAATCGTTGTCCTTATTCCGTTTGCGTGATCGATATTCCAGTTTCTGTCCGGCTTTTTCTTCTTTTGGTTTCGTAATCATTGGTTTCAAGAAGAGAGGTGATTAACCTTTCGTTCTCAAGGTCTCTGGTAGGTTCGCCACCTTAAGGCATGAGACCATGCCCTGGTTTTCTGTCAGGGTTTTCCTTCCCTTATCCGTATCATTCAGTTTTAGGGCGCCGAAAACTCGCCCTCGCCCCCTCATTTGCTATGTCACTTAATTAGTGCACATATTGCCCAGGGTTCGCGGGGTCTTCGTGGACGCTAAGGAATAGGACTTGCTGGTGGCTTGCAAATTTGCAAATTGGCATTACATGGTATTTTATAGAAATGTACCCACGGCAAGGAACATTTCCCCATGACCTCACCAGCCCTTGAACCCCTTCGTTCATATATAGCACAAACATTTATGCTTAATTTAGGTATTGTATGCGGACGTGTATGTACTTGTTGAAAGGACATTCTTTTAAACAAAATAACCAAAATATTGTCGACCGCCGTAGCACAGTTAGTAAGCCGTTAGGTTTCTGTGCAGGGCGTCCTGGGTTCGATCCCCAGCAGAGGTGAATTTTATGTAAATTAATCTCTCACGCTAATATTGCTTCTCTGGGCTGGAAACACTGGTTAGTTGGAAGAAATTGCCATATGGCAATAAATTCGCCACTTGCGCAAGGAAGTTTTTATTATTATTATCATTATTAAATGTGTTATCTTCAAAAGAATCCAAACTACAAAAAACCATACCGAAAATATTTGCAAACTGTGGTCTTTATTTCCTGGCCAATATATTTTTAATAATTAGATTACAATTTGCCAAACATCAATTGAAATATAAAACATAACCTACAAAATACATATTATGTGGTTGGATGATTATAATCATCTTAAGAGCGCTCAAAATAATAGGTAGGTATATGTTGTCACCCAGTATTTATAATTTAATAGTCCATTATGTCACACCAAGAATCCACTACCATTTTAGTTACCAATATGTAAAACAAATTATTTACAGAATACATATATTCACAGAACTTTCACAGTATCAATTTTAATGTGTTCTTCAAGAATATAGACCTCTGTAATACGTCAATTTTTAGATTCAAATCATCAGTAATAAAATCCCTCAATGCCTCTGTTGCTTCTGTTGAGTAATGTTTTGAAAGCTCTCCTCTTTCTCTTTCCGTCCAATTCCTAATATCTTTTCCATTCTTTCCCCTATATTATAACAGATATTACAATTAACACAAAATTGGTTATTTCTGTAAACTTAATTGGTCCACTAATGGAGTGTTATATTATTAATGTATAATTTGTTATTAAGACTGTATGTTTACAGTATAAAATAGAGGTTTTGAGTTACAGCGATATGTTTATGAATAATTTTGAGACACGTGCTATTTCTTTCATTCCCACGTGCTTTCACACACTCAATGCCACCTTACTCAGAAAACGTTATGTAAAATAACACGCTATTTTTTCGCTTATCTACGACTCGTCTCACTCACACACATAAATTATTGTATAGAAATTTCTATGGAATTCAACAATTAAATTATTGTTTTATATATTATAATCATAAAACAAATATGTAAAGAATATTTCAGTAACCAAATTCACCCTATAGACAATCTAAGAATTGGTCCTCGCACAAGTGGAATGATAATGATCCCAAAGAAAAATACATCTTTTGGCCAAAATCATTATTCATATTATGAGGTGAAGTGGTTTAATGATTTACCAGTGGATATGAGAATAGTGGCGCAAAATAATTTTGGTGGGTTCTTGGTATTGCTGAAAGACTTTTTGAAGTAACATTTTTCTTGTGTATTCATTGTGTGTTGTTTATTTTCAATTTGTGTATTTTTATTTATTCTACAGACCAATTTTGTATTTTTTTTTCTCTCTTTATATATAATATTATGTATGTTTGTATCTAAATATGTATGTTATTGTAAATAGATTAGTGCCTAAATTAAGATGTATGTATATAAGTAGATTATGTAGATAGTTTGTAGATTTGTGAAATGTGACTCACTTCAAAGCACGAGAAAACTCTTTTTGAAGTTGAGTCATAAAAAAAAACAAAATTATAATGTATCTTTTTAAAAATTGTATATATTGTTGTATTGTGTATTTTTCTTTGTTATTTTTAATAATAAATAATAATAATAAATAATTAAAAGATCAATCTTATTTTAATCAACTTCATGAGTAGCCCTGCGGTTTATATACTGATAGCAAATTGGGAATCTTAAAGTTGCAATAAATCATATATGAATGCATTTTTATGAAGTACATCTATATCGTATACATTCGTTAAAAATTCACGAAAAAAACTAAATTTATCAGAACGTCAGAGTATTTTGAAAGTTAAATAAAAAAACAAAGTATAAATTGGTTTGTTGTTAACGGAAAACTACATAATATTTGGTTTTAACATATAATCTAAGGGATTTAAGTCAATTTTCAACTGGTATTAATATTACACAACTAATATTAATATAACATGAAGTTATCCAGTAGGTATTGTTTTATTTATTTATCTTTAATAGTTATACGTAAGAATCTGCGTGATGGTATACCTATGTATTGTTTAGATGTATGTATAAAATGATAAAAGCAGCTTTCTTGCTATATAACATATTTTTATAAGCTTTGGCATGTAAGACTCCTGACATTTTGCACGTATCAAATGCTGTTACATTCATACCGCAGAAAAAATATTTAGATGTTAACAAATGTTACAAGTGCGTCATTTGCCATTTAAATGATGAGTCGGGCGGATATGGATATTTATACAATATTAGGGATACAAATAATACAAATAATTTGTAGATAGTGACTAATCAATATTTATAGGTACAATATTAGGTATACAAATAATACAAATAATTTGTAGATAGTGACTAATCAATATTTATAGGTACAATATTAGGTATACAAATAATACAAATAATTTGTAGATAGTGACTATTCAATATTTATAGGTACAATATTAGGTATACAAATAATACAAATAATTTGTAGATAGTGACTAATCAATATTTATAGGTACAATATTAGGTATACAAATAATACAAATAATTTGTAGATTGTGACTATTCAATATTTTTTTTAATTCAATACCTACTCGATTGCTAAGTGTCATTTCAAAATAAAGTTAAAGTCAGATATATTGAAACATTAGTTTATTTTAGCTAATGCCGATTTCTCACAATCTTTTTATAATGACATGTTATCTAATATTTGTGTATATATTTTAACTTGATGATAATTCAATAAATAATCGTTAATAATTTATTAACTTATATTAATAATTATTTAATTAATTATTTATAATTAATCATAAATTATTAATAATTAAAAAAATTACCTATTGATAATTAATAATTAATTTATTAATATTTAATTAATCAATTAATTAATAATTAATTAAACAAATCCTAAATCAATTAATAATTAATTGATTAATTAATGATTACTTAATCAATTAATAATTAATTAATTTATTAATTAATAATAATCAATTAATTAATTATTTATAATTAATTATTAATTATAAATAATTAATTAATTAATTGTACATTTTTTTTGTTTGAATTTAAAGCTCTAACGAGCTCCATCGACGCAGCCTTTTCCGGGCGCAGAAGCGCCTAGCCATTCGAAAACTAAGTAAGTAATAAATAATTTTACAAAGACAAAAGCAATATTACGACAGCGAATAATAAGAAAACACATGTATTTTTCATAAGGGCCCTTCACCACTCTACATACGAAATGACATAAAATAATATGTCTGTTAAGTTTTATGTGTCTGCTGACCTCATACTAACTTAGACTTGAAACAACCCCAATTTTTTCCCCTATTTATGATTTCATTCAGATCTAAGAAAGTGGTGGTTTTGAGAGTAATTTACAGAGAAAATATGAAGAGTTTTTTAGTATTTAATATTGATGTACAATAAAATAAAATCAATACTTTATCTCTACGAATAAAATTAATTGTAGATTTAAATAAAATATTAATACCAATCAAAATGTGATACCCTTGGTTAATTTAATATCTAAAGAGAAAAAAAATAACAGAAATGTCTAAAATAGACAAAACAGAGTTAAATCTTTGAAACAAGAATGTTTGAAATCACAAAACTATTTGGTTAATATGATCACGTTATGAGCTTGCTTAACACTAACCATTTTTTCAAGTTATCATTAACGACCCTATAATATTTTAGGAAATCGTCGATACCAGAGTAGGTATAAACACCATTACATCATTCAAAATAAACATACATATAATAAACGAAGCAAAATCATCTCTCATAAGATCTCTCAATTTACATACATACATATTATGTAAATAATTGTAGTAGAAAGAAAACAGAGTACCTCTACTTACCGTTTGAAAATTCAAATGCTGCCACTCCCGTAACGCAAATGGATGGAGAAGCTCTACCAAATAGTGACTCCTTTAAGTACCTGGGGTCGATGATCCATAGCGACGGAGGCTGTGCAGCGGATGTAACACACCGAATGAATGTGGGATGGATGAAATTTAGGGCTATGACAGGAGTTTTGTGTGTCCCAAAAATGCCAATAAAACTAAAAGGAAAAATATATCAGACAATTGTCAGAACTGCGCTACTGTATGACTCCGAATGTTGGACGATGTACAACACCTTCCATAGGCAAATGGAAACCACCGAGATGCGTATGCTAAGATGGTCAGCGGGGGTGTCTCTAAAAGACAAAATAAAAAGTTCATACATTCGCGGAAGCTTAGGAGTGACAGGCATTAACAACAAATTAGAAGAAAGAAAATTGAGATGGTATGGTCACATATTAAGAAGACCCGAGGATCACATTGTGAACCAGGCTATGGCCGTAGATATCCCCCGATCAACGAATAGGGGAAGACCAAAAAATACATGGATGGCGCAAAGGAGTTCACAATTGATGAAACAATAATTGACATCGGAGGCGGCCCAGAACCGAAGAGTGTACAGCTTGAGGACGAGGAGAGCTGACCCCAACAGTCTTCATCGACGATAATTTGGGAAGAGGCCAGGAAGAAGAAGATATTATGTAAATAATTGAAACTGAATTAAATCACTCAAATATAATATTTGAGTGATTTAATTCAGTTAAAGATCTGTTATGAAAATGGATATATTTATATATTTTAATTTTAAAAGAATAATAAAAACTACCTAACACACTGTTCAAGTAGTGATTTAATTGCCATATGGCAATTACTTCCCGCCAACCAGTGTTTTCAACCCAGAGAAGCGATATTTGAGTGTGAAATTAATTTACATAAATTTTTCTTTTGCTGGGGATCGAAACCAGCAGAGATGATGGGAAATTAATATTTAATTTTATTTTATCTCAACAGCTATTTCATAAATTGCTTAAAAACATTACATTTATTACTGAGATGTCTTAAATTATTTTAAAAATAATGCTGAAAAAGTAAATTTAGTAGGTAGATATTCAATATTTAATATCCTCACACATTCCTTGAACTAAGCAAACACTAGCCGCTCAGTTACTGATCCACGATAAATCAAATTTAATATGCAATTAAAGATAAATAAAATGAAAAGTTTTCATTAATCGTGGATTATCATTGAACAATTCTGATCAATAAAATTTTTGATAATCTAACTAAAGAAATTTTCTTATATATTTCAAAATTTGTTAAATCTATTCAACTGCACTATTCAAAGTATATCATTTGATAGGTCGGAAGATTAGTCCCCTATCAACAACCGAAGGTGACATTGTGCCGATTTTTTATTCGACAAATATTTTTTTTAGAGAAAAGTGAACCCTTAATCTGACTCGGTGCAACGAGAATCCTCGTCGCTAAAAGGCATTTTTTACGAGGTGGTACAACTTTACCCAGCGTCAAATTTGACGGTTTAACGCGTGTTTCTGGAATTTTCCCCAATAAGATTGAAGGTCCCCTTGTAAAAAGGTCACATGTCTCAAGGGCAGTAGCAACCCTTCGTCCTCTGCGACGCGGATCCCCAACCTTTTTATCGCCCGGCTCGTAATGCACAGTTTGTAAATGAGAGAAACAAATTAAACGAAATCACCTTCATTAATGTTTTACTCTATTTTATTGCAAAAGAAATTCTCTACCTGATAATAACAACACAAACTAGGCATGCGCTTGTATTTTTTGATAACATCATTTAGAGGATTTTACCAATAGGGTTACTTATATAGTAACAAAAAGTAACCTTAAGAGGCTATAGTAGTCTATATAGTAAATATTGAAAATAATTTCCCTAATACCCCAAAAGATACGTCTTTGATATAAGGAACAGTTTGTATTTACATCTTAGTCTATTGCACGAGTTTTTTGAATTTTGAATTTGTTTAATAATTTTCTTGTAAAATTACTTTTAATAAAACCTTTTTTTATTTTTTTATTGTATGTAACTAAAAAACTACAAGGTCTATAAAGTTGATCTTTACTTGAAAGATAATATGAAAATCTACCGGCTGAGTTTTTTTTATTATTGTAATATTTTAATAACTATTCTTGCTATTTAAAAAAAAACTCTAAATTTTACCTTTTTTGCACGATAAATTGTTGTATGTCACATATCAGGTGATATACAATATTTTTTCGTGTTTCATACATTAGAAGGTAATTTAGTGTGCATTTTTTCGTAAATCCGTATACCCAGGGAATACAAGGGCCTTAACTGTTATTTAGAAATATTGGAATTTATGAATTTGTAACTATGTTTATTCTCGTAAATCACAAAAAGCGACCAAACAGATTTTTTTACAAAAATCGTCAACTAAATGAATTGCAGGGAAATTAAAAAAAATGAAACCATAAACTTTTATACAAAAACTCTTACGATAAACAAGAAAATTATAATTATTAAATAAAAAATAATTACAATAATAATATGTAAAAAAATATCTAAGTAACACATTCACCTATCTAAGTAACACATTCGTCACCTAGATTGTATTCCTTTGAGTATAAATTGTGGTAAAAACAATAAAGTAAAAAAGTACCTACCGCAATCAGTCTTGGTGTGTGGTAGAGTCGATATCTTTTTTATAGAAAAAAAAAACGAGTGGGTTGTGGCCAACGCTAAACTCCTCACTAACAAGTCATTCTATAAAGTATTCAAATTTTGTATGGAAAATTTCCAACATTTTCATGAAATGAGTTTATTATTTTTTATTTAAATATTTTATTATGAAAACTTGATAACTCTTCAATGCCATTTTATGAAAGTGATGTGCCTTTTTACGAATTTGAAAACAAAAATTTCAAATTTTACGTTTCCTGAGCTTGGGGTCACTTTGAAATATTTGACAGTTAAAAAAATTGAGAAGCACTATTCATATATTGTTCGAAATCTAATGGGATCTAATCGAGTATTAGATATACATATTTGCAAAATTTGAATAGAATCAATTGAGTACTTTAGTCTATAATCGATAAAGTAAAAAATGAACACGCCGTACATAGCACACACACACAGATACATTGTGATGAAACTTTCAGAATACAATCTCAGCATGATACTAGTTGATAATCTGCAAAAATAAATACCCTTAAAAATTGCGAAATCATAACTCCCCACTATATCACCTTGTGTTAGTGAGGAGTAATAATGAATATGTCCTATTGAAAAGGTCATATTATACTCACTCGTTCCTAATTTTCTAAATTAAACATAAATGCTTGTGCTATAGGCTAGCCAAATCGGTCGAGGCAGTGGGATTGAACTCGCCATCACTGGATTACCAATCCAGTGCGATTGTCACCGACACAGATATTAAAACATAATGCCATACACTTCCGTTTTTGAAAACTTTTGTTTATTCTCATAACACTGTCGTCGTCTATTACATCTGAATAACCCAAAAATTTCAAACATAACTTTAAAAATAGTCAAAATAATTATAAGTAATATTTACACATTTCATAAAACTTGTAGTTGGTAACTTCTCATATGTTGATTGGTATGTAGGTACCTTTCAAGGATATAAAAATGATATTACTAATTACATATCATAACAATTGGATGCCATTGCACGTATGTAATTGCTTTCAGTCCATATTAATGTTGGTATAGCTGTGCTATTAAGATAGTTTAATTGAAATAATTATGTTTTGATTGATTTGATACTTATCTTCCACGGTCAATGTCAAACATATATTATGTATACAAAACATTATTACTAGATTATAACAGGTACATATATTTATTTCAAAAACATATCAATAAATATTATTAGAAGATGTATTGTTTATAGGTAATCTAAATTCATGAATCAATCATTTTAATCTATTCGAATTATTAGGTAATGTGTCTTGTTATGTCAAATTAATGTACAATTTCTAATAGCGATAATGTTCTTCTTAAAATAAATTACAGTTCATATGATAAAGTTCGTTGTACCTACTCCCGATAAAATTCATTTCATTTGTAATATTCTCTCCACCACGATTGAATATTTAGTAATTTCGGTTGAAATAATCTCTCCATCACGATTGAATATTTAGTTATTTCAGTTGTAATATTCTCTACACCACGATTTAATATTTAGCAATTTCAGTTGTAAGAATCTCTCCATCAAGATTGAATATTTAGTAATATCAGTTGTAAGAATCTCTCCACCACGATTGAATATTTAGTAATTTCAGTTGTAATATTCTCTTCACCACGATTGAATATTTAGTAATTTCAGTTGTAATATTCTCTTCACCACGATTGAATATTTAGTAATTTCATTTGTAATAATCTCTCCATCACGATTGAATATTTAGTTATTTCAGTTGTAATATTCTCTACACCACGATTTAATATTTAGGAATTTCAGTTGTAAGAATCTCTCCATCAAGATTAAATATTTAGTAATATCAGTTGTAAGAATCTCTCCACCACGATTGAATATTTAGTAATTTCTGTTGTAATATTCTCTTCACCACGATTGATAATTTAGTAATTTCAGTTGTAATATTCTGTCCACCATGATTGAATATTTAAAATGGAATATTTCATCATTTCATATTAGATAATATTAGATTTTTTTTATTTCTATTCAGATCTTAAACATTTGACGTCAAATATTTCTCGTTTTTTTTGCACCTTCGTTGCAGTGTGCTAGCTTTAATTCTATGTCCAATATCCTTTCAAGTTTTGAAAATAGATGATTCAATTAAATCATAATAAGAGATTTTTTATCAAGAGCATAAGAAGAAACCAGGAGTTGATATTTGTATTGACCCTAACATTTCTACGCATATGTACATAATACTACTTGGGCAGATATGGGCTGGCCATGTACAAATAATGCCAAACACGAGACAAACCAAAAAAAATCATGGCTGGACACCCTGGAATTAGGAAAAAGATTGGGAGAACAAGATTGAGATGGGAGGATGACATAAAGAGAGATGCGGCACAGCTCCTGCAGGCCTCAACTGTAGAGCAGCAGCGAAGTATAGACGAATTTTGAGGAAATCAAGGCTTGATTTGACTTGTTGCGCCGTCGAAGAAGAGAAGGGATTTTTTTATTTATCAATTAAAAACGTTTAAAATGTATAACATTATAATTAACATATTATATTAGTGATTGCTGTGAGGTACCGGTTTAGAATAGTGCTTCCACCTTTTTTATTATCTTCATTTTCGGATGTCTCGTTATAGCCGGGTAATCAAAATATAACAGGTAAAATAACATTTCACAAAGTTGAGCAATGAGGTTCACCACCCATTTTGAATGTTTCCTTTATAGGTGAAAGGAGATTAATGTGTGGGCATACATGCATGTGTCGTTCTTCCTTTTATAAGCTAATGCATTCCGCAAACCTCTCACTGGTTACCATACATTGTGAAATGTGGGATATGCCGTGATGGTATACCTAAAGTATAACATATTTGTAATGTACTGTGATGGGGTGCACAGTACTATCTCCTCAATTGGATATTGGGGATGGTCTTCTTCAATAAATAACTCAGTAGTTATCTCTGTAATCAATCTCTATATTGTCTGGTACGGGCCCTATGGCAGAATGCCCCCTACTCATTCATACCAAGCCTATATAGGCACAACATCCGTCTCTTTCACACACGATATCCCTTTCACACTTACGTACACTACACTCCCACAACTAATCTCAGAAAACATTCACTCACTCAATTTCATCCTAGCTACATATTTACAATACAATAATAATACAATACCTTAACAATTTATTTTACATTCATAATTAATTTATACATATGTTATTCAGTCAATTAATTTCTCTTTCCTTGAGTGAATGATTCATAGTGTATATGTTCATCTGGGATATCGTTGTCTCACTGGTCGTGGTCTCAGTCTGTCTCTCCAAGGAGTCCTTTCTGAAAGAGAAGAAGAATCCGAATTAACCCCGGTCGGTATATCCACTTCAAAGAGTGGACCTAACTCTTCAATACTCTCAGAGTCATTATTAATATCATCCCAGTGTACCCTTCGTTCTACCAAGTGATCCATGTGTCTTTTCCATTTTAATTTCCCAACAGTTTCCACAATAAAATTCCTATTTCCCAATATCTTGATAACAGTAGCAGGTACCCATCTATTTTTAGAGTCTCTAAAATCTCTTGTCATAACTCTAGATCCAATAACAAAATTCTTTCCTTTCTTCTTCCCCCCGTAATAATAACCTTGTCTGTTTTGTATCCATTTCATTCTCTCCTGAACGTTTCTGTCTATTCTCACAAAGGATTTATCATCATCTGGAATTAATGTATCAAAAATTGATCTAATTCTTCTTCCTATCATTTGTACACTTGGTTCGATACCTGTTGTAATTGATGGTGTGTTTCTAAAATCTACTAAAAATTTCAATAACTTTTCCTCATAATTTTCTTGTAATCTATCCCTATTTATTAACTTTTTTAGAAAATTTTTAACTGTTTTAACTGCATTCTCCGCTAAACCATTTGAAGCTGGGTGATTAACTGCTGACGTGATATGTTTTATATTCAATTTATTACAAAATTCTTTAAATTCCTTTGATGTAAAGGCTAAACCGTTATCTGAAACTATGCAATTAGGTATACCTAAAATAGAAAATACTCTTTTTAATACTTTTAATGTGCAATATGTATTTATGTTATTTAATTCAATAGCATCAATCCATTTCGACGACGAATCAACTAAAATTAAAAAATATTTATTCGATATGGGACCAAAAAAATCCAAATGTATTCTATTCCAAATTTTATTTTCCACAGGCCAACTTTGTAATTCCACCCTAGGTGGAGTATTACAATTTTCTGCACATTGTTTACACTCTTTCACTGTTCGTTCTATATCTGCGTTCATACCTAACCAAAAAAAATAATTTCTTGCTAAATTTTTCGATTTCACAATTCCCATGTGTGATTGATGTATATACTTTAATATTATCTCTTTTAGCACTCCCGGTACTACCAACCTGTTATCATAAAATAAACAATCATTAACAATTGATAATCTATCCCTGATTTGCCAATATTTCAAAATATCCCCTGAAATTCTCCTTTTCTCAGGCCAACCATGATTTAAATATTCTTTTATCTCAATAAATAACTTATCAATATTTGAATTGTTTATAATTATCTCTCTATCCAACTTTGAATCTTCCGTAATTATATTTAAGTATTCAATTTCTACTTCCTCAACATTAATTTCATTAATTAAAAAATCGTAATTTTCTTCATTATCATTTTCTGATATTTTCATAGGTAATCTTGATAAAAAATCTGCTTTGTTATCTTTAGTATTAATATATTCAATTGTATAATCATAATTCTGTAAAATTAATGCATACCTTTGCAATCTACTCGCTGTCAATATTGGAATATTTTTATTTTCTCCTAAAATGTGTACCAAAGGTTTGTTATCACATGCCAGAATAAATTTTCTTCCATATAAATATTGATAAAATTTTTTTAAACCAAAAATAATAGCACTGGCCTCTTTGTCTAATATTGAGTATTTTAATTCTGTTGATGTAAATGTTTTGCTGGCATAAGCAATAGGCCTTTCAACACCGTTTTTAAAAATATGGCAAATTATCGCCGACATTCCCACGTTACTCGCGTCCGTAATAAGCTTAATAGGTATATTTTGATCATAATGTACTAATATTCTATTCGATGCTAATATCTTTTTAACTTTTTCAAAAGCAATCTGACACTCTTCATTCCAATTGTACTCTGTATCCCTTTTTAACAGGTTATACATTGGCTCCAAAATACTCGCTAAATTATCAACAAATATTCTATAATAATTAATACCTCCCAAAAAACTACGTAATTCTGATACATTTTTAGGCACCTCCATTTTAATAATTGCTTCAATTTTTTTTTCCAATGGTTGAATACCCCTATTAGAAATTTTAAACCCCAAATATTCAACTTCCTGCTTATTAAATTCACACTTATCTTCATTAACAGTTAGGCCACAATCATTTAATCTCTGCAAAGTTCTTTCAGTTTCATATTGTAACCCCTCTAACGTATCGGAAAATATCAAAATATCGTCAAGAAAACATGCAACTTTTAAGTCACTCACTACCGAATTAAGTACATTACTAAAAATTGCCGGAGATGTCGTTAATCCAAATGGTAAAACCTTATATGCAAATAAACCTAAATGAGTGGAAATAACACATAATTTGCTTGATCTTTTATTTAACCTTAACTGCCCAAATGCATTTTTTAAATCTAATTTTGTAAAATATTTTGCCTCTTTCAATTTTGCCATTAAATCTTCTATTCTAGGCAAGGGATATTTTAAACGATTTAACATAGGATTTAATGTGTTTTTAAAATCCGCACATATTCTTATACTATCATTTTTTTTTTTAACTATAACTATTGGACTTGCTATTTCACTAATATCCACTTTCTCTATTATGTTTTCATCTAATAATCTATTAATTTCTTGTTCTACCTTGTCCTTTAAACTAAAAGGTATTGGCCTTGGATTACAAAATTTTGGTTGAAAATCCGGTTTAACCTCAATATTCACTTCGTAATTCTTAAAACTACCAGTCTTATTTGTAAACACATCCTTATATAATTTTTTCATTTTGTTTAAAAACGAACTATTACATTGCCTGTTCTGTATATCAATATTATCACTCGATGTTGAAACTAAACTATTATTATTCCTAAATTCTATATTAAATTTATTTATGAAGTCCCTTTCACACTTACGTACACTACAATATTCTTCTTTTTCTTCTCGTGTCATGTCAGGTCTCCCCGACGTGGACGACCACGATAGAGAAAGCCTCCCTGTCCTGGGCAGTGTGAAACAGCTCCTCCACAGTTTTCGTACCTGTCCATTCCCGGATGTTTCAAAGCCAGGAAAGCTGCTTTCTTCGGAAACATTCTACGGCCATTCTTTACAAGCTGAAGGATGGTATATTTTTCAGCCTCCAGTACGGCACTTTATGGAGCTTAACATTGGTGAATAATTCGCCTTTGGTGTTGGCTGGTGTTACTGACCATGCCAGTCAATGGTTTTGTCAGCATTCTGCGGTGGATCCACATTTCAAATGCTTCCAATGCAGTTTATACACAATATTAACTTTGAGAGTCCACGCCTCCACCCCATAAAGCAACACTGACCACACATAACACTTCACCATTCTTTGTCTCAGCTTTAAGTTTATATTGTTGTCGAGGAGAAGATTTTTCATTTTGTAAAATGCCGATCGGGCCGATTCAATTCTGCATTTTATTTCAGTGACAGGTATGTTAGTGAAATAAAGCTAGATTAAATAATATTCTACGCAACATTTACCCTTTTTTAAAGGGACGATAGCTTTGGAGCTTTCATGACTGATGAAGAGCTTTCATGACTGATGAAGAGCTTTCATGACTGATGATGAAATAATATACAATAAAAAATGAATTAATGATAAAATGTGAAAATACCATTGATTTATATGTACTACGTACTAGTACATATAATTCAATGGAAAATACACAGGAATTGCAAATTTTATTTGGTTATGCATTAATATTATTTTCATAAAAAATTACATCATAATAATTGGGATCTCACTAGCCTACAGGCTATCAGTAAGTTTCCCATAGAAAAAGGTCAAGTACATATTACATTCCTTAAGCTACAGTATTAAACTTATACTATGGGATACATGTTTTTTTTATTTAATTACTACTTATAAATGAGTTTTTAATTACTTTCTACAATATATTTTTAAATATAGTTTTAACTGAGGATATTTTATCAAGTTTATCCATACCACTTGGTTGGGTGTTAAATATTTTCGGTATGCTTACTTTCAGTGTCCTTTCACCTTAATAATTTGTCCATCTTTGAATTATCAATTTATTTTGCACAACTTGTCTGGAATTATGTATATTTTTTTTTTGATTGTATAATTTCTACCGTCATTCGAAAATATCTTTGCAAGGTAAAAGCATCGTCATATCAGAAAATAGGAATTAAGCAGAGTGTCAAATACACTCAAAAAATGTAGTTGTTAAAAATAAATGATTTGCTGCTAATAATAACCAAGCAACTTTGTTAATATAGTACCTGCAAAGTTCGTTGCTAAAAATTGCCAAGTAAATGGTCTGCTAATTTTAACCGAGTAGCTTTGTTAACAATCTGTCAAAATTAATCTAGTAACTTGGTTAACCACGGACAACTTTGTATAATCAGCCAAGTAACCTGTCAAAACTTAACCTACTAACTTTGTAATATCAGCAAAGTAACTGTCAAATTCAACCAACCTAGTTGGCTAATTTCTATCAACTTACTCGGTAATCTGAACTAATTCATTCAGTATCCACAACAAACAACTTGGCTAATTTCAATCTACTAATCGGTAATCTGAACTAATTCATTCAGTATCCACAGCAAACAACTTGGTTAGATTTAATTAACTACTCAGTAATCTGAACTAATTCATTCAGTATCCACAGCAAACAACTTGGTTAAATTCAATCTACTACTCAGTAATGTGAACTAATTCATTCAGTATCCACAGCAAACAACTTGGTTAGATTTAATCAACTCACTCAGTATTCTGAATTAATTTATTCTGTAGCCACAGCAAAGCTACTTGGCTATTTTCAATCTACTTACTCAGTATTCTGCTAATTTACACAGGTAGGATATTTGGAGTGAAATAAAATACAGGTTTCATTCAAAATTTCATTTATTGCACAGGAATGTGATTTATTGTATTAAAAAAATATTATATTTCTAATACATAGAGACATATTAAACATAATAAATATAAAAAAAACATCTTTTTATTCTCAAGAGTACATAATTATTATTTCATGCAAGTTAGGTTGGTTCTGAAAATGCCAAAAAAACAACAAATTCTGGGTTTCAGATAATTTAAATTAGGTATGAACTCTTTTCATGTAGGTACATGCGATAGTTACCTTTTCTAAAAATTGCTGAAATTGACGATACAACCCTTTCAAAAAGAATTTTGTGGATAAACGAGTCAAAATTTACTAGCGAGGGGATTATAAACCTTCACAATTTATATGCATGTGGTCTAATGAGAATCCTGCGTGGCCCGTTTAGTGTACTTTCAGAGAAAATTTAGAGTCAATGTTTGGGCAGGAGTGATAGGCAATATTATCGTGGGACCATACTACTAGCTGGACAACCTTAATGGTATAAATTACATGGATTTCCTTCAAAACAACTTGTTGTGTCCGGTTCACTATGCAATAGTATGCCAATTCCCGGATTGGAAGTCTAGGCCCCATTCCGTGGCCCGCACAATCCCCAGAGCTATCGCCACTTGATTTCTATACCTATTTTGTACAGATAATGCAAACATCTTATCTTCTTCAGAATATTTTCAATGAAATTTATTACGTCTAATATTCTGCTCTTGGTTTTCAAGAAAATATTTTACAACTAGAGGCAGCTCAATCAGATATGACCATTCACCCTTTTTTAAACATTTTTTCAATACCAGGACACGTCTTTTTAAAGATATATGTTTCCGCAAACAATTATTTGTTTTCTTGCGAGTGAACGAAGAACGCCTGACGAAGAAAATATACAAATCTGACAGGAACGGAATAAGAGGTCGCGGGCGCCCTAGAAAAGGATGGCACGACCATGTAAACGAGGGGCAGCTGCACAGATGTGCGGTGGTCTGTTGTTGTCCACAGTCACATGTCGTTGGTATTCCCTGTTGCAGGAAGCCCCATGTAGACAGGTTATCCAATGTTCTCCCAACGCCCGTCCTCAGTCTGTTTAGTGTCTTCCACGTACGCCACTCCACGTTGTGGCCCGGGGGAAGACTCTCTTTAAGACTCTCCACTGAATTCTGGCTGCATGTTGTTTTTTCATCTTGCCTCCTTCTATAATGAAACAAGAAATGTTTAATAACAATGATGCATTTAATTTCTATCAGACCATCATGGAGAAATGCAGTCGTGGTACCTTTGTATTAAAGTAAAGGCTCAAAGCTCGACTGCAAAAACTATAGAGCCATAAGTTTGTTAAAATTGAGTACTGTTATAGTGCGAGATTTGATGTATGCAGACGATAAAGTTCTGTTAGCAGTAAGTATGGAAGATCTACAGTATCTTGTAAGTATGGTATATGAATATCCGTATCCATACACCGTACCTACGCCATACATACAAACACATCATGATGAAAAACTCAGTGTGCACTCTCTACATGATATCCGTTGAGTAATTGATGTAAAAAATATGCTTAAAAATTGTGAAATCATGACTCTCCACTATTCCATAGTGTTACACCTTTATAATCAATATTTAAATAAATAAATAAAATATAAACTTTGTTTAACTTACTTTTCGAGGAACGTCCTGTGGATTACATGGAAATGTAGATACATAGGGCGACAAACGTCGAGCGAGGTTCAGGAACTGAAAACATACACAGTTCATTAAGTAGTTAATACATCAACAATATACCATCACGCCAGGTCCCTTGCGGGATAGGCAGAAAAGAGAACCGAATGCCACATTTTTCTATCTTGGCATACATTCATCGCCTCGTCAACATTCATGCATATTCTCATACATGTTCGTCTATTGTTCACACTTCTAACATTTCTGTCTTTCAGAATATCGTTCACATGGTCATGCCATCCCTTTATTGGGCGGCCCCGACCTTTCATTCCATTCCTCTCCGCAATGTTTATTTTCTTCGTCAGGCGTTCCTCATTCATTCTTCCCATGTGGACAAACCATCTCAATGTGTTCACTTTCATTCTATTATTGATATCTTTCTTCATCTTACATTATTTCCTAATGTCCTCATTTCTTATCCTGCCACAAATCAAGTATTTGCAAGTAATACATCAAGTGTTTGCTATAGGTACATTTATTGCAATTAAATATTTTATTTAACTTACTTATGATGGATGTGGAAAGAGTGGTGAACTTGAGTGGACAATCGTAAGCGGGTATTATCTGGGATGAGACGGTATCCATTGATGTTGACACATAAATGAGTTCTGTAAAAACAAATGTAGAGCGAGCGTTAATCTGTTATTTTCTTACAACTTTGAATTCATTTAATAGCATGATATCACACTGTACAACTTACCATTTCATCATTCGTCCTTTTCCTCATGACTGAGGATAGCGGCTGTAGTCTGTCGCCACACGTATGGCCCGCCTCCATGCCAATCTATTTTTGGCTGAACGCAGAGCACCAGTCACCGAAGACCCCGTCCCTCCACGCTGCCCATCACAACAGGCTTCTCGAGGCAGTCTGGTTCCCTTCTGGCAATGTGTCCAAAGAATTGAAGGATACGTCTGTAACATATCGTCGATAGACGATCCTCGATCCTTAGCTCGTCTAGAATTGACACATTGGTTCTTCTGGCTGTCCATTTATATTTTTCCAATATTGTCGTTAATTCCGTTGAACCACAAGAACATTGATGTGGCATTTGATAACATTGACAACATTGATGTGGTATTTTTAAATAATAAAAATAACACCATTACACCACACAATTTAAAACAAAACAGCAAGACACAAAAATATTTGAACAAGAAAACACGTCGTTTTGAGTATAATCTGTGGTTTTGAGTTTTGACAGAAGACCAAAGCGAAACGGTTGCGCGTAATACATATTATTGCCAGAACAAAAAAAAATTCAACATCATTTCAGACATTTCAGTTCTTTCCAGTAAATAAATTCATCTGAATATTTTTAATAAACGCAACATATGTAAAAAAATAAGAAATAACAATTATTTTAATAAATAAAGTAGTTAATGTATTCCATCATGAGAATAAGTAGATATTAAAACGAAATACCATTTTTATATATGGTCATTCCACCAATATCAACCACCGAAACGTAAATATTTGACATGTCGCTTTATACACAAATAGAACGTAGAATCCAGAATCTAACCTTAAAATTTACTAAATACAATATTCGTCAACATTATTATTGAATGAAATTGTTTATTTTTCAGTGTGTTAATTCAAGAAATGATGTTAAGAAATTGATCCTAATTTTCTATTACAGTTTTACGTTCCCGAGGTTTTTTCTTAAAAACAATTTTGTAATATGAAAGTGTAGTTCTTTTAGGATCATTTTATCATTATCAGTATTCTATACAAGTCATTCCTGTGACAGGCTCCAAATACAACGAAATTAATATGTTTTAAAATTAATGAAACGCATTTTTTCAAGTTAGCCAGTGTGATATTTTTTTTAATATTAAAATGACAAATGAAAGAAAAAATCATGAATATTAAGTTCAAGCATATCAAAATAATAATAGGTATACATCTGCAAAAAAATTTGCTGTCTAACTTGCTTAACTCAGAAAGTATGTTGCCTTAGTATGAAGCAGTGCTCAACTGCAACACAATCGCTGTCAACGTTAATTCAGTTGCAATATGGATTTCGAGGAGGAAACATTATTTATTCTACTATAAAATAACTGACCTACATGGGCACATCCAACATTGAAAATACTGAATATTTCACACTTTTGTATCCATTACAGAAAAATACAACAAAATCTTTTTAACTGATGTCAATGAAGAACTGACTCATATTTAATTTTATTTATTTTGTTCTTTTTATTTTTTTAAATATATTATTTCATATTTTATTTATTTATGAAATAAAAAATGAAATAAAAATTAGGAAACGGACACCGTTATAAGAAAAAGTATTTCTCCTAAAGAAAGTCTAGCAATTGTAGTGGACAGATTGAAGAAGTTGTGTATTGCTGTCACAACTAATCTAAGAATTTAGCTACACGGCGAAATTCGACCGCAATCCGACTGCTCATTTTGGCTACGACTGCTCAAGCGGTTAGTGTTTTGTAAACAAGAATTTTGCACTGGAACTGCAAACATCCGTGCTGCAACAGTTTGAAACAGCCAACCCCGACTGTTTCAAGCACTTTCTATGGCGACCCATAGTCTTTTAACATTTTATAAATAACAATTGAGTGAAAAATCCATATATTATTTATATTCCGAATGACACATCATGCCAATCAAAATATTTAGAAACCAGAGGAAGCAGCTATCTTTAATGCGCTGGAAGAGATTGCAGAGATGTTGAGTTTATTAAAGAATACTATATATCAGGGGTGGCCAACCGGTTGATCGCGATCGATCTGTCGATCGCGACTATTAGTCCAGTCGATCGTGGCAAGGCAAAAAATATAAACATACATAAATACGTAGAACAGATTGCGCAACGTAATCACCAACTGCTGCACCCATCACGTTACGTTCACGTTGTCACGTTACTTTATTTATCTAGATTTCTGGGCATTGGTTTCCAACGAGAAATATCCATGTTTGAAGAAATGTGTTGAACAATATTGCATTTGTGTTTTGGTTCAACATATTTATGTGAGTCAGCATTTTCCTACTCAAAGCAAACAAAAAATAAACACCGTTCTCGCTTGACAGACGCTCATACACTGGATTCTTTAAGGTTAGCAATTTCCAACTACAAACCTGATTTTGCTAATCTAACGGAAGATGCTCAGACGCAGTGCTCACACTAATATACAAGTAGTTACTAAGAATAATTTTCAGTTTTATGTTTTCCCTCTTAATAAAATTTAAAAAATACTACTTAATTGTGTACTGAACCATGCTGTTTCATTTAAAATTTCAAGAAGTATGTAATTGGTAGATCGCACAGGGCTTCCTCAGTAAACAGTAGATCTTGGATCTAATCAAGTCGGCCACCCCTGCTATATATAATATATTATCATGCAAGTATTAATAACAAAAGCGTTGTTCCTATCTAAAGATCTGCAACCATACTATGGATAGTATGCCATGTCCTAGTAGACTTGCATAGTATGGTGAAAATGAATACATTATCACACTGCCTACAGTTATAAGCAAATAACTTGAGAAATCACATGGGCTGCGTAGAGCGTCAATTTGGGTATTTTGCTTAGGTTGTACACCTATATGCAACCATCCACGATGAAAATTCTCAAGTAATTCCCTCAAGAGTATACTTACTCTATTTTGATATAAGTATATTTACTTTGTTTTATTTTTTTTTTCACATGGAGAAAATGTATTTGCAGTCTAAATGAGGTTTGATAAATATATAGTATGCAGACAAGTTCATTGAATATAAATATTTTTTTTTTTTACTATCATAGTTCACTATCAGGATTATTCAGCCCTTATGGTTTTAACACAAACTACATTGTTAACATTAATAATATGTATATTGATAACACTAATAACATATTGACCCTTCTTCTTGTTACTCTAGGATTTGTGTTAAAATATAACTTGTTTAATATCGTTGGGACATAAAGTTAACCGTTTATGATTTTAAGCAACACAAACAGAACGGCCAACTCTCTCCTCCTGCACAGGCTGTTCATTCCAAAGAATAAGTTAATTGATTGTGTCACACTGAATTTCCATTGAAATCCTTATATTCTTTAGTTAATATCATAGTGAGGTGACCAGACAGTTGAGCAGTTGATATTCAATGATGCTGAGAGTATAGTGCAATGATTATCTATTTATTTAATTTGTGTATGGTCATAGTATGGGTAGGCTATAGTTAGTCTACATATAAAGCCTAATATTCTGTATGCTTTCCCCAGCATGGCATCAACATGAATATTAAACAACAATCCAATATCAAACGATTGACTCACACTTTTCAAATGGGTGTATGTTAATGTTACATATTTATGTAGATATTTATTTTATTATTTGTGAATGTTATAAACTGACATTAACTAATATTGAAGTTATGAGTTATTTATATTAGTTATATTAACTAATACATACATACCTAAACACAATAACCATATTGGGGCAGAGAAAACCAAACACCACAAA
Organism: Molanna angustata; assembly: GCA_963576475.1. Taxonomy (NCBI): domain Eukaryota; kingdom Metazoa; phylum Arthropoda; class Insecta; order Trichoptera; family Molannidae; genus Molanna; species Molanna angustata. The sequence continues at coordinate 6,857,584 of OY754970.1, read as the reverse complement.
ACCAATCTTGACAAATCAATGATCTTGACATAATTGGACATAATACATTCTTTACATTCATTAATTGCCCCATTATGGTCTCTTATTATTCAGATTTGTATGCTAGGTTAATTTTTTCAGGATATTATTAATTAATGTGGTCATATAATACCATTAATTTGTATGTATTTGTATAGCTCATTTTGTTAGATGCTTATTATTCATTCTCTCTTTTGAAAAACGGAAAATACTAAATGGTAATCCAGCTTTAACATCAAAATAGTATAAACATCTTTACATTACATCTCAAATGTAAATATTAGCAAATTAACACAAGATATTTGTGAATAATAATGATAATCTTTGACGAATATCTCATCTTAATTCAACTTAATTCAATTATTTTTCAGTGTCACATGTCTAATTTGACGAGTATTATACTTTACTTAATCATTTTTTAATGTGACATATCATATTTGGCGAGAATTATACTTTATATAATATTTTTTTTTATATATCGTGTCAAATTTGAGAAATATTAATATTTTTATGTATAAAATGTCAAATTTGACAGATGCCAAATACAAAATGTCCGTATAGGTACCTGTTACTCGGTAAAATTTAAACAAGTACATTGCTATTGGTAAGCAACTTCATTCTAACAGTATTATATTCGCAAATAATAACCAAGTGCAACTTTGTTATTTTTAATCATGTATAGGTCAATAACTACCAACATGACTTTTTACATTGCTATTGGTAACCAACTACACGTTAACAGTATTCAATTGTTAGATAATAGCCAAGTGCAACATTGTTATTTTTAATCATATATTGGTTAATAACTACCAATATGACTTTAACCGAGCCAAAAAGGTACTTTGCTAACTTTAGATTTTTTCAGTGTATTGATTGATTTTACCAATACAATAAGAGAAGCATGGTTTCAATACTCCACGATAATATATTAATATGTAGGTATAAATAATTTTGAGTGATTGCACGCAAAGACGGAGCCTTACCCAAAATAAATTTATTAGTCATAGACACATTGTGTGAAAAACTATGCATCAACCGAAGCTTGAAAATAAAAACTATGAGACAGACAATATCAATTTGTTTGTACCGTGAATCATATTTCGACGAAACGGCTTGATGAGTATATTATTCATATTAAGTAGGTTCATGTAATCTAAATTTATAAATAGAATAGCATTTGATAAAACTCATGCTGTCAAGGTCTTGAAATATTTTTTTTATTTTTCACTATTTTTTACTAGAGCAAGATTCGAGTTCATCTTCATCCTCCTAGGCTTAAATACTGAGAATGACGGCTACACTTAATAATTGGTGTGCCTCCGTGAAGGACAGTTAGGGGCGGATCGAAGGGCTTTAGGGGTCTATGGGACAATCTCTTCATGATACCCGATGAGAATTTGATACAGAATTGAAAAATACTTTTTTTAATATTAGGTAACCTACCCTTAGAAGAGTGATCTGTGCCAAATGGAAGAAAAGATGAAAAACATATATGTAATTGAATATTACGACTTTAATACGATTGATTAAGATTCATGATGGACCAAAAAGATCGTAGAATGGCGACCGAGAACAAGCCAAAGAGGTGTCGGCAGACCCCAGTCAAGGTGGTCTGATGATATCAAGAAATGTGCCTGAGGGAGATGGATGCAGTGTGCCCAAGACAGGGAGTTGTTGAGAATCAAGGGGGAAGCCTATGTACAAGAATGAAAAAAAAAACAGGCCGAAGAAGAAGAAGAAGATAAACTAGTTATTGCGGAATAAATAGGAAGAGAGTTAAGCGATAAGAGATGCGACATATTTACTGGTAGAAAGACTTTTAAGTTGGGATAGATGTCATATTCGTAGTTGGGATAGATGTCACAGTATAAAAATAAATGTTGATAGGTATGTAAATTTAATTTTATTTAATATCTTGTGACTTTTCTATGGTTGCTCTCTACATATGTTCATGTTACTCTCCGTAAAAAAAGCGTTTAATATTTACTAGATGGGTCTTGGCAGAGTGATTGGCGCACTGGGTTAGTAATCCAGTGGTCGCGAGTTTGGATCCTGCCTCGAACGATTTCGTTCACTTACATTAATGTTTGGTTTAGGGAATGTATGGATGAATGTAGGTACCTACTTGTTACAAGGATATATTCAGTATTTAAAAAAAAAATAGTTTGATATTTAGGTATTTATAGTGGAATTCTGCGAAATTGATAACGATTATGTATAGGAAATATAGTTGTTATCATTATAACACATTCTAATGCCCTGTTGAGTGGCGAATTTATCGTAAAATGATATTTTCTTAGAAATAATCAGTGTTTTCAGCCCAGAGAAGCAATAATTATATGCGAAATTATTTTTTCCTCTGCTTGAAATAGAGCTTTAGAGAAAGTAAGAAAGTACTTGACGGTCGAAATATTACTTAGATACTATTTATTATTATCTGATTTATTTATTCATTTATTACCAATTTACTATCAATTAGATTTTAATAAATAGAAGAAACGCTTCAATGTTTTGCAAGACACAATAATTGTCTGATTATTCGCCCTATTTCGTTAAAGTATCTCCACGTTTTTATAAGCTTGCCTCGTGTTCATACGTACATGTGTATAAAATATGAATCATGATTTTGGTAAAAAATACGAAGCATCCAGTCCAAAAATGTCCATGACAGTGGCTCTCAACATTAATACACTACATGCATTGGCGGCTCATTTTTTAACTAAGTTATTTATTATTACCACGATTTCATTTGAAAGTCATCGCGCATTTATTTTTCACTGTCACACTCTAAAAGACTTAAAAACAGGAGGATTAAAAAATACATTAGGCATTTTCTTTCAACCAACCAGAATTCGCTTAAAATTTGCTAATTACAATGAAATATCAAAAAATACCAATTTGTCTATAGTACGTAGTCAATTGCTACCTTTTAACTAAAAACGTATAGGTTCATAAAAATTTGCAATCGCGAGAATCTTGCATCAAGTCTTGCACAGCCTGGTCTTGGTATTATTAGTCCTCCATCGGTCATGTTCTTCGACTCATACGGTCTTGGTCTTGCATGTCTCGCAACCAAGACTGTAGCTCACTAAACAACAGTGATCCTTTATCTGTAATTCATTGAATATGGATACGTTGGTTCTCATAAAACACTTCATGGTATTTTCAATATTATCTTCCAACACTGCATCTTGAAGGTATCAATTTTCATTATGTCTGACTCTCTTATAGTCAATGTATATGTAATAAACTTATATATAATTAAATACGCGTATCTTACGTTGAGAGTCCCAGGGCCAAAGGCATTATATTGCTTAATTAATAATGATAATAATATTATGCGTAGTATATTTTGTCGCGTGGGTGTATATCTTAGTCCGTGTACACATGTGATGTGACTTGAATGTCATGGCGCCTATAAAGGCTCACTCAATCATTTCGTCCTGTTCAAACAGAGATATTCCTTTATTTCTCAACACACATCTAGATGGGATAAAATAATAAAAATTAATATAAGTAGGTACTATAATCTTTTAGTCCCTTTTAACCTTTCAGAGCGAATATTATGTATATACAAGGTGCTGTGGATTAGATAATATTTGCTGAATAAAAACACGATAAAGGTCAGGACTATAATTAAATGTCACCAATTCAATTATTGTTATTCATTTGAATTGTTTGATAAGGGCAACATGGTGATGAGCAAAGTGCTGGTACTGCGACTACATGGATGGACACTGAGTAGCTGGTTTGATCAAGTAGATACATAAGGGCTCCTTGGAAGACCAAACCATGACGTCTCACAAGAGTTTTGAATTATGTTTTATACCTATTATTTCTCTCAAGTTTTAATCATTTCTTGTGCAGTAAAGTTTCGAAACTCCTCCATTCCGTCTTGTTCTGTGCGATCATTTTCATCTTCACATAGGTGCTGCAGCCCATATCTTCAATATTATCGGCGAGGGCGCCCCCTGGCATTTGTCCCCCTTATATTATATTGCTATAGGAGACCATCTTGTCAGATAAAATATTGTGCCCAATCTATCTAAGATGGTCTTGAGCAGGTGCCTTCCTTCTTTATGTGGAAGTCACCGTCAAACATCGTCATTTGTGTCTCCTGGCAGGAACCCATTATTTTATGATTTTATATTAATGTATACATTACGATGGAATACATTTAATTGATCAAATAATATTTATGGAATGTTTCGATGGAAGTTTTTGATTAATATATGATATTTATAAATACTCGAATAGATTGAAGTCGTTGTAAATTTCAGATTAATTTAAAATTATAAGACTTTGTGATAGTTAAGGATGTAAATCTTAAAATTACTAAACAACGAGTGTTTTCAATGGTTCAATTAGCATTTTCTTTAGCAGATTGCAAACCAACACCAAGACTTCGTAGTGCGTTTCTTTGGAAAAGTATAATGGACCCAACTCCCAATAGCTTATGTAGACTTCGTAACCATGTTAAAAAATGTTTTTTTTAATATGGTTGTTTGAAGACGATCTAATAATAAAAAAAAAGTTTAACGTATTGTCATTGCATTTGGAAAAAATACATGTATCGGAAACACACTTGATGGAATGGATTTTGTCAACATTATATTGACTGTTAATCTATATTTAGATTAATAATTGCAACTGTTTATGTGATCACATTTTTATCAACACTTAAAATTATTTAAAAATGAATCTTATCAATTTGTAACAAGGAAAGTCTCTGTTAATATTTAGGAAGAATTATATTTTTGAGGAAAAACAATCGGAAAATCCTGATAATTTTGATAAAATATTTAAATTTATACTTTAATTGTATAAATTTAAAGTATGCAAATTTTTTTCAACTAAAAACTATTTTTTGTGAATGTAAAAAATCTGTAAAATGTAAATTGTTAGAAGTCTTGTTTTTTTATTGATGTACTTAACTAATTAATGATTTTGGGTTTGTTTGTGTATCAAATTTATATTTTTTACTGTAGATGTATCGGTGTCAGTGGGTTCGAATACTACCTAGACCGATTGTATCTATAGCACAAGCATTTGCTTAGTTTATAGGAAATATTAGGATGTGTTACGCAATTCGTTCAATGACATTTTCATTGTTTAAAAATATGCTTTCACTTTAATTTGTTTGATTCGATTATGACAAGAAAAATACATAATATGTTATGTAAATTATCTTTTTACATACATATACCTACTATCAATCATAAAAAAAATGACTTTAATGGCCACTAAAATTGAATATGACATAAAAATGTAAGTATTTATAATAATAATGTTAACACGGCTACCAACATCGATTGCCTTCCAAGGTCTTGTCAGCCAAGTTCAGCCACGTGGTCAGGTACCTACCTTACCTGTATTTCTGTATTGCTTGAGGTAACATCATCGTATATTTTTTGCAACATGACGCAATTCTCAAGAGAGAAAAAAATCACAAATATCGTAATCGTTACGCTATTTACATCACAGAACTTCTTAACATGTTCAAGATAATTTTTATTATAATTTCTGACATGTTAATAATTTATTACTTAACAGAATGACCCTCATGGTGACTCGAGTATATTAGTATGCTTAAATAATCGAAACAAAAATAGCGTTTAAAGTTAAAAAGTATGAAGCAGCGGACAGGACATTTAATAACTAGTTGCATGTAACACATGAGATCCAACTGTCGATAGCGATAGTATGTATAGTTGAAGAATATGTACCAAACTATAAACCCATAAATACAAATTATTGAATATTTTCAGATATTTTGTTTTCTATACAACATATATTATGTAGGTATGTATGTCAAGATAGGATAGTATGGAGGAAGTTCCTTTTTTCCTACCCAGAATATGAAAATAGCATGATGGTATGTATGTTTGGAGATGAAGTATCAAACTATTAAGTCTTCTTACATATTTTGTATAGGCGACTGCCATACAAAATGTATGAAGCGATGTCGTCACTAAATTCAATTTTTAAAAAAATTGATAAAAAAAATTGAGATCTTCTAGTACAATGTTAATATTTTTTATAGAAAATTAAATTATCTAATTAGGGTGTTTCGGCTTTTTTCGATAATTGTATAAATTTTGGAAATATAGGCAGTTAAACTCATAAATTTATCATAAAAAAAATATTTTTCTTAATAAAAAATGTTTGAGAAACACTGGAATTTTTTTGAAAAAATGAATTTGAGATTTTTTATTTTTCTATGTTTGTACCAATTTTCAGCGTTCTAGCTTTTATGATTTCTGAGATATATGGAAAAATAAAATAAAAATTCAAAAGTTGATAACCCCTGACTGAAACAAAAATTCAAAATTGTGAGTATTAAATTTTTGTAGGCCTATAACTGTGTATATATTCTGAAATTTTGGGCTCTGTAAATTGAGCGGATCAAAAGTTATAAGGGGGGGGGACACACACACACAGACACAGACACACACACACAGACACACAGACACACGAAATATTCTACTCCGAATTCTGAGTAAATCCGTGTATGGAACATATATGCTGCGAAGCCTCTAAGTTGGTGTTTTTTGACTTCAAAGTTGGAAAAGCCGTGAAAAAAGTAGACCTCTCCATACAATTCTCGCGTATTCTGGCTTGATACATTGTCGATATGTTAAGAGAACAAAGTTCTCCTGAACAAATCGACAGTTGGATTATCAAATTATCATTACTTACAAGATATCTAGTTTTCGTTTCTTTGAATCCAGATATAGGACCTTAAAATAATGATCGTGTCCAACGCAATGGTCCGTCATATTCAGAAAAATCCCCGTATGCTCTAAGGTATTCAAATTTGTCAATATGGTAGGGATATATGGACTATATCTCTACAAACCAGGGGGGTAAGTCTGGTTCCCCAGATATCTTGTAAGTAATGATAACCCCAGTGATTACCCCCAAAACCCCAGTGATTACCCATATCATGGATATAATTATCGTATGGAGTTCTATGACATCTAAAGATATTGTAGAATTCCATATAATAATTATATCTATGGTATGAGTAATCACGAGGGTTTTGATTTCGCCGATTGAACCAGACTTGCCCCCCAGGTCTCTTGGTCTCCTGTAGAGCTCGCCTCTATGTTTATCGGTTTATTCCAGAGCCACGCCAATTCTGGACACCTATTCTAATAATAATAATAATAATATATTTATTTAACATAAGAAAAGAAAACTTATAGAAACAATACACCACAGAAACCACTCAGTACTTATATAAAAACGAACAAAAAATATACAAAACAAAAAACATGATAAACAAAAAAAATTATAATAATGAAAAACCATGGGTGCTCCCTGTTTGGCATCATTCCATCACTTTACCTATGTCTATCTAACTAGGAATAATTCCTGTTTTAAGACAGGAATAGACATAACAGTTTTTTTTACAAAATACATAAAATAGCAATTGAATACAAAAGAACCTAATTACAATGTTTCACTAAAATTATATAAATATATTTATATTATTTTATTACAAAGAGAACATCACTCCGGTGAACGGGTTCAAGAAATAAGGATATGGTTAGGAACCTGGAAATTGGGAAATGAACTGAAAGGAAGAAATAGGATATTCATTCGATTACTCTGTGGGTACAATCATACATACCCAGGTCTGTAAATGTATTGTAACTTTTACGAGCCCGTACAATGAATGAATTATGAAAACAGGGGTCTGGGAAATTTTTTTTTTATGCTCAGGGCTGAGTTCAGATTCAACACCCGACGCGACGTCGCGTCGGTGTGGCGTTTCAATATGAACGCATCATCGAGCGTTTAAAATTTCAAATGTCTTTTTAGGTTATATTTTCATCGAAAGATAACAATTGGGCAGTGGAGTAAATAATGCTCTCTGACCTTTTATTGGAATTTTTTTAATGATAATTTTATAAAGTAACCTCTTTGTGAATGCACATTATCATCATAAATAATGTCAACTGACATAATAGTAATACGTACCACAGAAACAAATATAAGTCATCATACTACAGATAAAATAGAAGTCAACAGATAATATAACTGTCAGAACGTTTTTCACCCGACAATTTTACCGAGCGTTTGGTGCGTACATTCGACGTTCAATCTGAACGCCACAGTATCCCCTATCAGCCACCTCTATTCAGTAACTATTGTAACTAAAATAGGAACATATCCTTAAATTTAAAATAGGAACATACTATTCATTCAAATTATAAAATTATCATTAAAAAAATTATCCACTAAAAATAACATCCGATACCTAGGCATTATTATTGAAAGCAGTATGAAATGGAAATTACATATAACTACTACTATTGAACGCCTTAAAAAGCTAATTTTTATTTTTCTGAGACTAAGAAATATACTTCAAACAAACTTGCTTAAAACAATATATTTTTCATTATTTCAATCCATCTTACAATATGGCATTATATGTTGGGGGGGAGCTTTTAAAACCACTTTAGTGCCTTTAGAAGTTTTTCAAAGAATCATTATTAAAATTATATTAAAAAAGAGATTTGATTATCCAACTATTAATTTATTTCAAGAATTTAAAGTTTCAACTGTTGAAAATATCTACAAAAAAATCTCATTGTTCCAAATTCATAAAGATATTCTTACAAATTCAAACCAATTGTCATTTTCTTTAAGCAGCAGAATAAATTCACAAGGATGTATTACCATTCCTCTTTTACGTACAACTGCCTCACAACATTTCTATAAGTATAAAGGTACTAAGTGGTTTAATGAACTCCCTTTGAGTCTTAGACTCGAAAAAAATTATAGTATATTTAAAAATAAAATGAAAAAATTGTACTGATTTATTTATTTATTTTTTGTTATTTCATTCTTTTTTTGTGTAGCTTCATATTTTTTAGTAGATGTACAATGTTTTGGTAAATGTAATAATATTAAATAGATACTCCCCTCTTTTAACACGAGATTTTATCTCAATTAAAGAGGGTTATTATGAATTATATGATGAAAATTGTATACCTTTTTAAATTGTGATTTATATGTGAACATTGTATTGTTTTTGTTAAATAAATAAAAAAAAAAAAAAAAAATTCATTCATACCATCACGGCATATTCCACAATGTGGGGTAACCAGCGAAAGGTGTGCGGATGTGCATTGCCTTATAAAAGGGAGCACAACACATATGTGTATACCCACACACCAGTCTCGTCTCACCTAAAAAGGCACTACATTCAGAATGGGTGGTGAATCTCATTGCTGAACTATGTCAGATGTTATTTGATATGTATTTTCGATTACCCGGCTCTTACGGGACACTCGAAAACAGTAATAGAAAAGAGTGGAAGCACTATTCTAAGCCGGTGCCTCACAGCTATTATATTATCAAGGTTTGTTTATTTGATTCAGCGAAAAGTTTAAATCTGGTACCCTGTCATATATGTAAATTCGAAAGCGACATTTTCATCATATCAATATATTGCTGTCCATGTAATAGAAAGTCAAGATACACAATAAAACTCAGTATATATTTTTTTTACAGAACGCTAGGGCCAAAATCATGTATAAAAATTTTAACGTTGCATCTCGTCCTACTATATAAAAATCATATTTTTATATTAAAATAAGACTAATACCTACATACATCTCGTGACTATTCAAATACGTTCTGTGTTTTATATCTTAATTGTAGATTTTAGATTTACGGTCTTATTTCAACGTTATGAAATATCAACTTGGACTAAATGGAATAGAAACATACCTATATTGGCCGGAATGTTCTTAAAAAGTTCTTGAATTAGCCGCATTTTGAATAATTATAAAAATGATGAAAATTTCATAATTTTCATAATAACTCATAATACGTCTGATTCAGTAAGATTAGATTTAAAGAACGTTTAGGCCAATATAGGTATGTTCCAATTCCATTGAGTCCAAGTTGATATTTTATAACTCTGAAAAAAGACCGTAAATCTAAAATCTACAATTTTAGAACGTTCCTATTTTCTGTCTGTTTCCGGTCATTATGTACGTCTTAGAGCGTCACTAAGTGCATTCGGCGTTCATTGTGAACGCAGCCCTAAGGAGACGTTCCTTCAGATACTTGCTTCTTCACATGGTTGTCGTGCCTTTCCTTGTTGTGCCATATACGTCTTACTTCATCTACAATCCTTCTAGTATTATATGGATAATTCTAGCAAAGTACGCTTACTATTATTTCATTCAAACACCATTTGAATACACGTTAATAATAATTTTGATAAGCATGAAAACTTCTGATTTTTCTTCTGTTTGTATATCATCAATGTACGTGTGACCTTAAAAATGGACAAAGGTTGATATAGGTACCGATTATAATAATCAATTCTACAATAGTAACAAACACGAGCAAAAAATGACAAATACGATCATAATTATTCACATTAAATTTATTTCGCAATATTTCCTCATACGTCAATTTATTTATTTTTCGACAGGCTTTTACAAAATTTATTTATTTATTTATACAGCTCTACGCATTTTTTATATGAATAAAAAATATAATGGTTACAAAGCATGATTTAAAATATATATAAGTAATAGGTACAAAATAGAAATGAACAAAATAAAAATATAGTGGTTACACAGCATGATTCAAAATATATAAAAGTTAGACAAAATAGAAATAAATACTTGTTCTTCGTTTAGTAGGCCTAAGTAGTTGGTCTGTTCTTCAAAAACTATGCCTCGGCCTTGGGTGGTTTTCCGCTATATATGGAAGTCTATCACTGTCCATCCTGGCTACGTGGTCCCTCCAATGGCTTCATCTGGATCTACTCCACCGAACGATGTCCTCTATTCCACATGTTTTCCTTGTTTGAGCATTGCAATAAATACAATAAAAATAAAGTGGTTACATAGCATGATTTAAAATATAGGTATACAAGTAATTAAAAAAAGAAATAAATTTAATGAAAACACAACACAAAATTATTGAGAAATACAAATTATATGATAGGTACTATAGGTAGGTATGTATATACATACAAACAGAAATGGTACAACATTTGAGAAGAAATATAGGTAATTGCTTATTTACATGACAAAAATCAGGAATAAAGAAATCACTCTATACAGCATTAACATACCATAATTATATGTAGAATTTAGAAAACATTTTCATCGTTTAAATATCTCATTGATTTTTTTTATTTTATTTTATTTATTTATTTTATTTTTTTTAATATATTTTATAATACATATCAATATATAAATTCATTAGTAATAATATTCTTACATATTTTTCCCTGCAGTACCTCATCAAAAAGATTACAATCTTGTGCTTGATGAGGGAAGCAGTTATAAAAAAATAAAAAATATCAATACAAAGCAAAGTCAACATAAAAGTAAAAGTAATTAAATCAAATCATACATGAACAAAAAAAATCAAATAAACATCATAAAAAGGTTGAAAATAAATGAAAAAGAAGAATACTCAAATGAGAAAACATATCAGAATACATATTCAAACCAAAAAAAAGAAAAACATGAAAATAATTGAAAAATGAGTAATATAGAATTATAGACGATTCAAATATATCAAAACACATATTCAAAAATAAAAAAAGAAAATACTGGAAATTGAAACAAATCAAAACAACAAAATCGAAAACTACTATTTTAGAAAGTTAAGTGCAATTTTAATTTATGTTTAAATTTTTTAAATTCTTTTTTCTGCTTTAATTCATTTGGGAGGCAATTGAAAAATTTTATTCCCAAATAAATGTAGTTGTTTTGTAATTGTCCTGTATTACATTTGGGTATTTTAAAATCATTTTGGAATCGCAGAGACACTATCTTTGAAATATTATCTTTGAAAATTTGCAAAATAGACACTTTTTTATAAATATTATCTACTTTGGGTACTTTGAACATGTCAAATAGTGTTGTAATGGGGAAAGTGCGTGTTTTCTTAAGTAAAACCTTTATGATTAATTTTTGTACAACTCTAACTTGGTATAAAATATTGTCATATGCTCCTCCCCAACCAACGATTCCATAAATAAGCAAGGAATGGAAAAATTTTGGCAAAACATTTTGTGAAGGGAGCAGATCGAAGCTTAAGAGGTATGAGGCAAAGGAGAAGAACAAGAAGAATGTCGTTCTGGTTTTAGTGATTGGAACTGTTTCACCCTTTTAATTAACTTCATGTGGCTGTCCATACTGGAATTCTGCATCGATTTTTAACTAACTTCCAGGGGGGGTAAGTCTGGTTCAACCGGCGAAATCAAAACCCTCACGATTACCCATATCATGGATATAATTATTATATGGAGTTCTATAATATCTTTAGATGTTATAGAACTCCATATGATAATTATATCCATGATATGGGTAATCACGAGGGTTTTGATTTCACCGGTTGGATCAGACCTGCCCCCCTGGGGGGACGAGTACTACTACATACTACTTTTTGCATAAAACAAGGAGTTTTTTTTATATTTATTTTGACAAAAACATTTCAACGCGGAGAAAACTTTGAATAGGGTTTCCCTATTTTTTTATTTATATCTTTTATCGTCTAATAAGTAATTTATTACGAATGCACGTTGTCAGTGTTGAAAAAAAAACAAAATACCATGATTTGGACAGATTGAGGTAATTTGAGTATTTTCAATCCAAAGCTTTACGAATTTGAACTTTGTAAGGTTTTAAGTGATAATTATATGTATGTATGTATGTATAGATAGAGCAGTGTAAATTCGCATAGTATAAAATATCTGTATCGCGGATACGAATAATTTTATATTATACAATCTGTGTGTTTTGTATGTCAGTAGAAAAATATCCGTTCGTACGACGGAATTAATATTTAATTATCCTCTTTTTTAATTTGGGTCCAAAATGATACGTATCAAAAATGATACTTATTTTTATAAATTATAACTTACAAGTAATAAATCGCAGTTATCTGAAATATTTAGTTATATTGGTATGTGATCTGCACTCTGGAATCGGTTATTTTTTTCATTTTGAGAATATTACCAGTTTGAAAAATAATTTCCTTGGACAATTAAAAAAAAAGATTTTTTTAAAATGTTAAAGTAAACGCTTTAAAGTGGAATAATTTACCTCCTGACATACGTGGTGTTTAACATTACCAGTTACACAAACAAACTACTTTTTTCAGACTATTTTATTTCTTATAGTGAACTTAGAAATAGTAAATACTTCCACCCTTCAAATGGAACTACAATAAACTGAGTAAATGTGATATATACCTAATTCATTATCAACAAACAATGGTTAGTAAATCTATAGAAATCGTTCATTCTTTCGGCGATTATGTAGCAATTGGTTGGTGATATCCGGACATACACGAAGACAGGTATATCAATGAGGATATTGTATCTACATACATAATATCATAAACGGCCGTGAGGCGTTTGCTTGCGGCTCTGCCAAAAATATCCGTAGATTCACGGTCACACAGAGCGAACAAGGTCGCGCGGAACAGCTCGGCCTAGCAACTCTATACGCCTTACATAACACCTACATACATACATACAGACAGACATATGTACATACATATACCTATTAGTTAAGTCAAATATAAAGGATTGTGGCTTCTGTTCACACCCGATATTGGCAGCGTCTAGGGAAATTGTTGCTATTAGAAAATATTTTTATTTAAACTTTCACTACATTATAATTTACTCTATACACTAAGTACTTATTTTTCATTGTGGAGAGTTATATTTATTTTATTTATTTTATTTTATTTAATATACAGAGACACCAAAAAAACACTGAACAACACAAACAAAAAAAAACATGAAACAAAAAAATAGAATCTCCAGTGCTCCAATAACAGGTATCTCCCGCATGGCTATTGTGCATAGTTAGGTAGGTACAATCAACGTCTCCTGACCATTCATATTATAAAAAAGACATTACTTTGCACAGTTAAAAGGAAAGTTTAAAATACACATATACATATATGTAGGAAAACAAAAAGAAAACAAATGATTAACTAATAAGATAAAACAAAAAAAAGAAGGAATAATTGAACTGAGACAATAAAAATAGATTTTAGCCCAGCATATTTTAAAGGATAAAAATAAGCAATTTATCATAGATCAATTTCTATGAAATATGTACATCATTGTCATTACATAAAATTGTCACAACGATTCAGACGCAACGTCTGAATCTACCAATACAATGACAATACATATTTTACAAATCTGTATACCAGAGGTAAATACATCATTAAAATTATGATATTATTCAAGGTATTCTGACTTCAATAATTGACGAAGTTTTTATTTTGTAGAATTCCTTTACAAATGATGTCTAAAATTAAAAGTAAAATACTTTTTTGATTCTACATGAATTTTATTTATGCGATAGGTCTATTTCGCCTTGTTAGGGCATTTACGGCTTATATATAAACTAGTAGCTAGTATAATATGCCCTAATAGGCGAAATAGGTCTATCGCATAAATTAAATTCATGTAGAATCAAAAAACGGAATTGACTTTTAATTATAGGCATCATTTATTCCGACTTAGTTCCTTGCATACATACATGGTAAATAACAGTAGCAGTTATCAACTAAATATCGCTACATATTTATTTATTTTCATTTATTTGAACATTTAATTATTGATTTAAAGAAAACAATAATAAGTACATAATTTTACAATATAAACAATTTAAAACAAACAACAATTCGTTCATATTTATGTATGACTTTATGTATGAAGTCACAGTTCACAAAATATACAAACTAAGTAAAACTATGCAGTGATATAAATCTTAATCTAGGTATATTATCATTTTCTCAGGAACATAGATATAAAACAAAAAATAATCTATCAAAAAGAAACATTTTCTTCTACTATACATAATATCGTCATAACAGTTGGATCTCATGTGTTATTATAATATGCAACTAGTTATATATAATTGTGGTATTTTATTTATTTCTGCTCACCCCTGTGACGCTATGATAACGAGTAGATAAATTAATTAATGATTTGACATAAAAATGTAATATTTGTCAAAATAATAGTTAGAGATAGGTACCACACAAAACTAACGACCTTGGTAAAGTGTGGATAAGACACGATACAAATAGTGATAATACTTTGTAGTTCCTACGTAATAAGATAAATAAAAATGATAATATATTTATAACTATAAGTTTAAATGCCCGTTTTTATCGGGCACGCGTTAAATAAATTATTTTTGGTAATAACATTAAGTTGAAATTATAAGTTCGATGCATCACTTATGTTTTTTATCAATATTTAGATTCACCAAGTGATTGCGTTTTCAGTAATAAACAATATATTTTTAACAAAGAATATAAAGAGAAGAGGTTTACACGTGTATTTTTTTATTATGTTATT
This sequence comes from Molanna angustata, assembly GCA_963576475.1. Taxonomy (NCBI): domain Eukaryota; kingdom Metazoa; phylum Arthropoda; class Insecta; order Trichoptera; family Molannidae; genus Molanna; species Molanna angustata. The sequence goes on along the minus strand of OY754970.1, from coordinate 6,842,187 downwards.
GAAGCTTTATCTATCTACTTATATATTTTTAAATTATTTATTTTTTATAATTTTATTATTTTATTTTTAATAATTCAATTATTTAATTATTAAATTATTAAATTATTAAATTATTTTATTGTTTAAATATTTAATTATTTTATTATTTAATTATTAAATTTTAAATTATTTAATTATTTAATTATTAAATTATTTAATTATTTAATTATTTAATTATTTAATTATTTAATTATTTGATTATTTAATAATTTAATTATTTAATTATTTAATTATTTAATAATATAATTATTTATTATTTAATTATTTAATTAATTAATTATTTAATTATTTAATTATTTAATTATTTAATTAATTAATTATTTAATTATTTAATTATTTAATTATTTAATTAATTGATTATTTAATTTTTTAATTATTTAATTATTTAATTATTTAATTATTTAATTTTTTAATTATTTAATTATTTAATTTTTTAATTTTTTAATTATTTAATTATTTAATTATTAAATGATTTAATTGTTTAATTATTTAATTATTTATTTATTTAATTATTTAATTATTAAATTATTTAATTATTTAATTATTTAATTATTTAATTATTTAATTATTTAATTATTTAATTATTTAATTATTTTATTATTTAATTATTTAATTATTTAATTATTTAATTATTTAATTTTTTAATTATTTAATTATTTAATGATTTAATTATTTATTTATTTAATTATTTAATTATCTAATTATTTAATTATTTAATTATTTAATTATTTAATTGTTTAATTGTTTAATTATTTAATTTTTTAATTATTTAATTATTTAATTTTTTAATTATTACTTACATATCTAATTATTTAATTATTTAATTATTACATTATTTAATTAATTAAGTATTTAATTATTTAATTATCTAATTATTTAATTATTCATAATTTAATTATTTGATTTTTTAATTAGGTATTTAATTATATAATATTTAATTATTTAAGTATTCAATTATGTAATTATTTAATTAATTTATTATTTAATTATTTATTTATTTATTTTATTATTTATTTATTTAATTTCATTTATTTATTTATGTAATCAACTTAAATGTTTATTTATTTAATTTATCAATCGATACATATTTTCTTTGTGCATCATATACTTACAGTTTTTTTTTAACATTTTGCCTATATCTGTTTTCAATTTGTTTTAGAATTGTAACACATAAATGGCTTATGCCGTTCATAATGTAAATAAATAAATAAAAGAGAAAAACATAATACATTATTCAGCAATTTGTATCCACACGCATACTATAATATTTTTTTTTATAAATTCCTGGTACCTACTTAGTTTAATAAAATTATTTTCCACTGGATCACCCGACATTTTGTCAGACGTAACACACGATAAGTGGGAACGGGGTCTGACTATATTGAGTTCTGGGAGATTACACTTCTGTCAATGTGTAAATTAGAAATAAGTAAAAATAATATGCGATAGGCCACTAGTAATGTAAGTACGTATACGGAACACCAAAATGTCGATAAGGCAACAATAATCAAATAGTTAGGTAAATATTATGTTTATTGCGATAATATGGAGTCGCAGAAAAATAATATTACATAAATATATTGCCTTACGTTTTGCGTATATTAATTTTATTTAAGTCCAAGGTCACACGATATTAATGCCCGAGAATAATAAAGTATAAAGATGCCGTCACACGTACGACAAATAATAGTATTAATTTATTTATGAGGTTTGGTCAATGCAGAATAATGAATGATGAAACGCTACTTAAGGTGGCATCTCGGCCTAGAATGATGAACGTCATTTTTTTATTTTAAAAATGTCTGTAGTACGAGTATAAACACTTTTTCTTAATAATTCATTCACAAATTAAGCTCAACACGCGAATCAAAACAGAATCAATTTTACAAAAAAATACGATTTTATTATTTTTTAAGTTGTGAGGCACTGGCATAAAAAGGTACTTCCACTCTTATCTACTGTCATCACCATAAGATTTAAGATATGATCAGGATACTATATTGTCAATAATTTTACTATTGTATCCATTATTTATTGCTATTTGTTTAATTAATCTTAACTCAATACTATAGTTTTTATCAGATAAAGGTATATTTATTAATCTATTTATCATGGAGTGAAAAGCTAGAAACAAAAAAATTAAGAAAAAATATTATAGGACATATTTATACCCGGAAATAAAGGAAAAAAATGGAGAAAAATACTATTTTATAATAATAAAATAGCAAAAACAATATCTAAAATATACCAGACACTATCAAACCCGCGTTTTACACCAACAATAAATTAAATAATTACATAATAAATAATAAAGATAAAGAAAATCCTAATAAACAATCAGGAATCTATAAATAAGAGTGTAACGATTGCCCATCATTTTATATAGGAAGGACTACGAGAAATATAGAAACGAGAGCTAAGGAGCATTTAATATGTCTTAACAGCAATAATTACTCAGAATTCGCAAACCATTTGATCGAAAATAACCATACTTTTATTAATAATATAGGCGTAAAAATAATACATAGTAATTTAAGTGATAGACAATTAGATAGCCTGGAAATCTTGGAAATCAGAAAAAACGTAAACATGAGAAATAATGTAATTAATAATCAAACACAATTCCCTAATAACCCTATATTAAATATTTTCCCAATACAAAAATTAATTAACCAATAACTTCATTGCACCCCCCACCCTAAAAAATAGTTTAACCCAGCACACACTCCACCCATTATGTTTACCTTAAGTTTGTATATTGTATTTTATTTTAGTATACTTTGTATCCTCCTGAGGAAGAGAACTTTGTTCTCGTAACATGTAGAGGAATTTTTATTCATTAGAATAAAAGTTATAATTGTAGTGGTGTACACAAAGTTGTGTTTTATTTCATTTAATTAAAATAAAAATAGACAGAAAAAGTGATCGCATAATATCTATTAAGATTTCTATGGACAATCAACCTGTATTTAACATAATATCCGCATAGGGTTGGGTAACAGGGTTGTAATGAACAGGAAAATGAGGACTTCTGGAACGATATGGATGATGTGATTCAAGGTATACTGACGGAAGAAGTGTAATTGATTGGTGGGGATCTAAATGGACATTATAGTAAAGACAAATACAACTTATGATGACAGACATGGAGGATACGGTGGTCCGGAGGTGTGACTAGGTTAGACAGAGTGAGAAACCAACATATCTTTGGGGTAATCCCACTAACGGAAAAGGTAACAGTAGCAAGGTTAAGATGGTATGGCCATGTGATGAGGCATGAGGATCATGCAGCGCATACGGCACTAGGAATACAGGAAGGCAAGAGAGGTAGAGGTCGACTCAGACTCACACGGTGGAGCGGTATGGAGGAGTCGAGAAGGGCACAGTTGGATGAAACAATGGCGCAAGATAGAGAGGCATGGAGGATAAAAATAAGGAGAGCCCACCCAAAAACAAATATGGAAGAAGCACGAGGAAAAGAAGAAGCTGAAAAAAGGATATTTTTTTATATTTTATCAGAGGAATTCATGCTGAACTTTAAAATTGTGTGACGAACATTCACTAGAGAAATGTTGTCAATTCTACTTTTTTAGAAACACACTGATTAACATATTTGAGAAATTTGATTTTAAATCGGGGTGTTCAGGTTTATTAGATGCCTCCTTAATTTTGTTTTCAGTCTAGATCTGTGAGACGATTAATATCATAAGTCTCCAGAATGCAGCACCTTGTCATTTGGCTCATGTTATGTAAATCAATTATATTGATTTACATACATAACATGAACATATTATGTCAAAGTATCTTATGTCAAATAATAACATATATTAATTCAATGTATCTTTGAGTTTCCCGAAACCGAAAATTAATAAAAAATGAAAAAAATATATAATTAAATAAAATCTCTTAGTTTTTAACCACGTTGAATATATTTATATGTCAACAAGTTTCGGAGACGTAACTGCTCCTTCGTCCGGACAAACTTATATAAGTATAAGTTTGTCCGGACGAAGGAGCGGTTACGTCTCCGAAACTAGTTGACATATAAATATACTCAACGTGGTTAAAAACTAAGAGATTTTATTTAATTATATTAGTTAAAATGTGCCACAAAGCAATAGCAGCAAAGTATAAAGAGAAAAAAATATAGTTTTAAAAAGAATAATTAACGCCATCATATCTCATTCGTTCACTTTAAATATCTTTTAATTTTTTTATAATATCAAAACATGACTATAATTTGTGTTGTATGGATATATTGCATGTATGGTGACAGAACGATATACGATAGGATAAAAGATGAGAGATAAAGAGAGAATGCAAGATAAAGAAGAATATCATAAGAAAAATGAAAGTGAACGCCCTAGAGTGATTTGGGCATATTAAGAAAATGACCGATTAACGGCTGTCCAAAAAAATATACTGGGGTGTAAGAGATGGGGTGAATTGTGTATGATATTTTGAAAGAACGAGGATAAAGAAGGGTGATGACAGAGCGGTTAGCGCGCTGGATTAGTAAACCAGTGGTCGCGAGTTCAAATCCTGCCACGACCGATCGACCGATTACGTTCACCTATTTTTATTTATTTTTATTTATTTATTTTTTATTTGTTTGGAAACTTAACAGCTATACATTTATAATACATAATTGCAAATGAGAATACAAAAGAAATAACCAATTATAAAGTTTCACATATTTAAATTATAATATATTATTGATGTTGGGTAGTCATTGTAAGATGGTGAGTGTATGTGGGGGAAAGGGAAGGGTAATGGATAAAGGAAAGCGTTGATAAGGAAGGGATGAAGGTTTAAGGAAAGTAGGATGTATATGTAGGTACTTGTTTCAAGGACATATTCATTCTTTAAAAAAAATATTTATATACCTACTTTTTGTACCAAGCATTAAATATGTAATATTTCACGTGTAAATTCTTAATTGGATTTCGTTTATATTTAAAGGATTGTGTGCACAATGTTATGTTATATATTCTGTAAATTGAACAAATAAAAATATTTATATACCTACTTTTTGTACCAAGCATTAAATATGTAATATTTCACGTGTAAATTCTTAATTGGATTTCGTTTATATTTAAAGGATTATGTGCACAATGTTATGTTATATATTCTGTAAATTGAACAAATAAAAATAAAATAAAATGAAATGATATTTTTTAAATCAATGTTTTTTCTAATTTCTAAGACGAAGCTATCTCACGGTCTATTGCGAAATGTAGACGAATTTTATTGAATAAGTCAAAATAATACAGGGGGGCAAGTCTGGTTGACCGTCGAAATGAAAACCCTCATTGTTTATCCATATCATGGATTTAATTATTATATGGAGTTCTACAATATATTTAGAAGTCATATAGCTCCATACGATAATTATAGCAATGATATGGGTAATCACTGGGGTTTTAATTTCGCCGGTCGAACCAGACTTGCCCCCCTGGTGTAGGTACTCAAAATGGTGTTTTATTTTTTTTATTAGATTAATTAATAGTATTAGATTAATCAAATGTTTGCTTTTTCCTACAAAAATATTCAAAATATTTTTCATTTTACTTAAATAAATATATGATTCGTGTATTATTTTTGTTTTATTTTTAATTTGTACATTTGAATATATAATTATTAAACTTATCTTTATATACAGTTCGTCAGTGCAAGCTTTCTCGTACAATGTATTTAAATGCAAATTATACATACAATACACTAAACACCATTTTATAATGAAAATAAAATAGCCCTTGGTCTATGCGCTTTACACATAATATATGAATTAAAAAAATATATTTTCTTGCCTTGATTTGTGGAGCTTGTGCAATCTGTGCTCACATAGTATGCAATGCGGGATAGTTAATATTGTCTAGGTATGTGTATGTGGTGCGAATTTTTGGATGTTTCTTTCCTACCTACTTCGGTATAGTTATATGTATTTTTGTAAACAAGCGAATGACCTACTACCTTGAATACTTTAATTTATTTTGATTTTTGTACCTACTACCTTGTATGCTTTAATTTTGTACCTACTACCTTGTATGCTTTAATTTTGTACCTACTACCTTGTATGCTTTAATTTATTTTGATTTTTGTAACTACTACCTTGTATGCTTTAATTTTGTACCTACTACCTTGTATGCTTTAATTTATTTTAAATTTTGTACCTACTACCTTGTATGCTTTAATTTATTTTAATTGTTTGTACATACTACCTTGTATGCTTTAATTTTGTACCTACTACCTTGTATGCTTTAATTTATTCTAATTGTTTGTACCTACTACCTTGTATGCTTTAATTTTGTACCTACTACCTTGTATGCTTTAATTTATTTTAATTGTTTGTACCTACTACCTTGTATGCTTTAATTTTGTACCTACTACCTTGTATGCTTTAATTTATTTTAATTGTTTGTACATACTACCTTGTATGCTTTAATTTTGTACCTACTACCTTGTATGCTTTAATTTATTTTAATTGTTTGTACATACTACCTTGTATGCTTTAATTTTGTACCTACTACCTTGTATGCTTTAATTTATTTTAATTGTTTGTACCTACTACCTTGTATGCTTTAATTTATTTTAATTTTTGTACCTACTACCTTGTATGCTTTAATTTATTTTAATTGTTTGTACATACTACCTTATATGCTTTTGGTTTATTTTAATTTTTGTACTTTATAATTTGAAATGTTATACACAGTGATGTAATTATTTTTTTTTAAGATTAATCGTGTAAAATAATTGTAGGTTTAATCCTGTTTATTTTACCTAAACCTAATTTTACCTAAATTACGGCGTACGCCTATTACGGCGTACGTCTATTACGGCGTACGTCTATTACGGCGTACGTCTATTACGGCGTACGTCTATTACCTACGGCGCACGCCGTTATAGACGTTACGGGGACTGTAAAATGATGTTTCTACATATGTGTTTGCAGGTAGGTTATAGGTTTATCAAACAGAAAAATAATATTTCCTGAAATATAACATTGTTTGCTTCACAATGAACCTTGAAAAGCGTTTCGAGGAAAAAATACACATGTTACATACTAATAAAATTCGGGTAAATATTTACTTTGTTATATACCTATGAATGTGTTCGAATATACAAACGAGATAACACATTTGCGCATTATAAATATAAAAAGTAATTCATGTAAACTATAAATACATACATGTACCTACCTTTAGACGTATTATTATTAATATGTTATTTATGTACAATATGTGTGTCAACAGAATTTTTTCGATATTTTTTAACAGTCATCATGTTGCAAATAAGAAATAATAATAATCTTCTTCTTCTCCTTCTCGTAGTTCATTCATTCATTCATTCATACCATCACGGCAATGTGGGGTAACCAGCGAAAGGTGTGCGGGTGTGCATTGCCTTATAAAAGGGAGAACAACACATATATGTATACCCACACACCAATCTCGTTTCACCAAAAAAGGCACTACATTCAGAATGGGTGGTGAACATCATTGCTGAACTATGTGAGATGTTATTGTTGCCTGTTATATTTTCGATTACCCGGCTCTTACGGGACACTCGAAAACAATGATTTAAAAGAATGGAAGCACTATTCTAAGCCGGTGCCTCACAGATAAATACGTAAATACCTTCTCGTAGTAGGTTTTGGAAACTAGTTTTTTTTTCAGAAAGTGTGCCCCTTCCCCAAGCCCTCCTGTTCCAGCCACGCTCCAGCTACCTCTCCATCTCTTCATGTGGTCTACCTCGTGGTCTACCTCGTGGTCTACCTCGTGGTCTACCTCGTGGTCTACCTCGTGGTCTACCTCGTGGTCTACCTCGTGGTCTACCTCGTGGTCTACCTCGTGGTCTACCTCGTGGTCTACCTCGTGGTCGAACCAAAATTAATTTGTTGGGAGATAATTTTGGGTAACCTGTTGTCTAACAATAAAAGTGACAGCATAAAAATATAAAGGTATTTGGCATTTATGAGACTCCCGCTTCGATCTGGAGAAGAGAGAACCCTCGCCATCCCATCACATGCCACGGCTTTCTATTCATCATCCTTTACTGTCCATGCTGCCCGGTTATGGAACAACTTGGCCCTTGACATTAGAACTGCACCAACGTTAGCAACCTTCAAAACTAGATTAAAGCGTGCGCTCCTACTTTCTATTTCTTAACCAACATACTTCCCATTTATTTCCCTATTCCTGTAGAGTGTAGTTAGACAAATCTTCTCTCCTTTTTTCCCTTCCCTCCCATAGTGTTGTAACAGGTTTCATCTAAGATTTGTTTAATTGTCATAGATGAACATATTTTTATTATTCTTACTTTCTTGTGTTTAAATGTAATATGTTTATAGTTTTATATAGGTTTTCTTTTCTTTTGTACATGTAGGTACCATTTTCACTAATAACTGTTACAGATGGTTGTCTGGAAGAAATTGCCACCAGGCAATAAGTCCGTCATTTGTACCTATTAACAAATAAGTAATGTACAATAAAGTGTTTAAAATAAATAAATAAATAAATAAAAGACAGTTGTACGGGTGTGTATTACGGTTTAAAGGTAGCACGACGCATTCGTGTATACTCACACACAAGTCACACCTACATTCAGAATGGGTGGTGAACTTCATTGTTAAGCTATGTGAGATGTTATTGTAACCTTCCTAAAGGCAGAAACTAATGCAATATGTTAACCATTGTGGATACATATTTCATATTTTTTTTGACAAACTTAACAAATTTAATACAGATGAAGATGAAATATATATTTATCACGCAAATACTCTTTCTGAAAACTTTGTTTTTTACTGGTGCAAGTTTATCAATAAAGATGAGTAATATTTCATTGTAAGCGTTTAGTAGTTCACTGAGTTACTATTTGATACGTCAAGATAGAAAAATGTGGTGTTCGTTTCTCTCTGCCTACCCCATGAGGGACATGGCATGAAAGTATGTATGTCTTCATCAGCAATGGCGCTACAGCCCGGTGTGGGCCTTGGCCTCCTCAAGAAATTGCCTCCATATCGCCTTATCGACAGAAAGTGTCCTCCAATTTTGTCCGTCTGATCGCACTTATATCGCCCTCGATCTCGTCCTACCATCTCTTCATAGGTCACTCTCTGCTTTTTCTTCATTCAAGGCAGGTTTTCAATACTTTGGGACCCGGCTATCCTCCATTCTACAAACGTGTCCGAGCCAACGTAGACGTTGTATTTTGATGTATTGGACAACGTTTGGTTCGCCATACATTATTTCTAGCTCAATAGTATGTATGTATGTAGTAATATTATTTTACAAACAATTCGCATATACATATACATACATACCATCACGCCATGTCTCTCACGGGGTAGGCAGAGAGAACCGAACGCCACTTATTTCTATCTTGACATACATTCATCGCCTCGTCAACATTCATACATCGTCTTATACATGTTCGTCTGTTGTTCACACTTCTAACATTTCCGTCTTTCAAAATACCGTTCACATGGGCGTGCCATTCATTGCATATACAGCAATACGCAAATCCTTCGCAAATTTATCGGCCTTATTCGTGGCTCAGTTGGTTGGATCTGCTGATCCAAAGGTCCCGGGTTCGATTCCAGGTGGATACACAGTTTTTAATTGTGTTTTTAGTCTGGATATGTGAGACGATTAATATCGAAAGTATCCAGAATGTGGCGACTTGTAATTGGGTGCGTGTTAAATTAATATTTGACATAGTACCTGTTAGTTGCCTGAGAAGTAATATTAAATAACACATGTTTCCCATCATTAAACCTCTTGGCTTAGTTCAGAAGGAACCACCCCAGAAGTAATCCCTTTCTAATGAAATATGAATCATCGAATTCGAACGACGTAGTAAAGAATTATTATTAATTGTAGAAGACTTGCAATTTGAAGAACTTGATGAATTTCTCATAGATCCCATGATCATATCTTGACCAAATTGATATGGAACCTATATGAAGAGACCCCTTTTTTAATGAAAAAATAATAATCGAAAGCGGTCAACGTGGTAAAAAGAAATCGCTGAACACACATAAAAACTTCATGTCGTTTCAATCTTCAATCTTCTCCGTTTTCGGAAGTCAGTTATAAAAATAATATTGTCGATCAAAAAGGAATTTTTAACTGCAATCATAAAATCTTCCGCACTAAACTTTGTCCAATGTTCAATTCCTACTTAAATAAAATAGACAGAAATAATGGACGTGGAGATCAGAAATATTTTTTATTGAGATACTAAAATTGTAAAAATATTTAATTACAAAAAATAATATTTAAAATACGTGTATAATATGTAGGTTTTGTGTATGTAGGTGAAACTTGAGGATATAACAGAATTATTCAAACAATACTTTGTTGAAAGATATTTTGGGAAAAAATGTTACCACTTAAATTATGAATAAAATGCAATGCAAAAAATCCACATAGTGATTTTTATACTCATAATTTGCCACAATAATTAGATAAGTTACGTTGTTTTGGGATCCCCAATATAGTTGGTTTGTTATCAGTTTGGTAATAAGTCAAATATGTACCTAACTATGTATATAAATATGATATGAAATGGTAAATTTTTCGGTGAGATATGTGTTATCTAACCTTGATATATCATTGATCGTCATTTCCTTGTTTCCAATGTCAAATACTATCGATTTTTACAGGAAAATTTCGTATCCCGACAGCCATACCTTCCAGCAAAAACATGCAGTCAGTACCGATTAATTGTTTTAATTTTATATATTTTAGCGTTACTATAAACTCCGAAACTAATCTAAATATGAAAGTTTGCAAAGTTGAATATTGTGCAAAACATTTATTTAAACTATAAATTTATATTATGTAATTGTAAATAACCCAACCCAACAGAAACCTCAACCCGACAAAACCCAACAGTAATCCCACGTCGTCATAGTCTTGAAGATGCCATAAAAACGCGAAATAGCTATCGACCAATAAACAATACTAGGGGCTTCGCCTGTAGTATTGTTTATTGAAAATGCTCACCATCTAAAAACCACAATCTGTAAATGTATCGAAGATATCGGTGTTTGGATGTCAGCAAACAAACTTAAGCTAAACCCAACAAAGACAGAACTACTCTGGACAGCAACACGCAAACGAAGCCATTTAATAGACACTTCTCCACTAACTTTCGAAAATTCAGATATTCTTCCTAAATCCTGTGTTAAACTTCTTGGAGTCAAAATAGATTCAAATCTAAGCTTTTCAAAACAAATTAACACAATTACTTCTTCTGCTTTCTTTCAACTAAGACGTTTAAAGTCAATCCGAAGGAGTATCCCAATTGAAGCCATGAAATCTTTGGTAAGCGCCTTTGTTGTCTCCCGTTTGGATTATTGTAACGGTATATATGCGAATATACCAAAGAAAGAAATTAATAAAATTCAGTCAGTTTTCAATGCTGCAGCCAGACTCATCACTGGAGCCTCCAAATTTTCTCACATCTCTCACCATCTTCGCAATCTACATTGGCTTAAAGTCCCCGAAAGAATTGAATATAAGCTCTGTCTCATAATCTTTAAAGCACTTCGTGGTATGGCTCCTACTTACCTCTCCGAACTGTGCATTCCGCTTTCAATAAATGACAGACAATCATCACTTCGTTCTGCTTCTTCATCCATGGTTGGGAAATTAGTTGAAATAAACAGGGTGCACACAACTAATTTCGGTGATCGTGCGTTTGCTGTAGCAGGACCAAATGCATGGAATAAGCTCCCACATACCCTCAGACAAACCGAAAATATATCTTCGTTCAGAAAAAAACTCAAAACGCACATTTTTCGCAAATCTTACCAGAGCCAAAAAGATACAACGTAATCAACAAAATTTTTCAGCGCCCTTGAGGTGAGATATTCACAAAAATGGCGCTATATAAATTATCCAAATTTATTATTATTATTATAAGTCCAATCGACTTCATATTAACATCATAATATGTGTAAAGTGCATAGTCCTAGAGCTGATTAGTTTTCCATAGATATCCGTTTATTTTTTCTCTATGATTTCATCTGTCCAAATTTTCAAAATGCTCTCTCTTATAGAGTTTGATACAACAAAAATATACTCATCAAAAATGCATTCACGGATTGTCAAAATTTAAAGAAAAAAAATCTATGGATTGCCATATCAGTGTGTAATAAATTTCATATTTGTATGAAAAATATATATAACAGAAGTAAAATAGCTTCTGTATGGGAAAATTGAGTAATCAACTTCATATTGATATTGTATGTATCTCTATAGACAAGTGTATTTTTTATGCTACACTTCTATCTTCCTCAAGGGGTAGGCAGTGAGAACCGAACACCGCATTCTTCTATCTATACACATACATCGCCTCATCAACATTGATACACTGTCTCATACATGCTCATCTTGCTAGTAATGCAATTTTACTTAAAATTTATCAACAGGTATCATGGTTTCAGAAGGTATTTTCCACAGGTCTTGCCATGTTTTTTGGTAATGCTACAATGAGAACGAATTATATCTTGGATGGAAAGGGAAATGTTAAAATAAGAGGCGTCAGAACTGGAGGCTTGTTTTGCTAATTCATCCGCGATCTCATTCCCATTTATACCTATGTGGGACGGGAGCCATGCTAATATAATTTCATAGTCTTTTTCTATAAGATTACATATGAGACATCTGAATCAATATATTATAAACATAAGTAATTGTGTATAAATAAACAAATAAACAGTATTAGTACAGTTTGGCAAGTTATTTTTATACAGTTTGAATGATGAATGGAATGAAAATAATTCACAATACACGTGAAACTTCGTGCCTCGTGTGAGGTTTTGACCTTGTCTGAAATATTGTTATTATAATACTGACATTTATATGCCTTTGTATTACAAGAGGTTGGTCGAACGGTAAGCGGTGACCCCTTACTTACGTATGTACAGCTTACTTGTTATATTCAGATCAGCACATTCAACAGTTTATGTACTTGTAAATATGTATGAATATATATGTAACTACAATATGGCACGTGCAATAAATCCCACAGTAATAATTGCCAACAAAATATCACTTACAAAATGTTATACTTTGTTGCTAAGTCTTTATTTACTCATTTTTGATATTTATATTTCATTTACTGTCTATAAGTCGTGTTCTTCATTCTTAAAGACCGTCCATCTTGAAGAGTCATTGTTGCCTGTCCCACTAATCTACTGAATCTAGCTCTACCAGACGCTTTTGTCTCCTGCCTTAGGCCGAAGCCGAAGATACCAGGTATTCCTTTAATTTGGTGACTCCACTGATAAGAGGATCGTCCTCGGATTAGCTTTCCTTCCATTGTCTTTCTTTTTGTTCTTTATTCAGCTGTCTCTGTCCACTGCTTCCCGCATATCTCTCCATTTTTCTCTGTCTTGGGCATTCTGCGTCCTGTACCCAGCAACCCTCTTTATATCATCGAACCATCGCGTTGTTGGTCTTCCTCTACTTCTCCTGTCCTCACGTGGTCTCCATTCCAGGATATTCTTGGTCCATCTTTGGTCCTTCACTCTAGCGATATGTCTCGCCCATGACCACTTCAGGTTCGCCACTCTTTCGACGAAGCCAGTAACTCTGAAAGTCAGAGATTCAGCTTGCGTCTGTTTTATGTTTTCGCTGTACCACTCTTATTTTTTTGATAGTCGCTTTCGTAAGTGTAAGTGTTTCTGCTCCATATGTCATGACTGGGTGCACACATAGGTCATAAATTTTGATTTTGGATTTTGCGGGATATTGCTGGTGTAGAATTTCTTAAGATAGGCAACCCATCCAAGACAAACTCTTCGTTGAAGCTCCGTGACTCCCTTCTCTTTATGTGACCAAAATACCACCGCTGCAGCCTTAAAAATGACAAAGTGAAGAGCTACCTTCAGGACCTTCCTTGAGAAACGATCTTCAGAAATGAAGAGCACGGCAAAGACAAAGGTAGATATATCTAGCAGACGCTCTTTAATAATCTACGGAAAATGTATGTTATTACAAACTTACTAAGAAAAATTCTAAGAATTATTTATTTTAATTTGAATACTCAATATAATATGAATTGTATGATTTTGACATTGAAAATATGCATTGAATACAATCATGTGTATTTGTTTGTTCAACGATAAATTATATTGATTACATATAATAATGAATGAACAGACACAATATGTTCTGCGACAATTTATATCAATAGTGGATTAATAAATAATTACTCTTTTGTCCAAATATGGAGATCAGCAATATTGATTTAATTGGCAGTATCAATGATTTTTTTTCCAATTTCTTTGTTTTATAAATATGGATATGGAATACGCACAAGTTGCATGACAAATACACAAATATTTGAATAGTTGTAATAGGCTGGTATTACTTAATATTTCTTTGTCTATAAATTGATTTCTTTTAAATACATTTACGTATTGGAAAATAATATTTCGCAATTATGACGTATAACAGAGAATTAATCATTTCTTATGCTTATCGATTTCCTATAGCTGAACCTCTCCATCTGTCAAAAGACAATATTTCTACGCTTTTTAGCATGATTCTCTAAATTGAAAGATTTAATTAAATTTATATTTCTCCATTAATTGAAAATGAATGAATCAATGAATTGTTTTTTTTTATCAATTATATTCATTCAGAATATTCGCGGATCCCATGAAAAAATTCGTTTCCTAAACCAAACTAATATTTTATCAAACACTAGTGTGTAAATAACTTATTTACAGGTATGTTATTACTTAGTGCGTTTTTATATATTTTAATATTAATTATTTGAAAAGGCAATTCGCAAGATGAAACGTTCATCCTAATAATAGGAATAGCATCTGTAGGTACAACTATTATGATCTGTTTTGATTTTTTACTTAAAAAACAATGGAGTTCTACAATAGTAAACGCAGTCTTAATCGTTTAGCTTAAATCAAAAGAAGACTTAACTATTTACTTACTTTACGTGTCTGGCTGGTTTAAAATCCTGCCACTCCAATATGTGGCGACTGCTATCGCCTTGTCGTTTGCCATAATAATGTCTCCAGGGGGGCATCCTTCCCCCATAAGTGGACACATCAGAAGGTGACTCTCATCCTGGGTTACATAGCAGTCACATATATTGTCATCTTCAGAGAGGTACCCCCACCTTGCGAGGTTTACTCTACATCGTGTGACACCGACCCTTAATCTGTTGAGGGTAGTCCATATACAGTAGGGTAGGTCTTCTTCTATTGGGATATCCTCTCGTGGATGCATCCACAGTCCCGCTCCAAGGTCCTGTTTCCACAGATCCTCTCTCCTTTGTTCTGAGTTTTCAATCAGGGAGGTGCTTTTAATGAAACTATTTCTGACTTATATAAGACTTAACTGATCTCACAGGTGTAATGAATTACAAAAATCTATTGAATAAGAATTTGAAAATCAAAAGGCACATATTGTTTAGCATACCCTTATAATTTTTTTGTGATCATCATCATATCCCTGGTGAGCATTGGCTGAGTCTAGAAGTCTCTTCCATTCTTGTCTTTACGTCGCTTTTGTTAACCAATTTCTGATATGAAGTATGGATGAATCAGCACTGACAGAATCCATCCATCGCAGTTTAGATTTTCCTGGTCTTCTACCTCCTTGTGGTGTGGAGAGTGTGATGCGTTTTACTGGTCTGTCTTCGTACATTCTGATTATGTGACCAGCCCATCTGGAACTTCAGGGCTACGCATGAAGTTGAATAAGCTACATTTAATATCAGGTAGTTTATTAAGCTACGTTTAAAATCTGTAGAAATCATTGAAGTTCAAATTGATAAAATATATTAGGTAATTTATTCAATAATGAATGACAATATCATACTAGAATTTTATCTTAATATTATTTTATGATTCAATGTAGGTTAACATTTATAATAGATTATGATCGAGTACTGACGAATACATTTTTAAAATGAAGGAAAGATAAGAACGTAATAAGTCTGTAGTAGCTGCCCAGATCACATCGGGCTCTTCATATTATATTGTCTTTCTCTTACAGGACCGTAGATTCTATATCGTAGAACGTAGTCGATTTGTTGATCTTTCTCGTGCTTTAGTTAATTGGGTTTTTGTATTGTTTTTACTTGTCCTATGCATAAAATGCTCGAAAATCAAGCGGGTAGTGGTATGAAATACTCTTAGGGGTATGAAATATGCTTGATAGTTGTTACTTGTTTTTTTCCGATGAGCGGCTGCTCCGGGGATGAACAGAGCTACAAGCTCTGACATGTTGTTAATAGAGTGGAGTAGGAGACTGCAAAACTCTGTTAAGTGCTTTAGTTAATGTCCACAGGTTTCAGAACAATATGTCAGAGCTGGCTTTATCTGAGTTTTGTAAAATAATAAAATTTAAGTGTTAATTCTGGCTAGTTTTGACCTTACCTAAAGGACTGTAAACAGCTTTGTTTTGTAGAGCAATATAATTACATAATACCATTACATAATATCAGCGCCATTGGAATGATCCTGAATCATTAAACGGCGCTGTAAAAAATATTATTATTACGTATTTTTGAAGAAATAATAAACTGTATTCACCAGATTTATGTCATATATACATTACCTAAAAAGAATAAGCTAGTTAGAGAGATATACAGTTTAAATGAGTTCAAAACAATATGTAAATAGCGACGTATGTAAGAATTTATGTCGACGAACTTTAATTAACTTTGCCTTGGGAACAAATACGTAAACAAACTAAACACGTAAATATATAGGTATACATACATAATTTGTACATGCCAGTATATTATTTTAAACATAGTTATTATATGTAAATATGATATATCATTATATTGTTTAAATTATATGTAGTTAATTATATAACATAGGGACCAATGAACTAAAACACTCATTAGTAGAATATAATATATCGAAACAGCATATAAGCATAATATATCAACATAATAATGTTTGTGAAAAATCATCAATAAATTGGATATGAGATCATATCATTGAATAAAATATCTATAAAATATGATCCTCATTCACTAAAGATCCCTCCTCTTCATCCTGAAACATACTTGTTTACTGTATTTGTGCATATCTTTGTTATTTTTTTTATCTATTTTTATCTAAATTTTCTTTTTTCTTTTATCTTGTATTTTCTTATGACTTTTTCAACTGTGTAATAATTTACTGTGTAATCAATAATTTAAATTGAAGAAAGCACTTTTGGCTCAACTTTTATACAATAAATGTAATCGAGGGAGATCGCGATCCACTTCCACGCCGGCGACGCTATAGAGCCCATTGGCCCTGTTCACCACCGTCGCAGCCGCAACATCGGAAAAACACAAAATATCCACCATCCATCGGGTTCAACCACTGCCCCCGAGAATCCAACCTCACACGTCAGGGCCTCCGATTGATCTCAAAATCGGCCGCTATGTACACTCCGTTTCAAGTCGGAGGGGCTTGTACCCCGACCCCTCGGTCCTCGTGTTGGCGTCCGAAGGTTCCGCGGGCTAACACCGGGGGCATCCGACGCAATCATCACCTGTCAGATTTGACGTCTAGTTGTCAACACAGGATGTCTGACCCGACGTCTGCGCCGGCGGTGTGCCCGAACCACACAACAACATTCGCCACAGTTTGACGAGTAACTGCCGAGCGAGACTGAAGGCGTTCATCCTGCTCTTCTCTAAGTACAGAATTGACGAGGGCACAACAGCGTCGGCCGCCCACCCCCGCCTTTACTGCCTAGGCCCTTAGAGCCTCAACCTAGGCCCTAAATAAATGTAATGGAAAATTAATAAATTATAGCTGTAGCTATCTGAGAGAAAAAAAATTAATATAAAATCATTTAAATTTTTCTTCTTCTTCGTTATCCCTCCTTCTTCCAGTAATGGACATAGGCCTCCCATCCATCCGCCTCCAGCCAATCGTCTAATATCTGCAGACCACCTTGTTTGATGCTTTTGAACACTTCTTTTGCCCATTCTAGGACGCCATTCCAGCACCTTCATAGTCCATGTGGAATGTGTGGTTCGGGCTACATGCCCTGTCCACTGTCCAGCTCCACTTCTGCTCGGCAACCTTTTGCACAACGTCGGTTATTTTGGTTTTCTCTCTGATCCACAAGTTAGTTTAGTCTATCTCTTAACGAAATACCCAGCATTATTTATTCAATGTCGCTTTGTGCTACTGCTAAATTATCGCGGGGAATGGGGCTATAGATAAAAAAACCTTGTCAACCTCACCTAGTCGTGGTTCCCCCTGTTAGATAACTGACGAGGCTCTGGCGACCGAAAATCGCCAGGATAACCGTATCACGGTATCACCTTGATGAAGATCCTAAAAATTCCCCATACCAACACTTCTGGACAGCGGGGTATGGTGTTAATAAATTGTAGCCGTTCAAACCTCCCCCCCCCTTCAACATCATTTAATAAATAGTAAAAAACTTTCAAATAAATCAATCGTTTTATATAATTTATATCATCAAAGTTAACTTTGTGGCGCATTTTTTTTTTAATTATTTTTTGGCGTTCCATCCTATATCCAGAGATATAGCCACTTATGGTGCATTTAAACTATTCAATATTTTCAAACCACGATTTGGTCTCGAAGCCATCGCTTTTTCCTTTGTATGGATGAGCGATGGATGACGGATGACTTCTTTAAAATATTCACTTACTTTTGTTATGCTGAATTGAATTATTTGTTAGTTTTAAATAAAAAGTGCAATATTGTTTTATTCCACTAAATTTATTAACTAACATCATGTTTCAGAAACGACTTTGTCGAAACGATAGTGAATAAAAGTAAAAATAAAAATATTTAAAAAAATAATATATAAATTTATATTTAAAATGTGTACCACCAAAATAAAATCCTACACATTTTATTATCTAATTAATTTATGGTATCAAAATAAAAAAAAATGTAAAAAAAAAATAAAAATAATAATATTGGCGATTTAACTCACGTGTGCGTAATAAAAATATTTACCGTGTGAGCAGCGTGTTTCCAAGATGTTTATATTTTAGACTAATTGTCTGTCTCATTGGATATGTGAAATTAGCATGTGGAGTCACGGAAATTCCTGAAATATTTGCTTGACACACTATTTATTTATAAAAAAAAACTTGTAATGTCAAACACATGTCCGTCGTGTGCTCGTTCCTCGCATATTGCAACTTATTTAAATTGTATAATTAATGTGTTGGTGTTGTTACTATACAAATACATGTGTAATAGACACAATGTTTTATTCAGATTCATGAGTAGGTACGGTATGTAGGTATTATTGATGATTTTTACAACCCCCTACATAGTAACATTATTTTCATTTTATTTTAATTTATAAGGCTTCTCGGAAATCTAACAGGTACTATGTCAAATATTAATATAACACGCGCCCAATTACATGGTGCCACATTCTGGAGACTTTAATACAATTCAAAACTGTGTCTCCATCGGGAATCGAACCCGGGACATTTGGATCAGCAGATTGGAGTCGGACACCCGACCAACCGAGCTAAGAAGGCTGACATTATACAAAATCAAAAATGCTTTTTTTCCTTTTTACCGTACCATGCGACGACACGCGACGGCGACCTCAGCTTTTGCTCTGACATGGGTTTTTACCGTGTATGAGACGATGCATGGATGTGAATGAAGCGAGAAATGTATGTATGTTTATGTCCTGAACCACCCGGATCAGTTTCTCCACTCTATGAACTCTTGCCCATTCTCTGAAGTTTCACAGCCAAGACATCTGCCCCCAACCGGCAACATGACTACCCTAAATTATTATTATTATTATTATTTTTTTATTTTATTTATTTATTGTCAACAGGTTTCTACATGCATATTACAATAGATATTACAATTAAAATGTGCCAATTATAGACAAACATAATTTCAAATTATAATATTAACGCTGAAAGGGTACATAAATGAATAAATTGTACATTATTTATATGTACATATTATTTATTTATTTAACTTTTTTTTAATAATATTACAAATAAAGTTATAAAATACATAATGATATACTGTGGTAAAATTGTTGCATTACCTCATCAAAAATATTAAAACCTTGTGCTTGATGAGGGAATCATTTGAGATTTGTTAATACAATAAATACCTACCTACGTAGTTATACAACAGTGGAAAAAATAACAAAAAACAATTATACATAAAACACGATAGAAAACGGGCAATTCGAAACTATTTTGGTCATATCAATACATACATCTTTACATACACCAGTTTAGATATTGAAATATTTTTTCAGTCTTTGTTTGAACCTTTAAAATCATTATATTTCATCATATGATTTTTTTTTATTTATTAATCAGCATTTGTTTAAACATGGTGAAATCATGTTGAGAATAAAAATCGTTAGTTAAGATAATATCACACATACCTACAAGTTCAAACTATTAAGTTATTTTCCCATTAGTAAGAAATCATTACATTGATTGCTGATTTTCGAATACAAGAAAGTAATATTTTAGACTAGCATATTAAATCTTGGTTTTGGTATTGGTCTTGATCTTGCACCTGTGGTCTTGATCTTTTAAACAAGTTACTTCGACCTGTAATAAAATCAAAATATTTTTGAAAACATAATTCAGAGTTAATACGTTAGTCTTGAAACCTAGTGGATTTAGGTTCGTATTATCTTATGTTGCCAGATTTTATTTAAGTAATAATTTCCTTCATTTAAGAAATATTTATGTAGGAACTTAATTTTTTTTTTTTTTATAAAAATGTTTAGAAAAAAAACCTACATAAACAATCAAAAGCAAATGAAAAAAATCAAAATAAATATATCTATCTGATAATACTTGATTCACTCTTCCTCTCCTCTTCCTCGGTTTTCCTTTCGTTTTCCTATCATTGCTATGAATTGTTATTATATTCAATATTTCTTCTTGTTCACTTTTCTTCTGTTACCTGCATAACCTTTATTTTATTTTCATGTCATCTATTACCATAGTACATATTGTATTGTATATTTAAATTACCTAACTCTAGTAGGTTGGAAGAAATTGTCGTTTCGCAATGAACCCGCCAGTGTAAAAAATATATGAAAAAGAAGATACAAATAAAATAATAAATACATAATCCAACTGTCGATTTGTTCAGGAGAACTTTGTTCTCTTAACATATCGACAATGTATCAAGCCAGAATACGCGAGAATTGTATGGAGAGGTCTACTTTTTTCACGGCTTTTCCAACTTTGAAGTCAAAAAACACCAACTTAGAGGCTTCGCAGCATATATGTTCCATACACGGATTTACTCGGAATTCGGAGTAGAACATTTCGTGTGTCTGTGTGTGTGTCTGTGTGTCTGTGTGTGTGTCTGTGTGTGTGTGTGTGTGTGTCCCTTATAACTTTTGATCCGCTCAATTTACAAAGCCCAAATTTTCAGAATATATAAACAATTATATGCCTACAAAACTTTTATACTCAGAATTTTGAATTTTTGTTTCAGTCAGGGGTTATCAACTTTTGAATTTTTAATTTATTTTTCCGTATATCTCAGAAACCATAAAAGCTAAAACGCTGAAAATTGGTATAAGCATAGAAAATACAAAATCTCAAATGAGTTTATTCAAAAAAATTCCAGGGTTTCTCAAACATTTTTTATTAAGAAAAATATTTTTTTTATGATAAATTTATGAGATAAACTGCCTATATTTTCATTTTTTTTTTTAAAATATTGAAAAAAGCCGAAACACCCCAACTAGATAATTTAATTTTCTATAAAAAATATTAACATGGTATTAGCACATCTCAAACTTTTTTTAACAATTTTTATAAAAATTGAATGTAGTGCCGACATTGCTTCATACAATTTGTAGGGCAGTCGCCTATACACAATATGTAAGAAGACTTAATAGTTTGATAGGTACTTAATCTCCAAACATACATACAGAACCATCATGCTGTTTTCATATTCCGGGTAGGAAAACAGGACTGACCTCCATACTGTCCTATCTTGACATACATACCAACATGTGTTAAAATTTTCAATAATTTGGATTTATGGGTTTATAGTTTGATTCTTATTCTTCAACTATACATACTATCGCTATCGACAGTTGGATCTCATGTGTTACATGCAACTAGTAATAAACAAATACATATTATTAACCTTTACCAGAGTTCAAGCACACGCGTGTAAATAAAGTTTCATAGTCATTATATTGTATGTTTTTTTCTTTAAGTGTGCTTCTTAAGTTAAATTGGATAACTATTTATAGCAGGGGTGGCGAACCTTTTTGGGTCCGCGTTCCAAAAATCCTCAAATATTATTTCTCGATTGTCTGGCGTGCCTAAGCAGTAAAAAAATAAACAAAATAGAAAAAATAAAAAATGAGATTTTTTTCTGAATTTTATTAACAAGCTTAAAAAACAATAGATTTTCTTAAAAATAAAATCGTAATCACTAAAAGTAGGTACACATTAGTTATTTATCAATGAGATTTTTGCTGTTGTGCATTTCTTAATATCTGGTTCAAATTTCGTCACTTTTATATAGTAATACACACGACCAACTGGATTCATCAGTCATTCTATCCCTTGTATTTCATTTTTTGAAATTCATTTTTGAAAATAATGACTCTCAAGCATATGTAGATGAGAAAATTGATAATATTGCTCTCGCTAGTTTTTTTAAAAGGCAAAAGACTTCTGTAATGGTGTTCCAAGTTCTCATTATTTCTTCTTCTGCATTTTTATTAATTGAACCCATCACCCGTATAAGGGTCTATATCATACATTTGGTCAGAAACAACTTTTTTAACAGAAAAAGGTTCTATATCACAGGACAATGTAAAATTATCTTATTATTCTCTTATAATGGCAACCCAAAACACTTTTTTTGTCTATGAAAGTTAGCGGTTAGGCATACAAATGTATTAACTTTTTTATCAAAAAAATGTGTTTTTCTCAATATATTTTTTTGTCATATAGACCCTTATACGGGTGATGGGTTCAATTATGTTCGTTAATCGATCGCATTCAATTATTTCCAAATCATTTCTCAAATCAACAAATTTTGATTGGAATTCGATAAATTGCATTTCAATGTCTTCTGGATTTAACCATTCGAAAATCTCCAAATTGAAGTCATCTGCTGATAGTGTGTCTGGATATAAAATAAATTTTGAAGTCTTTTCAAACGTCCTGAATTGTTTAAATCTTGAAGAAAACTCGTCAATTATTGATTGAATAACTACAGAAAATTCTTTTGTTAATTTTATTTGATCTGGCCTTTCTTCTGCAATTTTTTTTTGTATTTGGGAAATATTTGAAGGTGTTAGATACAACGTCACGTTCGAAAATTTGTAATTTTGCTTGAAATACTTTGATTAAATCAAAAATAACAATAATCGTCTTGTTAACACCTTGCAGTTTAATATTTTATTTATTTGAATAAATTAATAATTCACGGATTAATTAATAAAAATATGATTTTTTAAACTTACAAATAAAAAAAAAATTAACTTAGAAATCTTTCGCGTGCCATCCAAATTATCAAACGTGCTATTTCGGGCACGCGTGCCCTAGGTTCGCCACCCCTGATTTATTGTATTCAACAAGAAAAAATATTTTTGTATAAACCCAACATGTGTGGTAAGTAAGTAGGTACTTGTTATAGTAGTTAAATGAAACACATGTTTAGTTTGATCTTCAGATTCAGAGAAGTATATATTATGGCGTGTGCCTCACATAATCATTCTTTTAATATCACACACGTGGCGCGGTTAAATAACACACACATGTGGCTATCTATTAGTTTTAAACATTTATTTGATCATTTCCTTCGTGAAATTATTCACTAGGTATACCTATTCACTAGATATACCTATTTGGGCTTATAAATGTCAAGAAATATACAACATAATAATATTAATGAAAAATATATTGAGACTTAAAGTTTATTAACAAGAAAATTTACTGAAAAAAAACAACTATGAACTTATGTAGGTAGGTACTACACTAGATGCGTGCCTTACATTTGCATGGTGACAATATTATTGTTGCTGAATAGGTGTGAGGTACCCGACTGTGTTTACTTGCTACTTGCAACATATTTGTGAATAATGACGCACTAATTGTGAGAAACAGGTATAGTCCTAGTGAAGCCAAGGATGTGATTAAATATTAAATGGCAAGATTAAAAAAAAAAATAAAAAAATAAGTCAAAGGTATTTTTTGAAAATAAAAGTTAAAAAATCTTCAGTGATTCTCATCATCATCGGCTTCAAATCTCAAGGTCGGACCTGGCCTCCAATTTTTTTTAAAAGAATAAATTAAGGGGGGGGACTGCTGCCAACGTACCTATTTTTCAATTTGATATACCATCATTATTTCTTATCAAATCATTTTGAAAAAAATAATTTAGATAGTTTGGGTATTCATAAAGAAAAATATACCTTAATTTTTTGATAATGTTCTGTATAAAATCTTGTAGAAAAATAATGGCATACCCCGATTTTCAACGTTTATCTTATATTTTTAATAAAATATAAGGCGTAGTTCAACATATTTTTTTTTTAATTAATGAAGACAAAAATATCTAGAAAAATACGATGTGACGTTGCATTAATGCTTCAGGTTTAGAAAATAAACCTAAAAAACATTTATTTTCCATTCAGTGCCATTGCGAAATATAAGTTTTTTTGGTTTATTAACTTAACCTGATGCATTAATGCAACGTTACATCGTATTTTTCCAGATATTTTGACCTTCTTTAATTTATAAAAAAATATAATGCTCTATAGCTTATAGTTTTTTTAAAAATTTAAGATAAATGTAAAAAATTGGGGTATGCTTATTATTTTCCTACAAGAATATATACAGAACATAATTAAAAAATTAAGGTATGTTTTTATTTACTAATATCCTAACTAACTAGATAATTTTTTTCAAAATAATTCGTTTTGTAGTAATGACGCAAATTCAAATTGAATAAATAGGTATGTTGGCAGCAGTCCCCCCTTTAAGCATAAATGTTTGTGCTATAGGTGAATGAAATCAGTTGTGATAGGACTCGAATTGGATTACTAATCCAGCGCGCTAACCGTTCAGCCACCACCCATCTAAGAAGTAGAAGTAATAGAAGTCATTTCGCCATTCCGATCTGTCAGTGGCTCCATGTCTCCAATTGACCACGTCCAAAGAGTCCAGATCCGCCTGGACGCAGTCCATCCATCTCAGCTTGGGTCTCACCCTACGCCTCACACCCTCTGGTCTATGGTGAAGAAGTCTACTGGCAGGCAGTTGCTCACTTATTCTTTCCACGTGTCCAAGCCATCTGAGTCTTTTAATCGTAATAAATCCCATGGTGATACCTTCAGTAATTCTACAAATATATTAAATACTAGTGAACCCGACAAATGTCCTACGCGAACGTTGGCATTCCTGTTATTAGCTGGTTTAACAAACATAAAAATACCACACGGCATATCCCACAGCGACAGGTGTGGATTACCTTATAAAAGGAAGCACGACATATGCGTGTATACCCACATATCAGTCATGTCTCACCTAAAAAAGGCAATATTTAAACAGCGCGAGCGTTGAGAAAAACATCAAGTTTTAATGGCATAACCAACATTGCATTATTATGACATATCGAAATGTTGCCAGTATTTAAAATGCATATTCCGAAAATATTTA